>CM060958.1:143625193-143972693 GCA_030765055.1 Mantis religiosa | reverse complement strand
CCTATACTATAAAACATTAACATCATTAACATTAACAAAATTAATTGTCAAAGTAATAATATTCTTTTATGCTATAAAAACAATGGAGTGAAAGAAGTTTTTGAGACAAATTCTAAATCGATGCAGTGCAGGTATTTGCTTCAGATAATTGGGTAATTTATTATAAAGCTGGAGGCCAGTATATAAAAAACTTTTTCAAAAGAACTAGTGCTATGTGTGATTACATGAAGGTTATCTTTTCTTCTGGTATCATGAGAATGTATCTGTGAGTTTGCTGTGTGGAGTTACTTCTGAGATTTAACACTGTATTTCCTGTACATCTCGCGTACCTTACAAGCCCAAGAACCTCATCTACATGCAGTTTAAAATCAGTAAGTTTTTCATCATGGAGCAGGCCGGTGCTTCAGCCGAAATAAAACACAATCGAGACAAAACTTTAAAAAGTGGCGAGAGGCGAATGATCCTGTATTGTTTCGCGGTGCTTAAAGAACGAAATCCGTAATGGTCTATGGAAAACATTGAGAAAACATAGTGTTAGAATGTAACAGCAGGCATCTCGAACTCTAAGAACATCGGGAAAATCGCGTAAATGCAAACTGCGTGGAGAAATACGATGATTTTACAAAAAGTGTTATACGCAGTGAAGTTCATGTTTTTTTTCAGAGATGGACCAACTCATAGATTTAATAAGGTAATGTGTAACCCAACTCTATTTATTGTCTAGAAGTTAGCGCTGCTATATATACTGTTATGCCCGATTTCACCAACAGATGTTACGTAACAATTTTAATAGCGCTAACAAAGCTGTTAAATTTCTTGCATTTCACCAACCTATTTTCTGAAAATGTTAACAAACAAGTGTTAACGCCAAGAAACTTGTAAATATTACAGCTATAGAAGGCTATGGATGAGTCGTATTATTTTCTGAACGTACTGCGATGCGCTTTTGTTTTCATTTTCATCTGCACACAGATAAAAATGGCGGATAGACAAAATCGTAAACAAAAGCCGTGAAAGAAATTTCTCATCGATGGAGAAAGAATTGTTAATTGAGTTGGTGACGAAGTATAAGGATATCATGGAAAATAAGAGGACGGATAAGGTGAATGTAACAGTGAAAGGTGCAACGTGGAAAAAAATTCGAAACGAATTAATTGAAATGTGTCATTACTTGAAACACGAAACATCTTCAGTATTACGGAAATTTAATACGATGAGCAAAGGATAAGTGACAAGTGACTTAAACGTTTCAAGACGGGAGGTGGACAATGTATTATCCACATGATTCAGTGAATTACAAAATTGCAAAGTTATTAATACTTGAAGCACAGACGAGATCGGCATATTTCTTTCCATGCATGTTCTAACTCAGTATTACGTAAATTTAAAACGAGGAGCGAAGAAGGACAAGTGACGGGTGACTTGAACGTTTCAAGACGGGAGGTAGACAATGTATTATCCACATAATTCAGTAAATTATAAAATGGCAAAGTTATTAATACTTGAAGCAAAGGCGAGATCGGCATATTCCTTTCGATGCATGTTCTAACTCAGTATTACGTAAATTTAAAACGAGGAGCGAAGAAGGACAAGTGACGGGTGACTTGAACGTTTCAAGACGGGAGGTAGACAATGTATTATCCACATAATTCAGTAAATTATAAAATGGCAAAGTTATTAATACTTGAAGCAAAGGCGAGATCGGCATATTCCTTTCGATGCATGTTCTAACTCAGTATTACGTAAATTTAAAACGAGGAGCGAAGAAGGACAAGTGACGGGTGACTTGAACGTTTCAAGACGGGAGGTAGACAATGTATTATCCACATAATTCAGTAAATTATAAAATGGCAAAGTTATTAATACTTGAAGCAAAGGCGAGATCGGCATATTCCTTTCGATGCATGTTCTAACTCAGTATTACGTAAATTTAAAACGAGGAGCGAAGAAGGACAAGTGACGGGTGACTTGAACGTTTCAAGACGGGAGGTAGACAATGTATTATCCACATAATTCAGTAAATTATAAAATGGCAAAGTTATTAATACTTGAAGCAAAGGCGAGATCGGCATATTCCTTTCGATGCATGTTCTAACTCAGTATTACGTAAATTTAAAACGAGGAGCGAAGAAGGACAAGTGACTTGAACGTTTCAAGACGGGAGGTAGACAATGTATTATCCACATAATTCAGTGAATTATAAAATGGCAAAGTTATTAATACTTGAAGCAAAGGCGAGATCGGCATACTCCTTTCGATGCATGTTCTAACCTCTCTTGTACTTCCGCAGTAACCTTCACAGCAACTTGTCTTGACAGTCTATACCTCCGTCTGAGAGCTCCTCTAAATAATTTCTCCTAATAGGCCATACTCTATTACGAATGCCTTTTAGACAGTCTTAAATATAGCAAATCGACAACAACAGCTGCGTTCACGCTCGTAATCTTGACTATTTAAAATTGTTAAGCACTTAACATCAGAAATTTGACTTGTTAATTTAACAAGAGCTTTAACACGAGTGTTTAGCTAACACTTGTTGGTGAAATGCAATTTTGTTATAACTATTGTTAAACCCGTGTTAAGTCTTAACATCTGTTGGTGAAATCGAGCATAGTATTACAAAACTTGTGTGTGCATGTAGCGCGTAACACGTCGCGAGTAGTCAATCCCGCTTTGTTGTTTACAGCAGGATTATAGTATACAAGCATTTTAACATTCCAAGTAATAACAAGGAGTATATTACTCGCACACAAATTTGTAACAATGTCATTATTATTCTTTTATTCAGCACACGGTTTACTGTTTAAACAACTCAGTTGCCGATGGCAAAGCTGGAAAATACAACTCACGGCCTTCTATGATACGAGTGCACTGTCGTGGTGTCCGACAAGGACGCTATCTGTGAGCTGTTAGTAGTAGACAATGGCAAGCTAGCGAAAGCAAAAGTGACTCAGCGTTAAGACAAGATCAGCTGTAACATTGCCATTGTCCAAGGCAACTAGAGTACTCAGGTAGGCCATTCCGGAGAGTCGCGGTGCCATTGGCTGCGAAGTGTAATGGAGTGATGCAAAACTTAATTTCTATAATAAGTTCCAAGTTTCCCGAAATTCATCACAAAGTGATCTCTCTTAATGTGAGGACAAGAACCTTCATTAGAATTAGGCACTTAAACAAAAGAGCGAAGGCAGAAAGGATCAGGAAACTTACAGCAAAGAAAAATCTTCAATGGGTTGCTTCGTCATTTTCTTGAGCTACACTGATTAAGTACATATGAATAGTAACATGTTTTAAACTGTTAATACAACTGCTAGAAAGAACCTTCATTATAATACACAAGTGGATGTTTATTCCTTCCGATTTTACACGTAGCAGAACTTAAATAACACATGTTGAGGGGCTAGTGTTTAACTCTCGCGGTTGAACTGTATTCTCAGTGACGTCATGTGCGTTAGCCAATGACACCGCGACTCTCCGGAATGGCCTGCCTGAGTACTCTAGTTGCCTTGGACAATGGCAATGTTACAGCTGATCCTGTCTTAACGCTGAGTCACTTTTGCTTTCGCTAGCTTCCTTTATGTACAGACTTGACTTTCGGGAGCAGTGTTATATGCATGACCATCTGTAATTAAAATAGCAGAAACCAACATTTCCCTGACCTGCCGCATCCATCAACGTACATAACCTCTCAAACACTGCAGCGTTTGAATTTGCGTACTTCTTCCCAGAAATCCGTGGATATCACATTGCAAATTTCCTGACTCCACTTTGCCCTTACATGGAAAACTGTACCAAAACTCTGGTTTTCTAAAAAATATTCACGATGTTGCCGGATTTCGCGTAATAGCGTTCCTGAGGGCTCCAGCGCCTTCGAGACCTTATTTTACGGACACGGCTCGTATTATGCGGTCTCACAAAAAAAGTCGTTTTTTTATTTTACTGTTTTGGAAAATTTATTGGGTTCTTTGGTTTGTCAATGCTATTTACAGGACACCCTGGCGTACACTGCGAGCATGTATCAGTCTTCAGTTGTTAATAAACTATCACAAAATGGAGATAACAAAGTTTGAACTTAGAGTACTTCTAAAACGCTACAGGAAACAAGATTATAAAGTCCCAGCAAGATAAAGACAAATATAAGAAAGGAAGATGAGAGAGAAGAAAGGGATTAATTAAGTAACAAGGAGACATGTAGGTTAAGAGCTACCTGACAGAGCAGAAGACCAGGGTGTCATGTAAGCCAAGGTAGCAACAAGGTAAAGACAAATATAAGAAAGGAAGATGAGGGGGAAGAAAGGGATTAATTAAGTAACAAGGAGACATGAAGGTTAAGAGCTACCTGACAGAGCAGAAGACCAGGGTGTCATGTAAGCCAAGGTAGCAACAAGGTAAAGACAAATATAAGAAAGGAAGATGAGAGAGAAGAAAGGGATTAATTAAGTAACAAGAAGACATGAAGGTTAAGAGCTACCTGACAGAGCAGAAGACCAGGGTGTCATGTAAGACAAGGTAGCAACAAGGTAAAGACAAATATAAGAAAGGAAGATGAGGGGGAAGAAAGGGACTAATTAAGTAACAAGGAGACATGTAGGTTAAGAGCTACCTGACAGAGCAGAAGACCAGGGTGTCATGTAAGACAAGGTAGCAACAAGGTAAAGACAAATATAAGAAAGGAAGATGAGGGGGAAGAAAGGGATTACTTAAGTAACAAGGAGACATGTAGGTTAAGAGCTACCTGACAGAGCAGAAGACCAGGGTGTCATGTAAGACAAGGTAGCAACAAGGTAAAGACAAATATAAGAAAGGAAGAGGAGAGAGAAGAAAGGGATTAATTAAGTAACAAGGAGACATGTAGGTTAAGAGCTACCTGACAGAGCAGAAGACCAGGGTGTCATGTAAGACAAGGTAGCAACAAGGTAAAGACAAATATAAGAAATGAAGATGAGGGGGAAGAAGGGGACTAATTAAGTAACAAGGAGACATGTAGGTTAAGAGCTACCTGACAGAGCAGAAGACCAGGGTGTCATGTAAGACAGGGTAGTGACAAGGTAAAGACAAATATAAGAAATGAAGATGAGGGGGAAGAAAGGGACTAATTAAGTAACAAGTAGACATGTAGGTTAAGAGCTACCTGACAGAGCAGAAGACCAGGGTGTCATGTAAGACAAGGTAGAAACAAGGTAAAGACAAATATAAGAAAGGAAGATGAGGGGGAAGAAAGGGACTAATTAAGTAACAAGGAGACATGTAGGTTAAGAGCTACCTGACAGAGCAGAAGACCAGGGTGTCATGTAAGACAAGGTAGCAACAAGGTAAAGACAAATATAAGAAAGGAAGAGGAGAGAGAAGAAAGGGATTAATTAAGTAACAAGGAGACATGTAGGTTAAGAGCTACCTGACAGAGCAGAAGACCAGGGTGTCATGTAAGACAAGGTAGCAACAAGGTAAAGACAAATATAAGAAAGGAAGATGAGAGAGAAGAAAGGGATTAATTAACAAGGAGACATGTAGGTTAAGAGCTACCTGACAGAGCAGAAGACCAGGGTGTCATGTAAGACAAGGTAGCAACAAGGTAAAGACAAATATAAGAAAGGAAGATGAGAGAGAAGAAAGGGATTAATTAAGTAACAAGGAGACATGTAGGTTAAGAGCTACCTGACAGAGCAGAAGACCAGGGTGTCATGTAAGACAGGGTAGCGACAAAGTAAAGACAAATATAAGAAATGAAGATGAGGGGGAAGAAAGGGACTAATTAAGTAACAAGGAGACATGTAGGTTAAGAGCTACCTGACAGAGCAGAAGACCAGGGTGTCATGTAAGACAAGGTAGAAACAAGGTAAAGACAAATATAAGAAAGGAAGATGAGGGGGAAGAAAGGGATTACTTAAGTAACAAGGAGACATGTAGGTTAAGAGCTACCTGACAGAGCAGAAGACCAGGGTGTCATGTAAGACAAGGTAGCAACAAGGTAAAGACAAATATAAGAAAGGAAGATGAGAGAGAAGAAAGGGATTAATTAAGTAACAAGGAGACATGTAGGTTAAGAGCTACCTGACAGAGCAGAAGACCAGGGTGTCATGTAAGACAAGGTAGCGACAAGGTAAAGACTAGTAAATGTTGCCAAAGTTGTAAGTTGTAAAATTTTGGAATATGCAGGATAAATAATTCATTCATTTGGAATATGCACGTTCATGAAACTTAGACATATTCTAAGCACTGAATTAAATATATTGAAATAATTGCAAATAACCAATTTAGAGATAAACGTAAATGTAATACTGTTAATAACAGCTTGAGTTGTGATTTAGGTAAAGTGTCACCGGATGAATTTACGTTGATAATACAGATTTAGGATTATCACTATCGCGAACTTAGAAATTCTGTCACACATTTAGGTGCCATCGTCCTAGAATTTATCTCTAATATTCTTTTGCTGTAGTCATACAAATTTTCAACTCTGTATCGGTTAAAATGGGTTCTTGAATTAATTAGTTAAATAATATTCGTGTATTTATGATCATTACACAAAAACTTATTAAAAATTTTAAGCATCTCGTTGTAAATGCGGAACTGTTTCTGGCAGGTAATTCAGGGTCATTAGCTGCGAAAAGAAGTTCTTCAGGGTTGAATGTTTTGTTCAATTAAGAATAAAACAGTTGAAGGTATACTCACTGAGCTGCAGCGACCCGCGACTGTTTAGTTTCTGATGTGCTTTGATTGCTATGGTGACAGATGCGCAAATGTTTTATTCTTATTCCTTACTTTCGTAGGTGTCGTGTCTGATTCACAGTTTATTTAATAATAGTAATAATAATAATAATAATAATAATAATAATAATAATAATAATAATAATAATAATAATAATAATAATAATAATAATAATAATAATAATAATAATATCATCATCATTATTAATTATTATTATTATCATCATCATCATCATCATTATTATTAATTATTATTATTATTATTATTATTATTATTATTATTATTATTATTATTATTATTATTATTATTATTATTATTATTATTATTATTATTATTATTATTATTATTATTATTATTATTATTATTATTATTATTATTATTATTATTATTATTATTATTATTATTATTATTATTATTATTATTATTATTATTATTATTATTATTATTATTATTATTATTATTATTATTATTATTATTATTATTATTATTATTATAATTATTATTATCACATCACGGGGTTGAGGGAAGACATAAATTCCCGAGTACTAGCCAGCATAGCTAGTAGTAGGTGTGCTAGATCGCCAGGCGGCCCTACCGAGGTTGTTCGGTAGCCTTCCCACTTAGGTGTTTGCGCGCGTAAGTAGCGTATCTACTTCCATCCCGTCTTGAGTCCATAGGGCCAAATGGGGGGGGGGGGCTTGTTAGTCTCTAGGTCTTCCCCTATGGAAAGCCCCACGGAGGCGTCGGGCGTCCTTTCGGGACAGCTCGGTAACTCCATGGTCGTCAGAAGGGGGGGGGGGGTCAGGCTTCACTCTGTGTGGAATGCCCAGGTAGATACCCTCGGGTTTATATATATTACTACTACTATTACTGCTACTGCTACTACTACTAGGTGTACTGTACCTATGCCCTAAGTGGGGCATCCCCGGGAGGAAGGATAAGGCGAGCGAAGGCAGAGGGCGACTGGCCGAAGGAGTTACGGCAGGACAACAGTTGGAAACTCCCCGGCAGCCAGTACAACCGTGTTCCTAAAACGACCCACTAAGCCGCCTAGAAACCGTCCTATCGGAGGATGAAGTGTTTACCTTGAGCACATCATCCCTCCACGCACCGCCGAGACTCCCGCCGACATTTCTACCCGGAAAGAGATCACCAGATGAGAGATGATGTGAAATGATAGTGCAGATTAAATGGAGGGACGGGAAATTCTGGGGATATAATTGGCCTACTCTGCGTTGAAGGAAACCCCCGAAAAACCTCATGAGTCAGGTAGGTTGACCATGGGAATCGAACCCAAAATTCCCTAAAGACGGCCACAGACAGGGCACCCTGAGCTATCTCGCTTGGTTTATATACACATATTATCGAAATTTTTCGCTGCACATCGAAGTGAAATTTACAAATTCGCATCAATAGAACCATTTACGCGCTCGAACATCAGTAAACATTAATTTAATATTTAGTATCAACAAGAAAAAAACTACGATTGTCATATAAAAACGCGGCATTCCGCTGTTTCATTGCACGGATTTCTGGAATCCCTTCACTGCACAACTCCAGTCATCGTGGAGAGTGACGTAACTTTGTGCCAGATTCAAAACGATTTTACATTGCCTCGATGCTAGATATGGCATAAGGGATACCCAAACAAACAGAAATAAAACACGGGCACGTCACCTGTCTTTAAAACAAACGGAACCATCCACTTTGACTGTGAAACTTGAGCGAGTGTTGTTCATAATATTTGGATAGAAATAACAAGTCCAATGAATAAAGCTCAAGACCAAGACGGAAGTATCATTTACCCACAAAGCAAAATTCTCAAAACTCTACAAATATATAACTACGTTAGAAGACTTTCATTCTTACATACAACTATTCGTTCCCTCGCCATTGCCTCTGTATACATTACAGCTATTCCTTGTTTTAACAGAAGGAAACCCAATGGAATATAATCTATATCCAAAGATAAAAGTCATAGTTTGCTCTAAACCTATATAAATTATTACTATTCTTTTACCACGCGATAAGATATTACTGGTGGTGCCATCTCTTGACAGCAAAATGTGTTTGGTAAAAATTGCCCGTCTATCTTTGTGAACCAACATTTACCCCCTGGGAATCAATACGATCAAAACAATGTCGTGTGTATAAGGTAAACGCGAATGTATCGGGTCAATATTTTCAAAATCATTCACAAAAACCGTATTTGTCACGTAAATATAAACGTTTTCAGCTTATATTGAAGCCTGGACACTCTACATTATGTTAAAAGCTTAGTTTTCGATGAAAGATTTTCTGTACACTTCCGTTTTCATTTTTATTCCGAGCGCAAAACAATCCTAGTCGCCCGAAATAGGATTGGCAGTGTGGACGAATCGGAATGGAGCATTCAATTTCAGTACATAATGTAATCATGAGAACAAAATAACACATTTCTACACTTGTATAATCATATCTTTATGTATCTCACACACATTATCCACATATGAACTGCTTCAGCCCCCTCACAGACTTCGTGGTACCATTCTGGGGTAATTTGAGCATCATTTCACTCCTATCGTCCGATATGACTTAACGTTGAAGGACGTAAATTAATCCCCCGCCTTATTTTAGTCCGCTTGGGCGACTATTGTAGCAATATTTATTTTCGCCCGTTGGCAGCACAGATTAACTATCATAACAACAAGGAGGGATTATGGATGTAATGAAGTCTGTATTTTCTTAGTGTACAGGTTTCTGGAGCAATTTCAATGTCTATTGGTTATAAAGCGATCTTAAACGAACTTAAAATAATAACAAATACCAGTAATGGAACACTGACAAACCTCCTTTCCGTAAAAGAAGCTCGATTTGTCACATAGACAAAACACAATCGTATTACACAGTCAACTGTCTCGGGTAGTTAACTTCTTCATTCCAAAACAATACACTATCGTCACCTAAGAAACAGATCTTGGAAAATTATTTAGAAATCTCCTGCGCCTACCTTACTTCAGGAACCATTTTTGATATTATCTGGATAACTAAAGTGTTACTGCACACAACAATGACTTTGTCTGACGCAAAAGTAATCCATATCTCTACGTCACATGGGGAAAACCAAACTTAAGACATCTAGCGACATCTATAACATTATAGCGACATCTATAACATTAAAATTCGTAAGCTTTCACGGCTGGTGTCAGTATAATATACAGTATTAACCGGGCTCGTGGGCCGTGGTCTACTGGGCTCCTTCATTATCTTCCCAAATGTTTCGTCTGCGGCTGCGGCAGGCTTCTTCAGTGGCAGTGCGATCGAAGTGTGCTGGCGAAAGTCTCAACAGCAACTGGGCTCCGGCCAGCTTCCGGTATATATACTGCGACCCACTTATAATCTGTAGACACTTGGAAAATCATACAGAAGCTGTAGATCTGTACCTCGTGAACTGACACCTCAACAGACTGAACGTAGGGTGGATATCTGACGTCAGCTTATCCATAATACAATGGATGATAGATTTGTCAGGAGAATTGTCACTTGTGATGAAAAAAGGGTATATTACCGAAACCCTGATACCTGATCCACGCCAACCTGCCAGAGTCAGTTCGGTCCCAAAGTAATGTTGTATGTCTGGTAGAATTTTGAAGGTATGGTTCACTGGGAGTTTGTTCCAAACGGACGGACGATGTGGATCTTTGCTCTCAACAACTGGGGCGAGTTCATGAAATTATAAGACGGAGATACCCAGAATTAGAGTTCTATTACAAGACAATACAACACCCCATATTGCACAAAGAACTATGGAAGAAATTTAGGAATTGGTAGGAATCGAACTGTTACCACACCCAGCATACAGCCCTAATCTCGTACAATCAGATTGTCATCTTTTTCGATCCATGGCACATTTTCTACGTGGAAGAAATTTTGACAACATTGAAGCAGTGCAAGTGTGTGTCACCAAATTCTTCGCATCGACTGCTATCATCGTGGGATAATAAACTTCGTTGAACGATGGCTCAAGACCATAGAATCTAATGGTCTACACTTTGAAAATTAGTAATAGATCTAAGACAGTATCTATAACTTCAGAGCAAATGAAATGTGTACGCTCACTAAAGTGAGAAGAGCAAGTTGTACCAAATTAGCTCACTGCTCACTTACAATCACTTTCAACTGTTTGTTTTACAAATACAGGGTAAAGACCTCAGTTTAAAGTTGCCTCTGTTATATGCATCAACTTGCGCTGCTTATAATTTCTCCGACTCTCACACAACCTTTTTCTTTTACACTGCTCTGAACTGAATTGCAGTTGACATCATGAGAGTGACATTTGCTCCTCCTTTTACAGATTTTGAGTCACGGCGAGAAGGGTCTGGAGGTCGAATCTCTTAGCGTTCCAGATATCGAATGGGTTGGAAAAGTTCAGCGCGTATACTTGCCGCTTTGTGACATCTGCTAGCGGCTATCATTGAGCCTTCCGTTATTCTTCTTAACCTAGAAGTTCCAGGTTTGATTCCCGGTTGGAGCAAGGCAATGTTTCTTTATCCACAAAAGCCCCTAACTCACTGCATCCACCCTTTGAATACCATTTATATTAATTTACATTCATCTAAACTATAAAAACTATTATCCAGTAAATATATATTAAACAATTTCTACATAAATTTCGTTTGTTTTCAACTCAGCCCACAGTTAGGCTGATATGTCTGCTTTTTCCTTATGCGAAATGGGTAACGAACCTGTTTGAGCGTGCCACAGATGTGTGCCAGCTCTGGAAGCCCTAAATTTGTACTGGAAGGTTGTGGAGCTGGGTATGGGACACTGCGTCACCATGGGCACGCCGTCCATCACTGGAGTCTCCTTCTGAGGCTGTCCTCGCCAGTGTATCCCAAACCCTTGGCCAGGAACTCTGTTCACTACATCTACCAGGAGAATGTCGTTCTCACACACCTAGTAACAACCAACAGTTATTGCTCTATCTACTTTAAGATAAATTGTACCTTATTGTAGTTACAAGAGAATACAGTAGACTTTAAGTGATAGTGAAATATTTTAAAACTGATTCTCTAGGTGACGTCTTTCAATTTCCGTTCTCTTTGTATGTCCAAGAGATAAAAAATGAATACAGTAGACAGTAGACTTTAAGAGATAGTCAAATGTTTTAAAACTGGTTGTCTAGGTGACATCTTTGAAATTTCGTTTTCTTAGTATGTCCAAGAGATAAAAGTGAAGGTACAAGATAAAAAATGAAGGTATAAGGAAATATGGGAATACAGTAGACTTTAAGTGATAGTCAAATGTTTTAAAACTGGTTGTCTAGGTGACGTCTTTGAAATTTCGTTTTCTTAGTATGTCCAAGAGATAAAAATGAAGGTACAAGGGAATATGGGAATACAGTAGACTTTAAGTGATATTCAAATGTTTTAAAACTGGTTGTCTAGGTGACGTCTTTGAAATTTCGTTTTCTTAGTATGTCCAAGAGATAAAAAATGAAGGTACAAGGGAATATGGGAATACAGTAGACTTTAAGTGATAGTCAAATGTTTAAAAACTGCTTGTCCAGGCATCGTCTTTGTAATTCCGTTCTTTTTGTATGTCCAAGAGATAAAAAATGAGGGTATAAGGAAATATGGGAATACAGTAGACTTTAAGTGATAGTGAAATGTTTTAAAACTGCTTGTCCAGGCATCGTCTTTGTAATTCCGTTCTTTTTGTATGTCCAAGAGATAAAAAATGAGGGTATAAGGAAATATGGGAATACAGTAGACTTTAAGTGATAGTCAAATGTTTTAAACCTGCTTGTCCAGGCATCGTCTTTGTAATTCCGTTCTTTTTGTATGTCCAAGAGATAAAAAATGAGGGTATAAGGAAATATGGGAATACAGTAGACTTTAAGTGATAGTGAAATGTTTTAAAACTGCTTGTCCAGGCATCGTCTTTGTAATTCCGTTCTCTTTGTATGTCCAAGAGATAAAAAATGAAGGTATAAGGAAATATGGGAAAACAGTAGACTTTACGTACCTGTATGACAGGGCCCGGCAGCTGTCTGTTGGCCGTGAGAATACCTCTCTGGAACCCATCTGCTGTGATACAGTACTTCCTAAAGCAATGTGACGTATTTCTGGGACAGTCACCACATGATCTGTGAATTAAGTAAACAATGTCTCGTGAACCAACGGTGTAACAATAGACACCCGTTCACTGATGATGTCTAACAAATGAGCTACGTCAACAGTTTCAGGATGTAGAAGTATATCTTGGCAAAAAAAGCTGTCACTATATTCTGAACAGAGGGGATTCTGCACTGCGACCAGTCTTGATTTATTGTAGTTTTACCCCCAAGGAGTCATCACTGTGCAAATTGCAGGGTGCAAATTATATTCGCCTTTGAAACACAATTTTTGCTTTGACTTGATTAATTAATAATTTTATTTACTTTTGTAATTATCAAGACTTTCTAAGCGATTGCTGAACGTCCATGTTCTATGTAATCAGAAGCTCAAACCAATCGACCATTTGCTGACCCGATTTCACCGGAACACCAAATTGCTTCAGCTACACTCTCTTAATTGACTTTTAACACTTAACTTGGCCAAGCTAATTACTTTTGGTGAAATTACTACTCTTAAGCATTCATTTCAATATACAAATAGTTATTGATACCTTAGTACTTCAACAGTCGTGACGTAAGTTAACAAATTCAAGCTTACCTGCTGAAAGTCTGATAAACTTCCAAAGTCAGTTTTATCCGACATATCATTGGCCAGTCTAGCTCATTGCATGGCCTCTCACACGTCACGAAGTCCACATCTGAAAAACAAGCACTCACATGAGTTCTTCTACTCTTGTACAGACACTTATTGCTCTATTTACTTCAAGATAAGCATCTTACGTAGGTCGTCTTTCAAGTTTCCAATCTAATAAAGAAACAAGATATTTTTTTCAGTTTTTTATTTCTTAACATAGTCTCCCTGTAACTCTACACACTTCTCTCAGCGATGCTCCCATCTCTGTAACCCGTCCAAATAGTACTCGGCGTTATTCAATATAGTCTCCTTGTAACTCTACACACTTTTCCCAGCGATGCTCCCATCTCTGTAACACGTCCAAATAGTACTCGGCGTTTTTCAACATAGTCTCCTTGTAACTCTACACACTTCTCCCAGCGATGCTCCCATCTCTGTAACACGTCCAAATAGTACTCGGCGTTTTTCAACATAGTCTCCTTGTAACTACACACTTCTCCCAGCGATGCTCCCATCTCTGTAACACGTCCAAATAGTACTCGGCGTTTTTCAGCATAGTCTCCTTGTAACTCTACACACTTCTCCCAGGGATGCTCCCATCTCTGTAACCCGTCCAAATAGTACTCGGCGTTTTTCAGCATAGTCTCCTTGTAACTCTACACACTTCTCCCAGGGATGTTCTCATCTCTGTAACCCGTCCAAATAGTACTCGGCGTTTTTCAGCATAGTCTCCTTGTAACTCTACACACTTCTCCCAGGGATGCTCCCATCTCTGTAACCCGTCCAAATAGTACTCGGCGTTTTTCAGCACAGTCTCCTTGTAACTCTACACACTCCTCCCAGCGATGTTCCCATCTCTGTAACCCGTCCAAATAGTACTTGGCGTTTTTCAGCATAGTCTCCTTGTAACTCTACACACTTCTCCCAGCGATGTTCCCATCTCTGTAACCCGTCCAAATAGTACTCGGCGTTTTTCAACATAGTCTCCTTGTAACTCTACACACTTCTCCCAGCGATGTTCTCATCTCTGTAACCGTCCAAATAGTACTCGGCGTTTTTCAGCATAGTCTCCTTGTAACTCTACACACTTCTCCCAGCGATGTTCCCATCTCTGTAACCCGTCCAAATAGTACTCGGCGTTTTTCAACATAGTCTCCTTGTAACTCTACACACTTCTCCCAGGGATGCTCTCATCTCTGTAACCCGTCCAAATAGTACTCGGCGTTTTTCAGCATAGTCTCCTTGTAACTCTACACACTTCTCCCAGCGATGCTCTCATCTCTGTAACCCGTCCAAATAGTACTCGGCGTTTTTCAGCATAGTCTCCTTGTAACTCTACACACTTCTCCCAGCGAAGTTCCCATCTCTGTAACCCGTCCAAATAGTACTTGGCGTTTTTCAGCATAGTCTCCTTGTAACTCTACACACTTCTCCCAGCGATGTTCTCATCTCTGTAACCCGTCCAAATAGTACTCGGCGTTTTTCAGCATAGTCTCCTTGTAACTCTACACACTTCTCCCAGCGATGTTCCCATCTCTGTAACCCGTCCAAATAGTACTCGGCGTTTTTCAGCATAGTCTCCTTGTAACTCTACACACTTCTCCCAGCGATGTTCTCATCTCTGTAACCCGTCCAAATAGTACTCGGCGTTTTTCAGCATAGTCTCCTTGTAACTCTACACACTTCTCCCAGCGATGTTCCCATCTCTGTAACCCGTCCAAATAGTACTTGGCGTTTTTCAGCATAGTCTCCTTGTAACTCTACACACTCCTCCCAGCGATGTTCCCATCTCTGTAACCCGTCCAAATAGTACTCGGCGTTTTTCAACATAGTCTCCTTGTAACTCTACACACTTCTCCCAGCGATGTTCTCATCTCTGTAACCGTCCAAATAGTACTCGGCGTTTTTCAGCAAAGTCTCCTTGTAACTCTACACACTTCTCCCAGCGATGTTCCCATCTCTGTAACCCGTCCAAATAGTACTCGGCGTTTTTCAACATAGTCTCCTTGTAACTCTACACACTTCTCCCAGGGATGCTCTCATCTCTGTAACCCGTCCAAATAGTACTCGGCGTTTTTCAGCATAGTCTCCTTGTAACTCTACACACTTCTCCCAGCGATGCTCTCATCTCTGTAACCCGTCCAAATAGTACTCGGCGTTTTTCAGCATAGTCTCCTTGTAACTCTACACACTTCTCCCAGGGATTCTCCCATCTCTGTAACCCGTCCAAATAGTACTCGGCGTTTTTCAACATAGAGTCCTTGTTACTCTACACACTCCTCCCAGCGATGCACCCATCTCTGTAACCCGTCCAAATAGTACTCGGCGTTATTCAACAGTCTCCTTGTAACTCTACACACTTCTCACAGCGATGCTCCCATCTCTGTAACACGTCCAAATAGTACTCGGCGTTTTTCAGCATAGTCTCCTTGTAACTCTACACACTTCTCCCAGGGATGCTCCCATTTCTGTAATCCGTCCAAATAGTACTCGGCGTTTTTCAACATAGACTCCTTGTTACTCTACACACTCCTCCCAGCGATGCACCCATCTCTGTAACAAGTTCAAATAGTACTCGGCGTGTTTCAACATAGTCCCCTTGTAACTCTACACACTTCTCCCAGCGATGCTCCCATCTCTGTAACCCATCCAAATAATACTCGGCGTTTTTCAACATAGTCTCCTTGTAACTCTACACACTTCTCCTAGCGATGCTCCCATCTCTATAACCCGTCCAAATAGTACTCGGCGTTATTCAACAGTCTCCTTGTAACTCTACACACTTCTCCCAGCGATGCTCCCATCTCTGTAACCCGTCCAAATAGTATTCGGCGTTTTTCAACATAGTCTCCTTGAAACTCTACACAATTCTCACAGCGATGCTCCCATCTCTGTAACCCGTCCAAATAGTACTCGGCGTTTTTCAAGCGATGCTCCCATCTCTATAACCCGTCCAAATAGTACTCGACGTTTTTCAACATAGTCCCCTTGTAACTCTACACACTTCTCCCAGCGATGCTCCCATCTCTGTAACCCATCCAAATAATACTCGGCGTTTTACAACATAGTCTCCTTGTAACTCTACACACTTCTCCTAGCGATGCTCCCATCTCTATAACCCGTCCAAATAGTACTCGGCGTTTTTCAACATAGTCCCTTTGTAACTCTACACACTTCTCCCAGCGATGCTCCCATCTCTGTAACCCGTCCAAATAGTATTCGGCGTTTTTCAACATAGTCTCCTTGAAACTCTACACAATTCTCACAGCGATGCTCGCATCTCTGTAACCCGTCCAAATAATACTCGGCGTTTTTCAAGCGATGCTCCCATCTCTATAACCCGTCCAAATAGTACTCGACGTTTTTCAACATAGTCCCATTGTAACTCAACACACTTCTCCTAGCGATGCTCCCATCTCTATAACCCGTCCAAATAGTACTCGACGTTTTTCAACATAGTCCCCTTGTAACTCTACACACTTCTCCCAGCGATGCTCCCATCTCTGAAACCCGTCCAAATAGTACTCGACGTTTTTCAACATAGTCCCCTTGTAGCTCTGCACACTTCTCCTAGCGATGCTCCCATCTCTGTAACCCGTCCAAATAGTACTCGACGTTTTTCAACATAGTCCCCTTGTAACTCTACACACTTCTCCCAGCGATGCTCTCATCTCTGTAACCCGTCCAAATAATACTCGGCGTTTTTTCCTTGTAACTCTACACACTTCTCCTAGCGATGCTCCCATCTCTGTAACCCGTCCAAATAGTACTCGACGTTTTTCAACATAGTCCCCTTGTAACTCTACACACTTCTCCCAGCGATGCTCCCATCTCTGTAACCCGTCCAAATAGTACTCGACGTTTTTCAACATAGTCCCCTTGTAACTCTACAACTTCTCCTAGCGATGCTCCCATCTCTGTAACCCGTCCAAATAGTACTCGACGTTTTTCAACATAGTCCCCTTGTAACTCTACACACTTCTCCCAGCGATGGTCTCATCTCTGTAACCTGTCCAAATAATACTCGGCGTTTTTTCAACATAGTCTCCTTGTAACTCTACACACTTCTCCTAGCGATGCTTCCATCTCTGTAACCCATCCAAATAGTACTCGACGTTTTTCAACATAGTCCCCTTGTAACTCTACACACTTCTCCCAGCGATGCTCTCATCTCTGTAACCCGTCCAAATAATACTGGGCTTTTTTGCAACATAGTCTCCTTGTAACTCTACACACTTCTCCCAGCGATGCTCCCATCTCTGTAACCCGTCCAAATAATACTCGGCGTTTTTTCAACATATTCTCCTTGTAACTCTACACAGTTCTCCCAGCGAAGCTCCCATCTCTGTAACCCGTCCAAATAGTACTAAGAGTTTTTCAACATAGTCTCCTTGTAACGGTACACACTTCTCCCAGCGATGCTCCCATCTCTGTAACCCGTCCAAATAATACTCGGCGTTTTTTCAACATATTCTCCTTGTAACTCTACACACTTCTCCCAGGGATGCTCCCATCTCTGTAACCCGTCCAAATAGTACTGAACGTTTTTCTCCAAAAAATAATTGTTCAGGAAGGTGATTGCCTCTTCATTTGACGAAAATGTCTGTCCTCCAAGCGCAATTTTCAGATGAGGGAATAAAAAGAAGTCGCTTGGGGCTAGATCTGGCGAGTCAAGCAGTTCAAACCGCAATTCCTGGATTTTCGCCATTGCAACTGCTAAGGTGTGAGACGGTACGTTGTCTTGGTGAAACAGGATTTTCTTTTTCTGCAAATGTGGCCGTTTTCCGCAAGTGCTGCCATCAGCTTGTTAAGTAATGATGCGTAGTATGCTCCTGTAATGGTTTTGCCTTTTTGAAGATAATCGATTAAAATAATTCCATGACTGTCCCAAAAGACAGCTGCCATCATTTTCCTAGCCGAAAAAACAAAACAGTTGTTGCTTTTTTTGGTTCCGTTTCCCCCTTTTGCAGTCCACTGTTTGGACTGTATATTTGTTTTGGGCGTATAATGGTGTATCCAAGTTTCATCTACAGTAGTTAATCGGCGCCATAACTCGGATTTATTGGGCCCAAACTGCGCCAACAGAGCGTACGAAATGTTCATTCCAACACGTTTTTGGTCTAACGTGAGCAAAGGCGGCACCCAACGCGCGGACAACCTTCTCGTGTCTAAATGTTGATTTAATATGTGACAAACACGTTCTTTTGACATGTTCATAGCCTCGGCTATCTCTCTCAATTTAATTCGGTGGTCGTCCAGCACCATTTGGTGAACTTTGGCGATGTTTTCGTCAATAGTTGCAGTTTTTGGACGTCCCGAACGTTCGTCTCCCAATCCCTTACGGCCACATTTTTATTCAGTTATCCAAAATTTCAGTGTGGTATATGATGGTGCAGAGTCCCCATACACAGAATCCAACTTATCTTTGATTTGTGTAGGCGTATTGCCTTTAAAAAACAAATATTTAATGACAGTTCGATACTCGATTTTGTCAATTTTCATAAAAATACTCACTTCAACTCACTTAAACGACTGTTACATAACAACTGAGCCTCCGAAATGGCTGAAACTTTGGCGAGTAACTGTCAACAGATGAACTACGAAATTCATTTTATTTACGAGTGCTGCCATCTTCTTGTTGAGGTTGGAGGCTTTTCAGACAACCCTTGTATTGTAGCTAAAAGGGAATACAGTAGACCTTAAGTGATAGTCAAATGTTATAAAATTTGTTGTCTAGTTTACATATTTGACATTACGTTGTGTTTCTATGTCGAAGAGATAAAAATGAATAACTTCTACTCAGTTTAAAAATAACCACTAATATTACGAAATGTTAACTTTGAGGTATCTAGAAAGTAACAAAGTGTAGCACCACGTGAAACTAATATGAGAGTAAGACAATAACTTATACACTTTTCAAAGAGGGTCGACATCAATTACTGACAAGTGAATAAAATAGTTTTAACTCGATGTTTGTTTGTTAAACCATTATGTCGTCTTTTGTTTCTATTGCCGAGAACCACCTCGTTTTGAACATAAAGTATAGTATATCTGAAAATTTACGAATAAACAAAGATTGGTTAAGACAATCTTGAATTGATTCGTGCCGATTGTGAGGAACGACCTACAATTACTTCAATGTTATTACATTTTGTTAGCTTAATCTGAAACAAATACGCCGTAGTAGTTTCATTGTTGGTACTCCAGGTTTCCACCTGTGAGAACCAGGCATGTTCAGAAATGTTTAGTATCGCCTACCGCTGCAGTGGAGGTAACATGTGAGCAACAATATGCGGCTTTGAAATTCTGCTTTCGTCTCAACAAATCTTCAGTTGAGGACTATACAATGTTACAGGAGACCTATGGATGGTTTGTTCTTCCCTACAGTACAGCTCGAAGGTGGTTTAAAATGTTTAAAGAGGGGAGACCATTAATTTTGAAAGAAGGTGAACCCGGTGCTCCAGTTACTGCTCTTACGGAAGAAAACATCAACACTGCTGCTGCCATTGTGAGAGAGGATCGATGAATTACCTTAAGATCACTTTCTGAAATACAAAACATTTCATTGTAAATGAAATGAAATGTGTAGTGTTTAACGCCCGCTTTTACTACATACGGCACCGCAGGCGATGACACTGATGATAAATGAGATGAAGATGGAGCACCGGTGGAACGAGATGGCAGGGGAAACCGGAGATCCCGGAGAAAACCCGCCCCAGCGCCGTGTTGTCCATCGCAAATCTCACTTTGCGGTCGCCTGGGATCGAACCCGGGCCGCCTTGGTGAGAGCCAAGTGGTCTAACCATTGAGCTACTGCGCGGCCCATTTCATTGGGTGCCACCCACACGTTGGTGACAGAAACATTACACATGAGACGGGTTTGTGCGCGATGGGTTCCAAGACTGTTGATTCCCGAACAAAAGGACATTCGCATGCAGGTTTGCATGCAGTTAAAGTTGATGTTAGAGGAAGATCCAGAGTTTATTTCAAACGAAATCACTGCTGATGAAACTTGGCTACATCATTTTGATCCTGAGAGCAAACAGCAAAGCTCAGTGTAGAAATCTCCTTCATCACCAACCCCCAAAATAGCACAAGTGGTTGCTTCTGCTTGGAAAGTTATGGTCATCATATTCTTTGATATTCATGGAATGGTTTATCAGCATGTTGTATCTGCACACACATCAGTAACTGCACAATACTACAGGGATGTCCTGAAAACATTGCAAGTCCATATCAGGCGCAAAAGACCACATTTCAGTGAAGCAGGCTGGATGCTGCACCACGATAATGCGTGGCCGCACATTGTCAATGTTGTTGCTGAATATCTTGCAAAAATCAACGTGAAGTACATCCCTCACCCTCCCTATAGTCCGGAGTTAGCCCCATGTGACTCTTTTCTATTCTCTAACTTGAAGAAACTCCTTCGTGGGAAACATTATCCATCATCAGAAGCAGTGGTGAAGGCTGCGGAGGCGATTTTGAAGGATCTCTCAAAAATGGTTCTCAGCATGTCTTTGAAGACTGGCAGAAACGTTGGGACAAGTACATCGCATTCAGGGGAGACTACTTTGAGAAAGTCCATCAAAATTATGAGGATGAATAAAGGAACGTTGTCAAAGAAAGTGTGGTAATTCTTTATTAAACACCCCTCGCGTGTATATATATATATATATATATATATATATATATATATATATATATATATATATATATATTTAAACAGCCCTCGTGTATATATACACATTACTAAAGGATTAAGGAAACAATAGGAAGCTTATGACTTCGCAGTAAGCTAATGAACTATCTTGTAAGAAAGTGAAGTTGGTGAAAGTGAACTCTCACCCAAGTATACACAAAAGATGTTGTAAAGGATATCTGACTTCCCTACTGCATTTGTAATTACGTTCCCTTTGTCTGTACAAGAGATCAAAATATGAATAACGACTTGCTATTTAACAAAAGCATAACTTATTGAAAATTACACCAAAAACAAGGAATATTACAGAAATGTTTAACTCTACAATTTGACATAAATTGTATGTTTCAAGGGAAGTGTGGAGCTTAGGCAAGTACACCCTGAACAACGGAATATTCTGTTTCTCAACTAAGTTGATTCTTTTGAAATATCAGGCACATATATCTGACTATACTCACTATACTATACTAACTTGAACATTATTTCATTCATCGTCCGATATGACTTAACGTTGGAGGTTTTCTCTTATCCTCAAAGATGAATGTCTGGTAACTCTAAGCTCTATGTACCCTGTACTTATTTGAACATCATTTCATTCAACGTCCGATATGACTTAACGTTGGAGGTTTTCTCTTATCCTGAAAGATGAATGTCTGGGAACTCTAAGCTCTATGTACCCTGTACTTATTTGAACATCATTTCATTCATTGTCCGATATGACTTAATGTTTGAGGTTTTCTCTTATCCTGAAAGATGAATGTCTGATAACTCTAAGCTCTATGTACCCTGTACTTATTTAAACATCATTTCATTCATCGTCAGATATGACTTAACGTTTGAGGTTTTCTCTTATCCTGAAAGATGAATGTCTGGTAACTCTAAGCTCTATGTACCCTGTACTTATTTGTATATCATTTCATTCATCGTCCGATATGACTTAACGTTGGAGGTTTTCTCTTATCCTCAAAGATGAATGTCTGATAACTCTAAGCTCTATGTACTCTGTACTCATTTGAACATCATTCCATTCATCGTCCGTAATGACTTAACGTTGGAGGTTTTCTCTTATCCTAAAAGATGAATGTGTGGTAACTCTAAGCTCTATGTACCCTGTACTTATTTGAACATCATTTCGTTTATTGTCCGATATGACCTAACGTTGGAGGTTTTCTCTTATCCTAAAAGATGAATGTGTGGTAACTCTAAGCTCTATGTACCCTGTACTTATTTGAACATCATTTCATTCATCGTCCGATATGACTTAATGTTGGAGGTTTTCTCTTATCCTAAAAGATGAATGTGTGGTAACTCTAAGCTCTATGTACCCTGTACTTATTTGAACTTTCATTCATTGTCCGATATGACTTAATGTTGGAGGTTTTCTCTTATCCTGAAAGTTGAATGTCTGGTAACTCTAAGCTGTAATGTACCCTGTACTTATTTGAACATAATTTCATTCATCGTCTGATATGACTTAATGTTGGAGGTTTTCTCTTATCCTGAAAGACGAATGTCTGGTAACTCTAAGGTCTATGTACCCTGTACTTATTTAAACATCATTTCATTCATCGTCCGATATGACTTAACGTTGGAGGTTTAATCTTATCCTGAAAGATGAATGTCTGGTAACTCTAAGGTCTATGTACCCTGTACTTATTTGAACATCATTTCATTCATCGTCCGATATGACTTAACGTTGGAGGTTTAATCTTATCCTGAAAGATGAATGTCTGGTAACTCTAAGGTCTATGTACCCTGTACTTATTTAAACATCATTTCATTCATCGTCAGATATGACTTAACGTTGGAGGTTTAATCTTATCCTGAAAGATGAATGTCTGGTAACTCTAAGGTCTATGTACCCTGTACTTATTTAAACATCATTTCATTCATCGTCCGATATGACTTAACGTTGGAGGTTTTCTCTTATCCTGAAAGATGAATGTCTGGTAACTCTAAGGTCTATGTACCCTGTACTTATTTGAACATCATTTCATTCATCGTCTGATATGACTTAACGTTGGAGGTTTTCTCTTATCCTGAAAGATGAATGTCTGGTAACTCTAAGCTGTAATGTACCCTGTACTTATTTGAACATCATTTCCTTCATCGTCCGATATGACTTAACGTTGGAGGTTTTCTCTTATCCTGAAAGATGAATGTCTGGTAACTCTAAGCTCTATGTACCCTGTACTTATTTGAACATCATTTCATTCATCGTCCGATATGACTTAACGTTGGAGGTTTTCTCTTATCCTAAAAGATGAATGTTTGGTAACTCTAAGCTCTATGTACCCTGTACTCACTTGAACATCATTTCATTCATCGTCTGATATGACTTAACGTTGGAGGTTTTCTCTTATCCTGAAAGATGAATGTCTGGTAGCTCTAAGCTCTATGTACCCTGTACTCACTTGAACATCATTTCATCCATCGTCCGATTTGACTTAACGTTGGAGGTTTTGTCTTATCCTGAAAGATGAATGTTTGGTAACTCTAAGGTCTATGTACCCTGTACTCATTTGAACATCATTTCATACATCGTCCGGGAAATATGATGAGTCAATTGGAGAATTTAATGTCAGGAAGGCACGTTGACCATGGTAGCTCAAGGGTAGAGCAACTGGACGGAAACCAGTAGATCCGTGGTTCAAATCCCGGCCATGGCATTGAATTTTTCAGTTGGCTCTAATTAATCAAAAATCACCCATATACCGGAGTAATGTATTTAAAAGGATTAATTCTTTAAGAATTAATTCCTCAATATAAATTTACATTAAAAAAAATAAACTACGATAAAAATCCTGGTAATTAAGTACTTACAATAGTAAGTTGCCACAAGTGGTTGTCTCAAATTTGAGAACCCTAAAGTGGTCTACCGGGAAATATGATGAGTCAATTGGAGAATTTAATGTCAGGAAGGCACGTTGACCATGGTAGCTCAAGGGTAGAGCAACTGGACGGAAACCAGTAGATCCGTGGTTCAAATCCCGGCCATGGCATGGAATTTTTCAGTTGGCTCTAATTAATCAAAAATCACCCATATACCGGAGTAATGTATTTAAAAGGATTAATTCTTTAAGAATTAATTCCTCAGTATAAATTTATATTGTTATATGTTTGTTTCATTCACGGAGTCTTGATATCGAATGCCCTGTTTACTTGTCGAGAGGTTCATATGGAAATGCACTAAACCTACTTGGTATCGAGAGTTATAAATCTGAGTACAAAAGGCTACAAGTGCTTCAACGGACTACTTTTCCGTGACCTGAATGAATACAGTCAGCCGGCAGAGAAAGTAGTTTTGGTGAGAAAAAACAACGACGAAAGTTAGTCGCAGCATGGCCCCATAAGTACCGACAGTGATAAAAAATGTCAACAGACAAATCTCACATGGCGTTAAGAGCTCGGCTTTGGACATCTCTGTTAACATGCAAATGTAGCGAACTTTAGTTTCTTGGAACCTATTCTATTGCCTCCTTTATGTAAAATTTTATATAGGATGTTTCGTCATGTTGCCAACACTGATGCTAAGCAGTGCAATACTTGAACATCGCAGCACGTTAAGTTTCAGGTCTCCGAAATAGTTAAAACGAACTATTTCTTATGTACAATACGTCTATAAATATTCAGTACTGTATGCCACTCATGATCAAATGAATTTTATTCTTTTAGCAGAAATTGCTCCACTGGCTTACTCTAACTATCCTGTTCACAGAATAAACATCTATACATCTATACAGGTAATTACGAACAAAACCTCCCAATATTTTGAGGTTAAGTCTTGATAGTTTTTAGGTTGTTCACAGATATTCCAAGTCAATTTCCTCTTCCTTGATGCATAACAGAGAATTTGGAAATGATAACAATCCAATTTTATGTAGGTATTTGCTGAGACATTCATGTCTAGAGGTAAGTATGTTTTTCGAAATAGTTCAGAAATTAGTGTTTAGATTTTTAAGACTCTTCTCTTTGGAATTTAATATATTTATATTTCATTTACTTTTATAATCATTTATTTTGTTCTTGACGGTACGTTTAACTGATTCCAGTGGTACTTTTGATTGCTGGTTGTCTTCTTTTGCTAGGACGTTAGTTACTCAATCCACAGTGTGCGCAGGAATCCACTTAAATTACATAAATTAATTACTTACAATTAATTAATTAATTAATTAATTAAATTAATTAATTACACAGTGTGCGCAGGAATTACTTAAATTTTGTATCTGTTTAACCGAACAATGAATTTTGGATTTCGAGTTAAAGCTGTTGCTTGGATTGTCGCTCTATAATCTGATAAAATAACAATGTTTTCACATTTTTGTAGCCTAACAAACAGATATTTTAGAGAAATGTAGATTGCATCAAGTTCTCCATCAAAATTTGTAGTGTTTTTTTTTTCCTACATTTTTTGTAAAAAGAGCAAAACTGACATGTGCCACGTTTTTCATCACTTATAAATGAGCCATCTGTATGCAGGTCCATTTTTCTTCAGGATATTTGGTTTGTAATGTTACTAATGCTATCAGATTTGCAATATCTGGGCTTGTCGCTTGTTTCCTGAAGACTTCACAGAGGTATAAATTATATTCTATTTCAAACTTTTCTATTGGAATAGTGGGATATAAAAGATTTTCTTCTGCAATAAGTATGCATATTTTTTTTAAACTTTCTTACTTCGTGTACAAATTCTTTTTGGGGTTTTAATGTATACTTCAAGTCCTAGTGTTTGTCTATTTTATTACAATTGGAATTTGTGTGACTTTTTCGTAAGTTATTAGAGCTAGATCATAAGTGAAATCACTTTTTCGTCATCAGATCCGCAGGAAGCTTGAAATATCATTTGTAAAAACACTCTCAATCGTAGGAAATGATATTCAAACACCATTTCTAGAAAATATAAGACACAAAATGTCTTTATGCTACCTTACTCGAAATTAAACTTGTTAGATAGACAATTATATTTTTAAAAAATGCTCCAAGGAATTTTCGAGAAGACATTACTTTCGAGAAGGCGCTGATATCTTTTTGTTTTCAAAAATGAAAGATAAAATACATGTAATCAATTTTCGCCATGTGATGAAACAGCTGAACGCTATAAAAACCTGATTTCTGAAGTGGCACCAGGGCGATCTTCATTAAATACTTACATTAAATTTTTCATGTTTTTTTTTCCTTCTAAAACTTTCCAACATCGCGATTGTAATAACAAGATTAAAGTTTGTTCAAAATTCGTTAAAAATTCTCAAAATATTGCGACATCAAAATTTCATATGTTTTCTAAAAGAAGTCTTAAAATAGTCCTATTTTCAATGTAAGAAATGTAAATTGTCCTGAAATCTCATATATAATGGTTAAATTAAGTTGCTCTCAAAAAGTAAACTCCGATAGTGACAAATTAACAAATAATACGGAATGTGTCCAAGTTGTGATGCGGCAGACAATCGTGTATTCAGTTTCACACACACGTCAACCTCCCACGGTCGATACCAACGTTTTAGTTTCTGCTACCTCATTGGCACATACATTCCATCTATCGATGTTGCAAAACTCAAACAAAACTCTCACAGGACTTTCTCTACTCTTACACAAACACCCATTCCTATATCTGCTTCAAGATAAACATCTAATTGTAGTTAAAAGTACAGTAGACTTTAAGTGATATTCAAATGTCTTAAAACTGGTTGTCTAGCTGACGTCTTTGAAATTCCGTTCTCTTTGTATGTCCAAGAGATAAAAAATGAAGGTTCAAGGGAATATGGGAATACAGTATACCTTAAGTGATATTCAAATGTTTTAAAACTGGTTGTCTAGGTGACGTCTTTGAAATTCCGTTCTCTTTGTATGTCCAAGAGATAAAAAATGAAGGTTCAAGGGAATATGGGAATACAGTAGACTTTAAGTGATAGTCAAATGTTTTAAAACTGGTTGTCTAGGAGACGTCTTTGAAATTCCGTTCTCTTTGTATGTCCAAGAGATAAAAAATGAAGGTACAAGGGAATATGGGAATACAGTAGACTTTAAGTGATAGTCAAATGTTTTAAAACTGGTTGTCTAGGTGACGTCTTTGTAATTTCGTTCTCTTTGTATATCCAAGAGATAAAAAATGAAGGTACAAGGGAATATGGGAATACAGTAGACTTTAAGTGATAGTCAAATGTTTTAAAACTGGTTGTCTAGGTGACGTCTTTGAAATTCCGGCCAGGCTTCGGTCGCCCGGAGTGGGCAGAGGGTTGGCTAAAAGGTCCCGGGCACTGGCACTACAGAGCTAGTAGAAGGAGTGCTGCATCACCAGGTGGTCCCACCGAGGTTATTCTGTAGTCTTCCCTGTAGGGTTGACGTGCGTAAGAGGCGTATCCACTTCCACCCGTCTTGAGATGCGGGGGAGGGCTTTTTAGACTCAAGATATTGCCCCATGGAAAGAACCCCGGAGTTTTTCATTGCTCCCGGCAGATAGAGGCCGGAGTCCGCGGACTTACGGGTTGACCTGGTTGTACAATGTATTCGTATATTCCCTTGTAACTTCATTTTTTATCTCTTGGACATGCAAAGAGAACGGAATTTCAAAGACGCCACCTAGACAACCAGTTTTAAAACATTTGACTATCACTTAAAGTCTACTGTATTCCCATATTCCCTTGTACCTTCATTTTTTATCTCTCGGACATACAAAGAGAACGGAATTACAAAGACCTCACCTAGACAACCAGTTATAAAACATTTGACTATCACTTAAAGTCTACCGTATTCCCATATTCCCTTGTACCTTCATTTTTTATCTCTTGGACATACAAAGAGAACGGAATTTCAAAGACGTCACCTAGACAACCAGTTTTAAAACATTTGACTATCACTTAAAGTCTACTGTATTCCCATATTCCCTTATACCTTCATTTTTTATCTCTTGGATATACAAAGAGAACGGAATTACAAAGACGTCACCTAGACAACCAGTTTTAAAACATTTGACTATCACTTAAAGTCTACTGTATTCCCATATTCCCTTGTACCTTCATTTTTTATCTCTCGGACATACAAAGAGAACGGAATTTCAAAGAAGTCACCTAGACAACCAGTTTTAAAACATTTGACTATCACTTAAAGTCTACTGTATTCCCATATTCCCTTGTACCTTCATTTTTTATCTCTCGGACATACAAAGAGAACGGAATTTCAAAGAAGTCACCTAGACAACCAGTTTTAAAACATTTGACTATCACTTAAAGTCTACTGTATTCCCATATTCCCTTGTACCTTCATTTTTTATCTCTTGGACATACAAAGAGAACGGAATTTCAAAGACCTCAGCTAGACAACCAGTTTTAAAACATTTGACTATCACTATAAGTCTACTGTATTCCCATATTCCCTTCTACCTTCATTTTTTATCTCTTGGACATACAAAGAGAACGGAATTACAAAGACATCAATAGACAACCAGTTTTAAAATATTTGACTATCACTTAAAGTCTACTGTATTTCCATATTCCCTTTTACCTTCATTTTTTATCTCTTGGACATACAAAGAGAAGATAATTTCAAAGAAGTCACCTAGGCAATCAGTTTTAAAACATTTCATTATCACTTAAAGTCTACTGTATTCCCATATTCCCTTGTACCTTCATTTACAGTGGATTCGTCAGGTTTTCAGTTTCGCGCCGAGCTTCCTGCAGAAGTTGCGCACTTGTCCAACACAACAAAGCCTGCAGGTTTGACCTTGATAAGATGTAAAATGTTCATTGACCTTGCTTTACCTGACAGCGGCGCTCTCTAGTGCTATTAATGTATCCGATACAGTTTCTTGCAAAATCATCGTTTATATTTTATCCAGTGATCTTACATCTCACGCTGCGGGCGACTTTTAAACCTCATTTGAACACGCTAAAAGTTTCCATTCACCCACATCCGAACAACATTCCAGTAAGTAGGCATTCCATCCAAACATTTGAAATCGAGAGTTCTCCACAATACATTCTCTCTCTCTCTCTCTCTCTCTCTCTCTCTCTCTCTCTCTCTCTCTCTCTCTCTCTCTCTCTCTCTCTCTCTCTCTCTCTCTCTCTCTCTCTCTCTCTCTCTCTCTCTCTCTCTCTCTCTCTCTCTCTCTCTCTCTCTCTCTCTCTCTCTCTCTCTGTCTCTCTCTCTCTCTGAGTGTGTGTGTGTGTGTGTGTGTGTGTGTGTATGTGTGTGTATAAACAGCATTACTCAAACACCAAGCTGTTAAATTCGAATTAATGCTTAGGCGATATTTCGAGAAATGGAGAAAGAAATTATAAAGGTTTCTGCCAAAATCGAAGTCTTTATATAGCGGAAACCTGGAAGAACGGGAGGTAAATTTCGGAACGAGCTGTTTCCCATGTAAAATTATCCTCTAAACCGGAAAAGTTCCTAACGCGGAAACCATTTACATAAATAATCTAATTAAAACGAATTACTTTATGTGTAATGGGTTGCAACGTACGTATTTTAAAAACTGCAATAATTTTGAGGGTGATGTACCTGCACCGAAGTTCTAGGAAGCTTAAAGTCAAACTGTACTCCTTCGAGGAAAAGGGAAAACAAAGCATTAGCTCTCTCAACTCTCTTCCAACAAAGATGGTAAGGGTACAACTGTTTTGTAGTGTGTTCATTGTCAGTTTAATTGTTTCAAGTGATGAGGTACAAGTGGAAGAAAACTGTGAGCTTTGGTGATTTTTAGAAACATAGTTTGTGTGTACACAAATTCTGTAAAATGGATTTTAAACATAAGAAATTATCAGTCGAAGGAGAAATTATTATTGAAGAACACGAAAAGAACAAACGTGCAGCTAAAGAAGTAACTGTGTTTTTCTAGTGGGGAAAATTCAGATCTATGAGATTTTGAAAAAATAAAAGTTTAAGGCGAGTGATTACAGGGAACAGCAGGGCATGTGAAACGTATCACAAAATCTACAGAGTATGATGCTGTGTTGTAGTGGTTTGTTAGTGCTTGCACTAAAGGACCATTGCTCTGACTGAAGCTTTAGAGACATCAAGAAAATTAGGCAAAGACAATTTTAGAGCTTCTAATAGATGGCTAGAGAGTTTCAAACATCGCCATAACATTGTGTGGTGTAGTAAATGATGTTGATATTGTCGCGGCGAAAAGCACAGAAAGTTCGGTGCCGAGAGATAAGCGCGATTTGTGTACACAAAGAGCCTGCAGATAAAGATAACAGTCGGATACTGTATCACTGAGATAAGACCTACCGACACAGTTAAGTGAGGTAATTGGAATATTCTGGTGACGTCTTATAGAACTTTCGATGTCTTGTTTATTCCAGAAATATCTTTTTTATTTTTTTATTTTATTCAGTGATCGATCAGCATTACATGCTTTACAGATCCTTGTTGGCTAATTGAATCTCTATGAACTATATAACATGTAAGGAAAACCAAGTTGGCTCCTATTATCTTCTTAACACTGTGAAACAAGAGAAAAATAAGTTAATTAAAACAAACAAGTAATCAAAGAGATAAGAACAACAGTCATTGTGAAACAATATTCATAGTTTTTTTCAATCAGAGTCACTAAGGAGGAGATCCTGTGGAAGTCATCTCTTCAGGCGCGTGGGCTGGTGGTTTCGTACGCCGATGTCGTACATCACAGCTCCTGGAACATCTGGCAGCTTTGAGAAGAAGCGAGAGGCGATCTGACGTATGTACTGGTGAAGAGGAAGGAGACCAAGTTCTTTATGCAGTTGTTGATTTCTTACGTACCAAGGGGCATCCGTGGCGATGCGCAGAAATCGATTTTGCAGGACCTGTAGCCTTCGGAGATGAGTGTTGCTAGCCGAACCCCATACCTGTGATAAGTGGCCGGACAAGAGATTTGTAGAGAAGCAGAGAGCATTCAATCCCAAGAAGAGTGTGTCTGTGAAGTAGCGGGCCAAGTTTTGAAAGTCGTCCTGATGCCAACGAGATAAGTCGATCAATATGGGCTCGCCAAGTAAGTCTAGTGTCCAGCATTACTCCAAGGTATTTGACGGAGGTGGTAAGAGGTAGCCAGGGAATTGATTCATGCTTAATATGCAATTCGGGAGAGTTGGAGATGCGACGTAAGCTAAAAATCTTAGCTGCGGTCTTTTGAGTGTTTAGACGTATGCGCCAAGTATCCAGAAATATCTGGTGATTGTTACAGAAATCTCTCGAATTTATCAATGAGGTATTTAAGAAGGCGACGACTCGCGGAGTCAGTCGTGAACAGTAGTATACACAGTAAGGAGTAAACAGCTGTAGAGTGTTGTTGTAACGAGAGCTGATGTAATCAGAACGCTGTTTGTGTGGACATCGACCTTGGTAGATTGTGTTACGTATGTGACGTAATTCTGCTGCTACGAAGTGTATTTCTACGCAAATAAAGAGCATTTGGAGTTTCTGCAAATTGGACTTTTAATTCTACGAAGCCACAAAGTCACAATATGCAGACATATTAAATTATGACCGCGCTGTGATTTTGAGTAAGGGGCTACGCAATTAAGTAAAGAGTATAATAGTAACAAACGTGCTTCAAGGCGAGGATCATACGACACTAGAAAGGTAAACACACAAACCACCAACGAACCGCAAGCAACGCCTTCAGTGTTGCTTCTGATACGTAGAGAATGCCATGCAACAAAAATACAGTTATCTCCCAATATACTTTTCACAGATTGCTGATATTACTGGGAGAAGTAGTCCATAATAACACGATATTGAGAAAGAAATGTTCTCATTAACAATGAAAGAGAAGGTCGACTACAGAAGCTAACGAAAAGGGAACAGCATATGTTAATAAGGATGATAAAAAAAGATGCCAAATTGATTTGTCTGCGTATGTTAACGGCTAGTTCTGCAAAGAAATCACAGCAAGCACTCTTTGCTATGTTGTCGTTATTGCAGGCTTGGAGAAGAAAACCATACATAGCCTAGAAGGAAAGAAATTGTCGAGGGCATATACGCAAGGACATGAGTTTCTGGGACAAGGTTATGATGACAGAGGAAAGTAAACTTAACGTATTTGTAAATGATGGCAGAATTTTGGTGTAGAGAAGAAACATTGTGGTGAAGCATTTATGGTATTGGTAACTTAATTTTGTTGAAGGTAATATAAACAGATTTCAGTATCTCAATATCCAAAAGAAAAATGTAGAAAAAAGTGTTGAAAGTTCAGTTTAGAAGTAGTTCGTATGTTATTGCTGTTGTTCTGTAAGTACCAGCACCTGAGTACACTTTAAACAATGACGAGAACATGGTATACGAAGCAACACAGTTTCGAAACAATGTTTACAGCAAATATTCCCTCAGGAAGTACAAAAAGTTAATTCATCCCATGCCAAAGAGGTTAACAGAAGTAATGCATACTAAAGGGATACCCACAAAGTGTTGTTATTTTTATTTAAATCGTTTTCTTTGAGTGTATGAACACACTGTGAGAAATCAGTTGGTACGTAATGTTTATTTACTTTTCGAAGAAGAGTACATAAGTCAGTCCTTTCATATATACAGATTCTGGAGAAAACCTCACATAGCATTTCTTGAGTTTTAACTAAAGTTGGGCTGTATAAACAAAGTGTACGCATGCTGTTTTCATGATTATACATAGGTGGCCATGATTTAACAAACAAAAGACAGAGTTAGAAAAGTGACATTCGATCCTGCGATGTATTTCTTTCTTTAACTGCTTTTTAATAAATACGAGGGTACTATTTACGAGGGCTGTTCAATAAAACATGATCATAATTTTTTACGGTCATAATTTTTCGCATTAAAGTCCAATCTTATTATATTCTGTTAGCTTAATGTGAAACAAACACGCCGTAGTAGTTTCATTGTTGGTACTCCTGGTTCCCGCCTGTGAGAACCAGGCAAGTTCATACATGTTCAGTATCGCCTACCGCTACAATGGAGGTAACATGCAGTTAAAGTTGATGTTAGAGGAAGATTCGGAGTTTCTTTCAAACGTAATCACTGCTGACGAAACTTGGCTACATCATTTTGATCCTGAGAGCAAACAGCAAAGCTCAGTGTGGAAATCTCCTTCATCACCAACCCCCAAAAAAGCAAAAGTGGTTGCTTCTGCTGGGAAAGTTATGGTCATCTCATTCTTTGATATTCATGGAATGGTTTATCAGCATGTTGTACCTGCACACACATCAGTAACTGGACAATACTACAGGGATGTTCTGAAAACATTGCAAGTCCATATCAGGCGCAAAAGACCACATTTCCGTGAAGCAGGCTGGATGCTGCACCACGATAATGCGCGGCTGTATATTGCCAATGTTGTTGCTGAATATCTTGCAAAAATCAACGTGAAGTGCATCCCTCACCCTCCCTATAGTCCGGATTTAGCCCCATGTTACTTTTTTTCTATTCCCTAACTTGAAGAAACGTCTTCGTGGGAGGCATTATCCATCATCAGAAGCAGTGGTGAAGGCTGCGGAGGCGATTTTGAAGGATCTCTCAAACAATGGTTTCCAGCATGTCTTTGAAGACTGGCAGAAACGCTGGGACAAGTGCATCGCATTCAGGGGAGACTATTTTGAGAAGGACCATCAAAATTATGAGAATGAGTAAAGATACATTGTCAAAAAATTGTGATCATTCTTTATTGAACAGCCCTCGTATAGTTTGAGCCTTGACAACCCTGGATGTTGTAGGTGGCATCTAACGTTTCCAATGCAACGTTTGACATTGTTGACCATAATCTACTTCAGACATTTTGTCAATCGAGCATTTGTTTTTTTTTTTTTTTTTTTTTTTTTTTTTTTTTTTTTTACATTAACTTAAAAATTGTGTCTCAACAAAACCATGGAATTAACTCGCGCAAATGTTCGGGCAACGATTTATTGTGAACTTCGACGTGGATTATCAAGACAAGAGAGCATCGATCAACTAACTTCCACATTTGGTGCCGAAGCTCCATCCTTTGCCACTGTGAAACACTGGTATAACGAATTTAATCGTGGCCGCCGTTCGCTCAAGTTCGTGAAGGTCGTCCAAATTCAGTTGTGCCAGAAAACTATGATAAAGAAGCAGAAAGGTAAATGAAGTTTCATTCTTTAGTGGAGCAACGTCGAGTACGCCCTTACATTTTAACCAAAGAACCAGGTGACGGTGTGTTGCGGCAGTTCTGTTGGTATACTGTGGGCGAAAGAACGGTAAGTAACATGCTTCATCTGTTCGCCCTTCGGATCTCTCCCATCATCCTTTCCTCCCAGAAGACAAAGTGCTTCTGTGGCGCTGTATTGCACGTAAATGTCTTAATATAACCTCAAAATTAATAACTTCTTAAAGAATCGCTATGTGCAACATTTAAGTAAATGAAATAGATCTGAAAACGACGGTACATTTCCACTTAACGTGTAGCTGATGACGTATGCCTCCAAAATCTATATCTAAATACCATTTCACAACAGTTATACCAAGAATTTAAAGACAGCAAGCTATTGGTTGTTCTGCGTGTATCACAGTTACAACTCAGATTAAACAGCATTCATTGTGTTTCGTTTTTATTGCCTAAGTCAGAAACAATAGTACTGCTCATAAAATATGAAAATAATACACGTTCTACAATAACAAAAGTAATAATACTGAAGGTCATGAAATAATTCAACTTTTATATAGGTAATTCAAGCTCGATACTTCCCTAGCCACCTACGTTTATACTTCGATAACATTCATGGGTTATATTATGTTACAGAAGTAAACTATACCTACAAACTTACAATGGGTGATTAAAGGTTTATATGAACCACACTGCGTGTCGTTTAACAATGCACATGAAATATTGTGATTCAATAATGTTGGCTACTACACCTACGTCTTGTATTTTCCCTTCTAGGTACTAAATGCCAACCTACAGCGTGCCTTTCTCTTGTATGACAATGCTGCAGAAAGTAAACAAACGACAAACGACGTGAAGCTAAATCACGAACTGGCTGGCATACATGAACATTAAACTGCATCACGGCGTTCGTAACGTCACCATGGTTACCCATCTTACCATAGATCTAATTCCTTATTTGTATTTAACACAAACGGAACGTACAATAACTTAAGATACGTAGAGAAAGAGAATTACAGAAAACAAAACAACTCATGCATAAATTATCTTATTGCATAGGTTTTCGCGTTTTTTGTATTCCATTTTACGAATATTTTATAGCTACTAAAATTACACTGCTACAAACTTTCAGGATTGTCTGTATGGGATTAAGAGATACTAATTTACACTTCCTATTCTGTTTTTAAAACTTGGTATGTTAAATACACCAATTTTATTTAAATTTTATGTAGTAATATCTCGTACAGTTTACCAACTATACGAAAGTCATTCAGAACAAGCGGCGCTTCTGAGGACATTCCCAGAAAATTCAAGACATACATTGTAGTTGTTATGAAAATACCTTTAACATATGGTATTTGAATAAAAATCGTTTAGAGGCACAAATTTATCATGTAAACGACAGTTTGGGGAAGGAAATTTTCCTCAAAAGTTTTATCTCACACTATTGGAAGCTTCTAAACTTAAATATTTACTGCTACTGCTACTCATATACACGTAGTTCATGTACTTAAAATGCATTTTGGGGGCTCAGAAAGGTACAAAACATATGTTTGGTGACTTTTCGGTATTTGTTTAATTTGCGTGCAACAACTTTGTCATATCGGACGATGATGTTCACATAAGAACAGGGTATATAGAGGTTAGAGTTACCAGGCATTCACATTTTAGGATAAGTTAAACCCTTATCACCGTGACCGAGATTAGAACTCAGGACCTCTTAACTCGATACCACCATGCCACAGAGACGGGCGGAAATCTTGTGTGAATAGAATTCTTCTAAACTTGAAAGATTTAAAAACCATTCTACATTTTTTAAAGTATAACTCCATATTATTAACTAAGTATAATGTTCATAAATACATTAATAAACATAAAAAGGATTGTTGAATTTCTAGTCACATAAAGATGCCTATTTTGCTGAAATCAAATTTGATATTGCACTAAAGGAAGAAGTAAATTGTTAAAAGAGCAGATGTTACCTGGTACAGGAGTGAGGTATATGATGGTGGTGACGACTGAAGCAAGACCGACGAAAATGCCGGACCGCAGGAGAAACGTCTTGCCTTCAGTCAGCATGACGTCCAAACCTGCACTAGCCCTGACTGCCAGCCTGCCTGCCTCAGCTGGTCTGCTCATCTATCCCCACTTCGATATCGATTGTAACCGCTCGCCGGTCGCTCTCACTTTCTTCACGGCAATCATTGCTTTCAAATCGCATACAATATCCGCTTATGTTCATCTTCTGCCGTACTGCATTCTACGATAACAGAATACATATTTTAAAATAAACGCCCATATTGTAATCAGCGTAACTTATAAACGGTTAAAACAAAATCTATTGAATTTAAGGATGCGATGCGATAAAATCCTTTATTCGCCACCACAAGGAAAACACATCATTACACGATACTTTTACTACTGAAAAGTAGGCATTTTACTGTCAGACAGGAATGTCGAATTATCTCTACCAGAGTCAATATAGCAGGTCAAACAGAAGAATAAAGTTTAAATTTGCGAGACAAAAACACATCGCCTACTCTAATATAGTGCCAAAGACATTTGACTATCGATTATCTCGTAGCTGGCGTAGTCCGATATTCAATTTTTCTTTAGCTATCTGAAAGAGCAAGAAACAGACATACATCAATAATGTACATAAATATATTTTATCATTTTGGTTTCACTGCATAATTAATATTAACGGCACAAGTCGATTTTTTTCTGAGGTAAGGGATAAAATTACGTAAGAGACTAGCGAGGTTTGATGATATTGTCGCGGCGACGCGCACAAAAGGTTCGGTGCCGAGAGATAAGCGAGGCTTGTGTACACAAAGAGCCTGCAGATAAAGATAACAAATGGATAGTGTATCACTAAGATAAAAGGCATGCCAAAACAGATAAAGTTAGAGCATTCTGGCAACATCTTGATTGATGGAGAGCGTTCGGTTTCTTGATTGTTCTGGAACAATCTGGAAATATCAGTGGAGATATTTAAGGAAGCGACGACTCGCCAAGGGACAGTGCACAGAATAGAGGACTACGGTCTATTTATTCTGTGGGTCGCTACTTTCCTATCAGGTTGCTTCACGAAGCCTCGGGTCTTCCATACGAGGAGGATGAAATTAGGTGTGGGGCATCAAAATTATACGCCACTTTACCCAATACATAGAAGCGCCCTGGATAGGTCATTGGGAGATCATGACCCCACTAGACGCCGTTCTAGATTACATCGGTTACCCCGCATGATTTGCGGTTACCCGAGATAACCCAGGAGCTAAAGCTGAGCTCCACATAATTCTCCTAAGCTGTTTGGCATCTAAATTTTTCCCAGTCTTAACCGAAACAAAAAACACCAGGATGCTAGGCGTTACATCCTGTCCTTTCAACCCGAAGGTACAAAACTGTAACCTCACAAGAATCTTCAATCTCAAAACCCACACCCCATCCTAAAAAATCCCGAAATGAAATACCTTACTTGCGGTAAAACCCTTAACGGGTGGGCACGCAGCAAAAACCTAGCTTTATACAGCCAGTCAGCACAACGCTCCGGTGCGGTCCGGTCCGGTCAAGGGACAGTCGTAAACAGATGTTGTAACGAGAGCTGATGTAATCAGAAGCTGTTGTTGTGGTCATCAACCTTGGTAGATTGTGATTGTGAATGTGACGTAATTCTGTTACGTAAGGATTGAACAGAGTGTATTTCTAAGAAAATAAAGAACATTTTGAATTTCGGCAAATTGGACTTTTAATTCTACGAACCCACAAAGTCACAATATGCTCTCGACGATAACGCCTCGGGCTTTAAGTTTTTTCACTCACTAATTAACATCAATTTACCTCGCAAATTCCAGAAATAATTATTTTACAGAAGACATTTCGAAATTTTGATTTTTTCAAAATGATTCTAACGATTTTAAGTTATTCTCATAAGAAATGAAATGTATAACAGGAATTTTCTAGGAATGTCCTCAAAAGTCCTCTTCATTCCGGTAAATGTAAGAGATCGACAATATTAACGGCTCGAGCTGCTTAACGTTTAGTCATTGTTTAGAAATCCTGTCGTACTCACTTGTTTCTTCTAATTGCATGGAATTTTATAGCGTGCAATTGTTAAACACTGTAACATTTGTTTTTGTTTGGCACGAAAAATGAGTTTTCTTTATTTACTTGGTAGTGTTATTTAGAATTTTAAAAATGTTTAAAAGTATTATAATGTTTATATTAAGTATGTGGAAGTGAAATTCTAGAAAAAAAATAAACAAGATATGTATATTGGTTGGTACAATTGACGTTAGTATAAATAAATGAACGGTTGCTAATCTTCCTTGTGGAAAAAGAACGCGGAGAAGATGAAGGTTTCATAGTGATGAGTGTACGTGCAGGAGAGTGATCCGAAAGAATATATATTGTGTAATAATGTATAGTCAGTGTTCTTAAGTAAAAATCAATAATCTGGGAGAAAGATCTACGAAAGAAAGCGTCTATCGTGTGTGTGCATGGTTTTTTTTTTTTTTTTTTTTTTTTTTTTTTTTTTTTTTTTTTTTTTTTTTAATTTACGTCCTCCAACATTCAGTCATATCGGACGATGAATGAAATGGGTGAAATGATGCTCAATGCGTCCAGGGTCCATGGAGGTTAGAGTTACCCGCTATTTGTCTTTTAAGGATAAAGGAAAACCCCGTAAAAACCTGATCTAGGTAACTCACCCTGACCGATATTCGAACTCGGGACCTCTTGAACGTGAGGCAGACACGCTACCATCTACGCTACCGAGGCGGGCACACGTCTATCGATGGTGACCCCGAAGTAAACAAAGGTGTTTCGCATTTGCAATTGTCGAAGCGAACGGACCAAAATAAAAGTTAAACAGAAACTTTATTTTCCGAAAATGGAAGAAATCGCGTAAGATGGATGTTCGTGATTGCAGCGAGTAATAATAAGAAATACTTCTTCAAATCGTATTATGTAAATTTATTATTCTAAAATAAAAGAATTAAATTATATTAATTTAAAAATGGAATTATTTCTTCAGAAGATAAAAGTTAATTCCTCAGTTCGAGATCACGCCTGAGTTAACGGAGTTCTCATGCACTGACTGGAGTAGCGCCGGAGATCATTTGAGTGCCAGATCTGAGTAGAAGACTCGGATCGAGAATACGTAGCAACCCGTGGCTTCATCATCTTCTCGGAGGGCTGAATTGAACCCGCAACCTCAGTCACAACGCGGCAGACCAGCAGAACATTCAGGTCACTCAGGTTTTTCGCCCCAGCACCTAGCCGCTTAGTACGACTTTATCTGTGCGGTAATAGAAGATTGTGTTTGCTCAAGCGTTTGTGTATGGGCATAGGTTCTGTTGAGTTTAAGCCGCTCAGGCTGCCTTCACCTGGTCTCCTCGCTTGAAGGAGGCCACACTGCAGGCAGCACGATCAGACGGGGTAGGAATCTGTGTGCAGGGTAAGGATTCCAGACCCATTTCGGGGCCTGGGGATGTTGGATAGATGGAGAGAAATACTCACAGGCTAATAGCCCATGGCGTTTTTCGGGAGCCTTTATCTCCTCCTTCTGCGAGGAGCTTTGTGGTCATACCGACCCAAGAAGCTTACCATCTGATTGGGATGGGCAGAAATTTTGTTGTGGAGGGTTCGAGATCTCTCTCTTACCATGTTCACGATGCAAGGGATCTGGGAATGTTCCTGAAGGATATGAGATGGGAATCTCCGCCCAGTATCAATAGATCCTTAATGCCCGGTTCTGCACGTACTGCAGTCTGCGGAAGGTGGTCGGAGCCGCCAATCCCCAGATCTCGCACTCGTACAGAATCATGGGTGGAATAATCGCCCGATACAGTTGAGTCCAGAGCTGTGTGGGCATGTTTTATTTAAAAATAGGGAATGATTGAGTGCAGCATATCTTAGTCCGGCCTTGGCTCTGACGTGGGGAGTGAAGCAGGATCAAGCACGACACCCAGGTATTTGGCTGAGGTAACCCAAGGGATTTGCCTCTGCCGCAACCTCAGTGATACCGTTGGTCGCCAGCGTCGGACCTTAGCCGGGAGAAGAGCCGAGCTCTTCCTTGGACTGATTGCCATCCTCCACTTCTCACTCCAGCGGCCGATCGCTCACAGCTAATGTTGCAGTGGCGGGAAGCAGAACTTGACGTTTTTATTACATGCCATTATGAGGATATCGTCCGCATACTGGCACGTAACTGTCTGTGGTTCTGTGGGAAAGTCAGACATGTAATCCGCGAAGAGCAACGGTGATAGAACACTACCCTCCTGGACTCCCGCGGCTAGGGTCTGACACTGGAAAGCTTTCCTTCCACTCTCGCTCTGAACGTACGATCCCTGAGGAAACTGCTGATCAGCGTGAGATAGGGAGGGATGTTAACTTCCTTGAGTTTGTACAGAAGACCCTGATGCCAAGTGGTCGCAAAGGCCCTTTCCACATCCAACAACACCGCGATGGTTTTGAGGTTCTCCTGGAAACCCAGGATTACCCTCTCAACCAGCAGCAGCAACTGCAGCAAGGTCGTGGAGTGCCCCCACCGAAAACCAAACTGATGATCCGGGAGGAGTTGCCTCTCTCAAAAAGAGGTGTCAGGCGGGCTAGGAGCAGTCGCTCGAATATTTTCGAGACGACTGGGAGGATGCTGATGGATCGGTAATTACATGGAAAGACCGGGTCCTTGCCGGGTTTCAATATGCACACCACCCTCGCCTCTTTCCAGAAGATCGGGAAGTGGCGAAGGTGGAAGCAAGCATTGAATATCCTCGTCAAATGGATGACGGCCCCCTTGGGAAGGTGCTGGACGAGTGCAGGTGAAGATAATCCCGACCGACATCACCAATAAAAATCTCGCAGCAACACTTGACTACACATATCCCCTTTGTATACATCATGAAATTATTGTTATGTTTTTGTTTTTGTAAAATGTTGTATCAATTGTAACGAAGTATGTAGACAAATAAAATGATTCGTGGACCTGTAATAAGCGATAGAAGACAAACTCGTGTGAAAAGTATTGCCTACCGCTACAGCCTGCATCTCTTTTACCGACAACCTATCCGTCAGAATCAGCAGAATTCAGGACCATCCACAAGCCATCTCCGAAGATTAAACATCTGTTGAGACCAGTGAAAGACAAACTGGACTTCCAAGTTCCGGGAGTGTACCGCATTCCCTGTGAATCTGAGACACCGTATATAGGACAAACCGGAAGGACCATCGCTACTAGGATAATCTAACATGAACGGAGCATTATTTTAATGCAACCTGAGAAGTCTGGACTAGGAGAGCTTTGTTTTGATAACAACCATAGAGCCAACTTTCGGGAGACGACACAACAGTTACTATGAGGGGAGAGTTAAGGAGGCTTTGGCCATTTCCTCCGAGAGGAGCACGCTTAGTCGTGATGCTGGATTTCAGTTCGGCTCCTCTTGGAAACCAGCCTTAAAAATGGAAATCTGTCGAAATGAAATGTGTAGTGTTTAACGCCCGCGTTTACTACATACGGCACCGCAGGCGATGACACTGATGATACATGAGATGAAGATGGAGCACCGGTGGAATGAAATGGCGGGGGAAACCAGAGGTCCCAGCGCCGTGTTGTCCATCACCAATCTCACTTTGCGGTCGCCTGGGATCGAACCCGGGCCGCCTTGGTGAGAGGGAAATCTGTCGACTTAAGCACAAATCTATACAGCTTGATAATCAAGTTAAGTAGTTAAGTTTCTTTGACATTTTTCTATACTCACGCCATCCCCTGACCTGGCATTTAATTTACTGAAAACCGTCTTTTGTTTAGTAATACAAAATTTGATACTGTTTTGTCTTTGTATTTGTTATATCCAGTATTTCATTTGTGGTTATAACATTTTATAAATATCCTGATGATGGGAGAGATGCACACTCCCGAAACGTTGATGTCTAATCATCTTTTCACCTGGCTTGCTGCCCGAGAAGAACTTGAACATATTGGTCGCTAGGAAAGCTTCAAGTTTTATTTTAGGATTATCTTTTCATGCAAATGTGACCGTTTTTCCGCAAGTTCTGCCTTCAGCTTGTCAAATAATGATGCGTAGTATGCTCTTGTAATGTTTTTTTCCTTTTTGAAGATAATCCATTAAAATAACTCCATGACTATCCCCCCCCCCCCAGAAAAAAAAGCCGCCATCACTTTTCCAGCCGAAAAAAAACAGTGTTTGCTTTTTTTTTTCGGAGTCGGTTCCCCCTTTGCAGTCCACTGTTTGGACTGTATTTTTGTTTCCGGCGTATAATGGTGTTTCCAAGTTTCATCTACAGTAATTAATCGGCGCCAAAACTCGGATTTATTGCGCCTAAACTGCGCCAACAGAGCGTTGGAAATGTTCATTCGAACACTTTTTGGTCTAATGTCAGCAAACGCGACACCCAACGCGCGGAAAGCTTTCTCGTGTCTGAATGTTGATTTAATATTTGACAAACACGTTCTTTTGAGATGTTCATAGCCTCTGCTATCCATCTAACTTTAATTTGGCGGTCGTCTAGCACCATTTGGTGAACTTTGGCGATGTTTTCGTCGGTAGTTGCAGTTTCTGGACATCCCGAATGTTCATGGTCTCCCAAGCTCTTACGGCCACGTTTAAATTCAGCTGTCCAAAATTTCACTGTGGTAAATGATGGTGCAGAGTCCCCATACACAGAATCCAACTCATCTTTGATTTGCGTAAGTGCATTGCCTTTCAAAAACAAATATTTAATAACAGCTCGATACTCGATTTTGTCCATTTTCATAAAAACACTCACGTCAACTCACTCAGATGACTGTTACATAACAACTGAGCATCCAAATGGCTGAAACTTTGATGAGTAACTGTCAACAGATGAAGAACGAAATTCACTAGCTTTTATTTTGAGTGCTACCATCTTCATGTCAAGGTCAGAAACTTTTCAGACCACCCTCGTAGATTAATAAAATCTAAATTGTTAACAAGAACAACTAAATTAAAAGTATATAGAACTTTGATTAGACCAGTAGTAACATGCTGCCAAAACATGGGTATTAAAGAAGATGAGAATGCCCTTCGTACATTCAAAAGAAAGATCATGAGATGAATATACAGACCAATATTTGAGAACAATACGTGGAGAATTACATCAAATTCGGAAATCAATCAAATCCTCAAAGGGGAGGATTTGATGAGATATACAAAGTTGCTGAGATTAAGGTGGATAGGCCACATTTAAAGAATGGAAGATGAAAGAATCCCGAAGCGCCTAATGCATAATGACGTAATAGGGCCCATGTGGTGGTAGGGAGTCTGCCTCACGTTCAAGCCCAAGTTCGAATCTCGGTTAGAGTGAGTGAGTTACCTGGATAAGGTTTTTTCCGGGGTTTTAGCTTATCCTGAAAGACGAATGTCGGGTAACTCTAAGCTCCATGGACCTCAGGCTCATTTGAGCATCATTTCACCCATTCCATTCATTGTCCGATATGACTTAACGTTGGAGGATGTAAATTATGAAAAAAAAAAAAATGATGTAATAGGAGTGAGAAGGAGAGGTAGACCAAGAAAGAGGTGGCTACAGGACGTGGAACAGAACATGAAAAAAATGGGAATAAGAGGCTGGAGAGGAAAAGTGCAAGATCGAGACAAATGGAGATAAACTGTGAAGGAGGCCAAAACTCACCACAGGTTGTAGTGTCAACTAAGAAGAATAAGAATTAACAAACAAAATATTTTATTTTTGATATTCAGATATAAATTAAAATCAATCATTTTTCATATACAATTATTTTAATGCTATATTCTGTGTACCATATTTTCACAGTATAATTACAATATATACAAAAGAAAACTTTACCATACCTAAACTCTAAGGACTTCTTTTCTGCATTTTGCCTACTTACAATCACATTTCATTGTAAACCCTGGGGCACATTCAGCTTTTTAATATACAGAAGTCTGTCTTCTTTTTTCTGGAATTTGTTTTGTAAAAACTGTGTGTATTGATGTAATACTTCCGAGTTGTTAAACAGTATTTTTTTTGACTCCTCACGGACCTTGGTTAGTTTTACCATACACCACCATCTTCCCCTCTCTTCACTGCCACACCACAACTTACAGAAACTATTATATCACAGAGAGGTATTAGCACTAGCTTACTAAGTTTATTTATAATACAATTAATGTTCTTAGATAAATATTGCACATATGCAGATGGCATGTAGGTGAAAGCCAAATACAGAATAATGCAGCAACCTGGAAAGGAAGAAGGCCATATAATGATTATATCCTAAAAAATCACAAGTGCAGAAAATTAAAAAGTCATGTTCTTGAACTAAACAATATAAAAATACTCATTCCAATGTTCCAAAGAGTAATCAGTACATTCACTATAAAGTTTTAAGTGCCTATAAAATACCACTAGTTCTCAATACCTGGTAAAAAGCTTGATTTTTCAGTACCAATAGGCAATACAAAAAAGGTACTTCACTATACGAGGGTCATTTGGTAAGTCTGGTAAATTTCAATGAATGGATGAAATTTTTTTGTTGCAGCTTTGTGGGAGATAACTTTATTATTCAAAAGATTGTACAGAAAATTTCAATGTGCTACAATATACAGTTCATTACGTAGAAAATGAAGCTAGCAACAGTAAAGCAATGTTTTTAGGTTTGTTTTGTTTTCAGATTTTGGTAATACTGAAAAAACATAAGAACATGGTAACCAGAATCCCTGACTACGAAGTTTATTGATGGACTGATGATGAAAACAATCTGTTTCTGAAATCCATCTCTATTTGAAAGAAGAATTAACACCATTTTCTTAAGATAAGTGAAGCTTTTTGTTACAAATATTTACATTTGTGTAATACAGTTCATTGTTGACAGCCATCTGAACTGTCAGTGTGATAGCTGCAATTGGAAATAGAAAAAACAGAGTTTCGTGCTGTTATTAAACATTTTCATTTGAAGAGCTGGACTGCTGCACAAGTCAAAACTGAATTGGATGAAGTTCACGTGAACTCTGTACCAACATTGAAGACCATTTACTTTTGGATCAATTAATTTAAACGTGGTCATAGAAGCACCAAAGACTAATCACGCTTTGGTTGTCCATTTGAGGTCACCATGCACAACAGCATTGAAAAAATCCATGGTCTGGTTATGCAAGACTGCCAAATAAAAATTCATGAGATTGCTGAGGCTGTAGGCATTTCAACTCAGTGAGTGCACAATATCCTGCTTGGAAAATTGGCAATGAAAAAGCTGTGTGCAAGATGGGTGCTACAATTTCTCACAGTTGACCAAAAGTGCATGCGGAAGAACACTTCTACCAAGTGTCTGGCGATGTTTAACCGCAACCCACTAGACTTTTTGAACTGATTTGTGACCATGGATGAAACTTGGATTCATCATTACATAACAGAATCAAAACAGCAGTCAAGACAATGGATAAAGGCTAGTGAAAGTGTACCAAAGAAGGCAAGGACCATTTTGTCAGCTGGTAAGGTGATGGACACTGTTTTTTTGGGATTCTTAACGAATAATCCTCATAGACTACTTGGAAAACAGCAGAAGCATAACTGGAGTCTATTATGATTTATTGTTGGATAATTTGCAACATGAGTTGACTGAAAAGAGATCGAGATTGAAACGAAAAAAAGTGCTCTCTGACCAGGATAATGTACCATTGCATACATCAGCAATCACAATGGCAAAAGTGCATGAGTTAAGCTTTGAATTGGTTCCTCATCCACCTTGTTCACCAGACTTAGCCCCAAGTGACTTCTTCCTATTTAAGTTAATTGATGGAAATTAATCATTTCTTCACACTAGTCGTATATAGGCTAAGGTATTTGATAGATAGTTGACATGAAAAATTCAATGCCACAGCCGTGATTTGAACCAGGGTTCTATTGGTTTCCGTCCAGTCGCTCTTACTCATTGTCCATGGTAGTTCAACGGGTAAGAGCGACTGGACAGAAACCAATAGATTCCTGGTTCAAATCACAGCCGTGGCATGGAATTTTTCATGTCGACTCTTATCAATCCAATGACTTCTTCCTGTTCCCGAACTTGAAAATTTGGCTTGGTGGTAGGAAATGTTTATCAAATGAAGAAGTGGTAGTCACTATCAATGAGTACTTTGCAGACCTTGACGGAACCTATTTTTCCGATGGGATGAAAAAGCTGGAACATCACTGGAACAAGTGCATAGCCATCACGGGAGACTGTCTTGAAATAAGGTGATGAAATGATTTAAGTAGTTATTTTAAGTTTAATTTTTAATTGAAGTTAGTAAAACCATTATTATTTAAATGTTAAAATTGCGTTAAGAAAAATTTATTTAAAAAGAATGACGACATATGTAGAAAAGTTGAAAGATGTTTAGTTCTTGTTGTGGCAACGGCAGAACTATAAAAGCTGAGGCACTTGAAGCCATTTTGGGTCTTCTGCAAATGGACGTGATAATGTGAAGGTGTGTTTTGCGTGTGTATGCATTTCTGCAGAGTTTGTGCTTGCACTGGAAAGTGGAAGGTTGTAAAGGATTGTGCAAGCTAGTATACTCTCAACATATATAAAGCATTGAAAAGTACAATTAATAGTTGAAAAAGTTTCATTTTAATTAAAATACAAAGCTTTATAGAAGAAAGGAGGAACTACCATTTTATTTTAATTTATAACTAAATTATCACTTCCCATCTGAGACCACCCCTGAAAATAAGAGCTTATGCAAATACCAGAGCAGCCGTGGAACTACTAGAACTCAACAACTAGATTTTCAACGAGGTTCATCATCGTCTTTTCCTCTACAACTCACTTTCAGCAACACCAAGTCATTACAGTGAGATGTTAAAAAAAAAAAAAACTTGATTTTTTACAACACTTATCAAATGGCCCTCGTATATGAGATCTCATGGTTTACCAGTAAAATACGATTCAGTTGGAGAATTTAATGTCATGTTGGCATGTTGGCCCTGATAGCTCAATGGTTAAGAGCAACCGGATGTAGGCTGGGAGATCTGTGGTTCAAATTCCTGTCCCTCCATTTCATCTACATTATCATTTCACATCATCTATCATCTGGTGGTCTCTTTCAGGGCAGAAGTGTCAGCGGGAGTCTCGGGGCTACATGGCATGATCATATGATCCTGGTAAACACTTCCTTCTCTGGTAGGATGATCTCCTATCTGGGGGTCAGACTACTGAGCTGTTTCAGGACCAGGGTGTGTGGGATAACAGTTGAATTGGCCTGCCAGGGAGTTTCCAACTGGCCAATTCTAGGGACCATCTCCTCTACGGTAGCGTGATTCCTTGGGTTGGCTGCCTTCTGTCTCTTGCCTCATCCTTCCTCCCGGGTATGCCCCACTTGGGACACAGGTACAACAGATCTAGTACAAAAGTGAATCGAGAAGATATTGACACATTGCTTCACTCACACTGTTTATTCACAGGACATGTTTCAAGAGCTCTTGCTCCTATCATCAGCTGATACTCGATTAGTGTAACTTGTAGTGGTTTCCTCTTTCTCCGTATTGTCAATAGATGGCGTGATGTTCTTGTCAAAGATGTCCGGTGGTGGAGTTTCAAAATTCATGACTCTATGACGAGTTTTGTTGATGAAGATTTTTTCCATACGGAAAGGTCTATGGGGTGATTAACATATTTTATTAGAGATGTTTCCAAGTTGATGTCATGTCTAGTATTCAAAAAATGAAAAGCCACTGCTGATTTTTCTGTTTCACCATTTTTAATGTTTCTTAGAAGTTCTTTAGTTCTGATGTTAATATTTCTTTTTGTTTTTCCTATATAAATTTTAGGGCAAGTTTCACATTTGATCTCATAGATTCCTGATTTTTCTTTGGTAGTGATTGAATTTTTAGGAGGGCCTTTTAACAAATTTCTGATATTAAACCTATTTTGAGGTGCAAGAGTTATGTTGTGTTTTGAGAAGATTTTTTGGAATTTGTTATAGGCTGATGGGTGGAAGGTGAATTTTTTAAAAAGTTTTTTCTCTTTTTCTCGTGTAGGTTCTAGGTGGTGGTTTCTTTTATTTTCTTAGCTTTGTTGAGTCTATTAGGAAAGAAGAAATAAAAGAAACCACCACCCTAGAACCTACAGGAGAAAAAGAGAAAAAACTTTTTAAACAATTCACCTTCCACCCATCAGCCTATAACAAATTCCAAAAAATCTTCTCAAAACACAACATAACTTTTGCACCTCAAAATAGGTTTAATATCAGAAATTTGTTAAAAGGCCCTCCCAAAAATTCAATCACTACCAAAGAAAAACCGGGAATCTATGAGATCAAATGTGAAACTTGCCCTAAAATTTATATAGGAAAAACAAAAAGAAATATTAACATCAGAATAAAGAACATCTAAGAAACATTAAAAATGGTGAAACAGAAAAATCAGCAGTGGCTTTTCATTTTTTGAATACTAGACATGACATCAACTTGGAAACATCTCTAATAAAATATGTTAATCACCCCATAGACCTTTCCGTATGGGAAAAAATCTTCATCAACAAAAATCGTTAGAGTCATGAATTTTGAAACTCCACCACCAGACATCTTTGACAAGTACATCACGCCATCTATTGACAATACGGAGAAAGAGGAAACCACTACAAGTTACACTAATCGAGTATCAGCTGATGATAGGAGCAAGAGCTCTTGAAACATGTCCTGTGAATAAACAGTGTGAGTGAAGCAATGTGTCAATATCTTCTCGATTCACTTTTGTACTAATTTGTGCTTCACTGTCCTTACGCTTCTTCCAAGTTTATACTTTGAGGGACAACAGATCTAGTATGGTCGTAGTCCTAAATGCGCTCTATAGCATAATCCACTCTAATGATGGTGGAGGTATATTGTAGCAGTGATATGAACTTGCTGAACTGGTCTGATAGTGTGAGTTCAAAGTTCATAATTCAATCATTTTTTGTAATATGGATGTTTTCCCACAATAAGAGTTCAGTTGGATATCTTGCTATTGTGGTTCTTCCAAAAATGTGCTGCTACTGAGTTTTCTGTCTGCACTGAAGGTGATCTTTTAATCTTGCATCTGTGTATATTTCATTACATCTGTAATTCTGCAGAAGAAGATACTCTCCATCTTCACAGAGGATAATATGTGACAAGCTCAGGCAGCCTGACAAGTAATGGAGAAAGGTGTCAAACTGTATCCAGTGGCAAATCTTCACAGCAGCCCTAAGTTGGAGTAACACGACATGAGTGTGTTTGTGCCATTATTGTATGGGTCATTTGATCTGAAGATTCTTAAGATGTGAAAATCTGGTTTCCAAGTGCCGGCCATAGGCACAACAATCCAAGTGGCTGAATACATTACACTTCCACCAATCTATGTAAAGAGGCTGGGATGGGTATATTTTTGGATCTATCCAAAGCTTTTGACATGGTAGATCACAATATTCTGTTAAATAAGCTACATAAATATGGCGTAAGATGGGTGGCCTTCAATTGGTTTAAATCCTACCTTGATATGAGAGAGCAGGTTGTTGAGATCACTTTCACAGAAAGAGGCCAAAAAGAAATAAAAAACGTGTTATCACAAAAAAGACCAGTAGTATCAGGGATTCCGCAAGGATCTATTCTGGGCCCCCTATTATTTTTACTGTATATAAATGACCTCCCATTATGTCTAATGAACAACTTAGATGCTAAAATCACACTGTTTGCAGATGATACAAGTATCTTCATTGCAGGAAAGGATGATGATAGCCTTCAGCAAAATATAACACCAGCTATAGTAAATGTTTTAAATTGGTTTAAAGTCAATAAGTTGCTTGTAAATGAAGGAAAAACAATAGCACTAAATTTTCAGCATAAGGCTTGTAGGAAAATGGAAAACCCTTGCATCAGAATTGGCTCCAGATTGATACATTTTGAACAGCAAACTAAATTCTTAGGACTATGGGTAGACAAAAATTTAAGTTGGGACAAACATATAGAAAAGTTAGCAGAGAAGCTGAGCCCTGTTTGTTTTGTTTTACATCAGGTGAAGCCTTGAGTAGAATTTACTGCACTCAGAACCTGTTACTTTGCTTACTTTCACTCACTACTATCATATGGACTACCATTGTGGGGAAATACTACAAATAGTAAGTTGATATTTAAGCTACAAAAGAAAGCATTACGAATTATGATTGGTATTCCAAAAATGGAAAGCTGCAGAAATCACTTCAGAGATTTGAATATCTTGACCTTACCAAGTTTATATATGAAAGAGTTACTGATCTACATGAAGACTAATACTGCGAACTATGTCACAAATGCTAAAATACACACCCATAACACATGTAATAAAAACAAATTACACAACTATATTCATAAAACAAAACTATTTGAGACTTCCGTCAGATACATGGGTTTAAAGCTATACAACCACTTGCCAAATCAATTAAAAAACATAACCTCTATAAAAAAAGTTTAAGACAGAGCTTCACAATTTCTTTAAAAAAATCAGTTTTACTCAGTAAATGAATACCTAGAATACAAATCAGGTAAAGCATAAATTAATCAGTTTGTTGTGCATAATTATACTAATGTATTATATTTCTATTCTTATTTCATGTGTCCGAGATTGGAAGACTCACCAATGAAGAATTTTAGCCGGCCAAAGCATTAAAATTAAGTGTAGTTGTGTAAATTATTTGAAACCAAAGATTGTAAATACCTCATTGATGAACTGTAAATGTTGTTAAATACTGTAACTATATTGACAATGCCTATAATTCTGTATGAATTCCTGTGGCTAATAAACATTGTATTGTATTGTATTGTAAGGCCAGATGGCATTTTGTGCACCTGGTCACACTGCATAAGAATCATGTTAAGTGTGCAGACAATTTCAGGAGACATTTCCTAATATTCCAGTTCTTAATAGAAGTAGGACTGTCAGATGTCTGATTAGTAAGTTTAGGACAGTGGGATTGCTTAGCCTAAAAAGCACAAAATATTCTAAAGGAGGAATAAATAGAGAAAATTGGTGCATAATTCAAAAGCTTTCCAAAGAAATGTTTAAGATATGTTATGCAGCATGTGGGTGCTTCCAAAATCTCTATTCAGAACAGCACCTAGACAATGACCCCCCAATACATTTGGATACCACTTATAACAAGTTAGTACTTATTAGAGGGCATGCTACTGTAATGAGTATGCAATATAAGAATTTTTGAGAAGAGCATTCCTGCACTCTTTTTAGATTCACATTCAGAAATACCACTTTAAAACAACTTACCAATCAATTAGCTAACTTGTAATGAGATATCCCTGGCTGCCACTACATCACCTTTTCCTTGAGGCTGAAACAAAAATAAAATTTCAGTAATCAAGTTGATAAAATTCTCTATTTTGCTCTTTTATATTGAGAAACCTTGAAACCTTGATTGGATTTCTGGATGTAAGAGCTCGTAGAGAGTTATTACCCCTGAATAAAATCTAACTTGGTGCTAAGAGAAACCAGATCAATGAGAAATCTGTGAATATAGTCCTATTTATTAAATAGAAGCTTATAAGCAGTGGTATACTTCAACTTTTTGGTTCAGTCAACTAAAAACTCTGTCTCAACAGTATGGGCTATTGATAGTCTACATCAAAAATTCAATGCCACGGCCAGGATTTGAACCATGGATCTACTGGTTTCCATCCAGTAGCTCTTACCCATTGAGCTACCATGGCCACCTTGCCATCATGACATTAAATTCTCCAATTGATTCATATTTCCCAGTAAACCACTAGGGGCTCTCGCATCTGAGATACAACATTTGTGGCAACACCAAGTTGGCCATGGTACCTCAATGAGTAAGAGCTACTGGATGGAAGTCAGTAGATCCGTGGTTCAAATCCTGACTGTGGCAATAAATTTTGATGGCAACTATCAATCCAAAATCTTAGCTTGTATACGGCTAGTGTGAAGAAATGAATAATTTCCATCAATTAACTAAAATAATAAGAGTTAAAAGATGAAGCCTGGGACTCAAGTACTTACGATAGTCGCCACAAACGATGTAGTGAGTGAGTGTGTGGTGTTTAAGGGCCCGTCGACAACAAGGTCATTTGGGCCCTCACAAACGATGTATTTCAAATGCGAGAGCCCCTAGTCGTTTATCGGGGAAATATATGAGTCAAATGGAGAATTTAATGTCAGGATGGCATGTTGGCCATGGTAGCTCAATAGGTTAGAGCGACTGGACGGAAGCCAGGAGATCCATGGTTCAAATCCCGGCCATGGCATTGAATTTTTCAGTTTGACTATCTATCCAGCCGTAAGTCATTTATTTTGAACTACTCTCCCAGGATATATGCTAAGTTATATAGTGCGTCCGTAGTCATGGTGCAATTTTGGTTGGTCATAGAAAAGCAACAAAACAAGATACAAATAACAAACCTTCATCAACTCTCCAAGTTTTCTACTGTTCAGTGCAATTTGATATAGCTTTCATTTGTTCACATTGGGTCTGTTACATTCATTCTCAATGGACATAGGCCTAGGAAAGTTACAAGACCATATCCTGACATTATGATGGACATGTCCACACACAAAGAATATGGCTCCATCGCTACACACAATCACAACACTGAAAATCGTCTATATCCACTATTTCAAATAATCTTCAATGTAGTGCATATTTTATCTTTGGTTCACAGGGTTGCAGGTTCAAGCCCAGCAGATAGCAATGAACTTTTTTTTCAGGCAAAAAAATCTTCGCATGACTCCTTCAGAAGGGAAGTAATGCCAGTAGTCCCATGGTTTTAGATTTATGGCACTTTGAAGACCCTCAAACTTGATAAAGAGACTCTGAGCAAAATTAAACAGTCTTTAATAAGTTAAACAATGTCCATAAACAAAATTTCAATTTTTTGTTTTGTTTCATTTAGCCACTGTAAGACTTTATGTACCATGACTTTATGGACATGTTCCTCTGTACAACACAAAGTTACCAAACAGTGTTTATTATAAGATTTTCATACTTACCATTACATAGACGTGAGAAGGAAGAGATCTCTCTATAAGTTCGCCAACCTGCATATGATTTGTGCTTGTGCTGGAGCGATTCATTATGGTAAGCTTCAGACGAGGCAAAGCAACAAGTCCTGATAATAGTGGATACAAGTTGTAGTCTAGCTGGCGTACAGACTCAGGCAGAATAGACAAGTGTAACTGAAATCAATCATATTTATTGAGACTCTAATTTTATTAAACAGTGCAACTGAAAGCATAAAACTCAAAACTCCTGATTTCAAATTTCACTCTTAGTTTGTCAGAGATTCAAGATGAATGAAACTAATGCAAATGTTATGATAAAAATATTAAGTTCTATGTATGCATTTATGAACAAAAAGCCCATAAAAATATGGCCAGTAAAAACACAAAATATCAATTTATCATCACCACATGCATGCAACTTAAAGGCACTTCAATACTAAAGTCCAATTTCACCAACAGATGCTAAAATCAACGTTAACAAATGTAACGTAACAATTGTCACAGCGCTAACAAAGCTGTTAAATTTCTTGCATTTCACCAACCTGTTTTCTGAAAATGTTAAACACGTGTTAATGCGAAGAGACTTGTAAATATTACAGCTATAGAAAGCTATGGATGAGTTGCATTATCTTCTGAACGTACTGTGATGCACTTTTCCTTTCATTTTCGTCTTTATACACAGCTGAAAAATGGCAGGTGAATAAAATTGTAAGAGAAGCCTTCAGACAAACTTCTCATTGATGAAGAAAGAATTGTTAATTGAATTGGTGACAAAGTGTAAGGATATCGTGTAAAATAAGAGGACAGATGCGGTGAATGTAAAAGAGAAAGATGTCACATGGAAAAAGATTAGAAATGAATTTAATTCAAATGCATGTGTCTCTACTACAAGCACAAAACAACTTCGTTAGTCTATCAAGATTTAACTGTATTGGAACACCACAGTGAAGCGAAATAATTATTAATTTTTAGATGAGTCGTATTTATTACACATCTGCTTCACTTTCGTACCTATTTTGAGGACATGTTTCGCAAAACATCGTTTGCATCTTCTGCTCTTATGCGACTAAAGCTTGATCCAGTGGTGTGGGTAATTCTGGAGTTGCTGCTGCCATCTGTTGATTTAGTGATGAACTTAAATGTGGGATTCTCTTCTGGCAGGATTTCAAAGTTCATTAGTTGGTTTTTATGTTTTTCTATGTATATTCTCTCCCATATGACGAGTTCACTATGTTTTTGTACTAGAAAGAAAGAACACTTCAGGCACTTAAGATACAAAAATATTGATAAGTCCGCAATAGCAGCTCATTTCTGGTCTGAAAATCATGAAATTGAAGATAGCACAGAATTACTAAAATACGTACAAAAACATAGTGAACTCGTCATATGGGAGAGAATATACATAGAAAAACATAAAAACCAACTAATGAACTTTGAAATCCCGCCAGAAGAGAATCCCACATTTAAGTTCATCACTAAATCAACAGATGGCAGCAGCAACTCCAGAATTACCCACACCACTGGATCAAACTTTAGTCGCAGAAGATGCAAACGATGATTTGCGAAACATGTCCTCAAAATAGGTACGAAAGTGAAGCAGATGTGTAATAAATACGACTCATCTAAAAATTAATAACTTCGTTAGTATTATATAAATTTAAAACAAGGTGCAAAGGAGGACAGAAGTGACGAATGACTTGAACGTTTCAAGATGGGAGGTGAACAGTGTATTATCCATATAATTCAGTGCATTATAAAATCGCAAAGTTATTAATAAATGAAGCAAAGGCGAGATTGAATATATTCCTTTCGATGCATGTTCTAACCTCTCTTGTACTTCTGCAGTAACCTTCATAGCAACTTGTTTCGACAGTTTATACCTCTGTAGAAATTTTCTTCAGATAGCTCCTCAAAATAATTTCTCCTCATAGGCCGTATTCTATTACGAATACCATTTAGATGATCAAAAGCTGCATTCATGCCTGCCATCTTGACTATTTACAATTGCTAAGGACTTAACAACAGAAATATGGCTTGTTAGTTTAACAAGAGATTTAACACTAGTATTAAGCTAACACTTGTTGGTGAAATGCAATTTTTGTTATAACTATTGCTAAACTCATATTAAGTCTTAACGTTCATTGGTGAAATTGGGCATAAATATATTTATTATACATCAGTATCACATAAAACAATAATTTTTTTGATGAAGTTATATTGCACTGTGAAATGCTTCTCTGCTATAAATTTCACTGTACCTAATTTGCAGATAAACCCTTCAGCACTAAATGTTTTGCCACCTAATTCATGAAAACAGAAAGGAAGAAAGGGACAGAGAGAAAGGATGGAAGAAAGGAAGAGCCAAAGGATAGAAAGAATGAGTGAAAGGGAGGGAGAGAGGGGGAGGGAGAGATGAAGGAAGGGAGGAAAGACCACACAAATTTCTTTACTACAAAATAAATTTTGAGAGGGATTCAGGGACCTTAAATATGTACATCTGTTATGAGTTTCAAGTGGGAAGAGTTCTGGCCTATAGCAAATCAGATGCACTAACACACTCAGCATTGTCACCTTATTACCCCCACTCATTCCATATTTCCCTCTCTCTCTCGCACACTTGAAAGTCTTCTTGGCGCTAGACGTAAATGAATACAAACTGAATTTTCCAAACTTTTATAATAATGCAGTTGTTGAAGTCACACTGCAACATGGATATTCACATATTATCCACACGTTTAAATGCTATAATTGGAAAGAGGCCAGCTGGAAAGAGATTGAAAATGGAGGCAATTGCCTTCGAATCTAGTCTTTCAATAATATAAAAAAGTGACGAGTATCAATAAACCAACTACAAATAGTTTTTGTTATACTTACAGTTTATGAATTAACTATTTTTCTAATCAAACAAAACTGCCAGTGGCTCATCCATATAGCTGTGAATGTCACTTACGTCAAAAGACAATTTGTCATACTCACTGTCTTCATCATCAAAGTGTTGCAAATTTATTATGATAGGCTCCAAAGCCAGGTCACATGCTATTTCTTTCCAAAAGTCATATTCTTGTAGTCTCTATGCATGTCTCACACAGTTTTCCTGGTCTTGTTGTGTTCCTTGTCAAGTTCTTTGTAAATAAGTCGTTCAACATCAGTCAGTTTTAAGCAGTATAGATCTTTTTATCTACTAAAGAAAATACAATTCAACTATCCCAAGATGTCAAAGAATCCATCAACAAAAATCAAGATACACTATCAGTTTTCTTTTATTTTGAAAAAGCATGCTATTCAGTATGGAGGCATAAACTTTTTGAGAAACTTTCAAAACTAGGCATTCAAGATAACATGTTAAATTGGATCACTCAATTTCTCTCTCAACGTTTCTGTGCTACAAAATACAATGACAGTACATCCAAATTCCGACAAATAAAAATGAGCCTACCACAAGGTGCAGTACTGAGTACAACCTTGTTCAACATCTACATCAATGATCTTCCCGCGGCTGTATCAAACATAGAAATAAAGACAGCACTTTTTGCAGATGACATGATCATGTGGACATCTTCCCCACAAATACAGAAATCCAAAACTTCAATGGAAAAGGCTCTGATACTATTGGAAAAGTGGACTGACAACAATTTGATGAAAATAAATACTGATCATGTGGACATCTTCCCCACAAATAAAGAAATCCAAAACTTCAATGGAAAAGGCTCTGATACTATTGGAAAAGTGGACTGACAACAATTTGATGAAAATAAATACTGATAAAACAACATTTCAAATATTTAGCTTAAAAAAGAAAATCCCTAAACTAAATCTGCAGTTCAAAAAAACAAACTTGAAACAAACATATGAAACAAAATATTTCGGAACAATTTCTGATTCAAAATTATCTTGGAGACATCATATTGAAGCAGTAGTAAACAAATCAACAACAAAATTCAATTTTGAAAAGATTAGCTGGAGTCAAGTGGGGCAGTAATCGGGAAACACTGAACACCACATACAAAACATTCATCAAGCCAATACTTCTTTATAAAGCAGAGGTAATAATTACAGCAAACAGTTCTAACATAAATCACCTAGAAATATGCCAAAGTCAGGCCCTGCAACTAATAACCGGTGCAGCAAAATCAACTCCAATCACGGCAATGCAAGCTTTTAACTCGGAACTATCCAATACATCTAACTTTAGAGGAGCACGCACTAATACAACATGAAAAACTGTTGCGGTTAAAAACAAAATGGGAGAAAAGATTACTACAACCAATCAAGATGAAAACACAAACAAGTTTCCTACACAAAGTTATGGAATTAAAAACAGATCTGAATCTTCCTAATTCTAAAGAAAACATTTTAATCAAAGAAAACCCCTCTGACTTTTGAACCAATTAATATTCAGCAAGATTTAGAACAAATAGTTACAAAATCTGAAACTTCCAAACCTGTACTAAAAGAACTAGCATTAGAAACTGTGAACAATAGATACCCACCTGAAGAATGGTTACATATCTACAAAGATGAATCTAACTTGGACAACAACTCAGGAGCAGGAATTAAGTGTGCACTGTTCTCATTCTATCAACCAGCAGGATACCACACGACAAATTTTGATGCAGAAGTAACGGCTATTCATATTTCACTCCAACACCTTCTATACAGAATAGATAACTTCAAAAATGCTGTCATACTTTCTGATTCTAAAGCAGCATTATATGCAATAAGTTCATATAAATTGAGGTCAATCCAAATTAAAGAATGTCACAAAATGATTCAACAACTTCAAAAACTACAGAAAATAATATTACCTGCACATTGTGGAATTGCTGGAAATGAATCAGATGATTTTCTTGCCAAAAAAGGTGCAAATTTAATTCAGAACAAAAGTAAAAACTTACCCTATACATCCATAAAAAGATTAATCCAAAGCAAATATAAAAACAAACAAAACCAATCAATATCTAACAAAGCCAAAGATAAAAAATGGGACATTTTAATTAAAAATCCAGAAATTATTCCAGAAATCCCACGTAAAGCTGCAGTAGCAAATTTTAGATTACTTACGGAACATGATTTGGCCAAACACTTACACAGAATAGGAATTTATACAAGTCCAAACTGTCCTCTGTGCAACAATGAAGAAGAAATGACTGAAGAACATCTTTTAACCTGTGAAGCCCTACCTGCCGGATCCACTACACAGAAATATTGGAGAGCAAGAGAGCTAATGGCTTCATTGCCAAAGCCTGGCATTTGACAACAAAGAAGAGGAAATGACTGAAGAACATCTTTTAACCTGTGAAGCCCTACCTGCCAGACCCACTACACAGAAATATTGGAGAGCAAGAGAGCTAATGGCTTCATTGCCAAAGCTTAGCATTTGACAACAAAGAAGAGGAAGTGACTGAAGAACATCTTTTAACCTGTGAAGCCCTACCTGCCAGACCCACTACACAGAAATATTGGAGAGCAAGAGAGCTAATGGCTTCATTGCCAAAGCCTAGCATTTGAAAACAAAGAAGAGGAAATGACTGAAGAACATCTTCTAACCTGTGAAGCCCTACCTGCCGGACCCACTATACAGAAATATTGGAGAGCAAGAGAGCTAATGGCTTCATTGCCAAAGCCTAGCATAGTTTCCCAATATTGCCGTATAAATCACAGAAGTGGAGGAGTCTTGCTGTTTGCAAGGAAGGATATTATTGTAAATAGGGTAGAGTGGGTAGAAAATGGGAGTGAAGAGATGATTTTTGAAGTAGCTGCTGTTAAACTCAGTACAGAATTAGGGCAAGTACTCATTATTGGCATTTATAGATCCCCTAACTCAAGTGTACATGATTTTCTAATCCATCTAGAAAAAATGCTCTGCAAAATTACATTTAACCAAAATATAATAATCCTCAGTGACTTTAATATAGATGTAGATAATGTAAATCTTAAGGATATCCTCAATAGCTTCAACTTAAAAATTGTTTCTCAGGGCCCCACTAGAATAACAGAGCACTCAATCAGTACAATAGACCACATTATAACGAACCTGAATAACAGTAGATTTTGTACAATAAATAATGAATTTCATGTGTCGGACCATAGGGGTCAAATTATTGATATCTACAATTGTTTCAGCCAAATTAAGGAAAGTGTATATAGGTATGTTAGAGATACGAGAAAACATAACCTAGTAAAACTAAAGGATATTCTGGCAAAAGAGGAATGGACAGAGGTGTACAATGCTAGTGATACACATGAAAAATGGAAGGCTTTCATAAATGCATTTACTCTCCACTTCAATGAAAGTTGCCCTCAGTCCAAAAGAGCACTTAAACATGAAGTAATTAACAAATTAACTCTGCCACTCGAACTTACACATTTAAAAAATAAAATGAAAGCAATGTATAAATTTTTTCAAATGACTAAATTAAATTCTTACTCAGATGCCTATAAAAAACATAAAAAACAATACAGGAAAGCGCTGATTAAATTAAAGGCAAAACAAATAGAGGAAAAAATAATTAATTCTGATAATACCACAAAAACAGTATGGGATATTATAAACAAGCGACTCAAATCACAAATAGGAGAACATTCAAATTTAAGTCTGAACAAGGATGGACAAGTAGTACATGACCCCTCTGAAATGTGTAAATTATTTAACAGCTTCTTTCTAAACATTGGTGACAATACTACAGTTGACATAGGTAGTAAAGAAAAAACTATTATAAACAGCATGTACTTGCATGAGACGGATGCTGAAGAAATAGACAAAGTAATTAGTAGCTTTAAAAACCAACAGTCCTCTGGGTGGGATGGCGTATCACCTATAATACTAAAACATTGTAAACAAGAATTGCTGACTATACTGGTGCACTTAATAAATTACTCAATGAACGAGGGCATATTTCCAGAGGTATTAAAGATTAGCGTGGTACGACCAATTCATAAGAAAGGTTCATATGCAGATGTTAACAATTTCAGACCAATAACTCTAACTTCAGTATTCAGCAAAACGTATGAGAAAGTCTTAATAGCTAGAATAAATAGTTTCTTAATTGCTAATAAAATTCTTAATCATTTTCAGCATGGATACAGAAATAAATTGACCATCACAGCTATAGCGGAATATATTCACAAATTGTTGGAACTAAAAGATAAACACAAAAACACAGCTGGAATTTACTTAGACCTCTCCAAAGCTTTTGACTCTGTATCCCATGATCATCTCATCTCAAAATTAGAGTACTATGGCTTCAGAGGACAAATTAATAAACTATTAACATCATATCTTAAAAATCGTTTGCAATGTACAGAAATAACTTGGAAAAAAGGGAATGTTATAAGCCACATTAAATCAGAATATAACTTAGTGAAATCTGGTGTACCACAGGGATCAGTACTAGGACCTATACTTTTTTTGATTTATATTAATGACTTACCTGAACCAGTAAACAGCAAGGTCATCTCATATGCAGATGATACATCTATAATATGTTGGAGTGAAGGAGAAGAAAGCTTAGAAGAAAAAACAACAAATGCAATTGGCAAAATATCTCGGTACTTTCTAAACAATGGACTAAAGTTAAATATAGGAAAAACAAAATTTATGACATTTCAAAGTGATGATCTAAATATAAACATTAACAATATACCTTTGGAATGGGTAAGAAACTTTAAATTTTTGGGCGTTCACATAGAAGATACTCTAACCTACAGTACAAACGTAGACATGGTTTGTAATAAAATGAACTCGGGACTCTACCTATTACGACAACTAGCAAAATATGGGAATATCAATACTCTTAAAACTGCGTATTATGGCATTATCTTCCCACACTTAACATATGGTATTGAAATTTGGGGGGCAACAAGTAAAACCAATATGGACAGGCTATTAAAAGTACAAAAGAAATGCATACGAACCATGTACAACCTTCGTTTTCAACAAACATGTCGGGATACATTTAAATCACAAAACATCCTAACAGTAGTATCACTCTATGTATTCAAAACCATTATACTTGTAAAAGACCGAAAGCAACATAACATCCTCAATAAAGATTGCCATACATATGATACGAGGAGAGCAACTGATTACCATAGGGTGAGCACGAATAAAACTCAAACTAATAAAGATCCATTTAAAATAGGAGCCATATTGTATAATAAATTGCCATCTGTAATTAAGAATACTTCTGACTCAAAATTTAAACTGGTCTTAAAATCATACCTAATTCAAAAATGTTTGTATAGTATAAATGAACTGTAATATATATGTATGTATGTAGTATAAATGAGTTGTATACCTATGTATACAATAAGGTTTGTACGTAATTTAGGCATTTTGATCTTTTTAAATAACTTATACTTTTGTAAACAACTCTATATTTTGTAAATAACTTATGTATTTTGATCATTTTGTATTTTGACTGTATAGAGGTAATTGACAGTGTCAGATGCTCTTGTAAGAGTCTATTGGCCGCAATAAATTAATAAATTATTATATTTGACAACAAAGATGAAATGACTGAAGAACATCTTCTAACCTGTGAAGCCCTACCTGCCGAACCCACTACACAAAAATATTGGAGAGCAAGAGAGCTGATGGCTTCATTCCCAAAGCCTAGCATTTGACAACAAAGAAGAGGAAATGACTGAAGAACATCTTCTAACCTGTGGAGCCCTACTTGCCGAACCCACTACACAAAAATATTGGACAGCAAGAGAGCTGATGGCTTCATTGCCAAAGCCTAGCATTTGAAAACAACATCATCAGTCAGTTTAAAAGTATTTTTTCTATTTGCAACATAACTTATGCCCACATTAACTCAATTGTATTGTACTGGCAGTGAATGGAGAAGGCAGATTACCTCGTGTCTCATTTATATTGCAAGTTGATCCAGCTGATACACTTTTCTCTTGTTTCTAAATGGAAGAAAAACTGAATAATACTGCTTACATCTCTCTAGAATAAAAAAACAATTTTGAACCATTCATAAACATATAATGTGACGACTCACGTTCTGCAGATTCAGCATTCTACAGACCAGCAGAAAATGTTCTGTTTGCTCTCTCTCAAATTTAACAAACACCTTGGCTTATTCAAAGTAATTTTTCTACCACATCATGTCAAATGTTTACATTTCTGTTTTGAGTAATTACAAATATATGTACACACTTACAGCCAACCAATAATAATATTCATTACAGTGCTTACATCATGATGCAAGTTTTCTTTTAAGTAAGGAAGTTTTAATGCAAAGACAAGATGTACAAAGGATGCAAGTTTGTATACATACATACAATAACTCAAATACATTAATAACAAATAGCAAGGGTTAAAAAATTGACTCATTAATTAATCTAAATGATATGCTTACCTGCTTATGGCCAGAGAACATAAAAGCATCGCTTGCCTCTATGTTTAATTCTAAATCCAGCAGATCTGTTGTAAGGTTATGAATGTTGTATGAAACTGCCATTGGCGTCCTGACCCATCCATGAGCAGGTACCACCATGTCAACATAAAGTGGTGTACCCTCCACACGTATTGTAGGCATGGTAACTGTGCTACTCGTTATGCTTCCTTCCTCACTCTCTCTGCAAAAAGAGAGTAGCACTAGACATTCAAATATAAATTATCTATTGGTGATACATACAAATACAAATGTCTCATTTATCTATTTAGTTTCCTTCGACAGAAACACATTTTCTCTATCTCTTCATGGAAAAAGAAGTTGTCCTAACTTATTTATATAAATAAAACAACCTTATTTTAGTTAATTGATGGAAATTAATCATTTCTCCACACTAGCCGTATATAGGCTAAGGTTTTTGATAGTCAACATGAAAAATTCAATGCCATGGCCGGGATTTGAACCATGGATCTCCTGGTTTCTGCCCAGTCGCTCTAACTCTTGAGCTACCATGGCCAACGTGCCATTCTGACATTAAATTCTCCATTTGACTCATTATTTCCGCAGAAAACAACTAGGGGCTCTCGCATTTGAGTTACACCGTTTGTGGCGACTTACTATCGTAAGTACTTGAGTTCCAGGCTTCATCATTCAACTCTTATTATTTTAGTTAATTGATGGAAATTAATCATTTCTCCACACTAGCTGTATATAGGCTAAGGTTTTTGATAGAGTCAACATCTGGATCATAGTTTCTCCTACAAACAGTTTAAGTAACAATTATATACAGGATTTAACGGCATGTGATTTTCAATTGTGCTATTTATGCTTTATGTTTAATGATAACACAGTTACCAATGTCTTGTCTTCAATGTCTTGTTTGTTTTAGTCTTAGTTTTTTGTATTATATTTTGCATTGTCCTGTGTCTTACTTTTATATTTATATTTAAGCATACTTGTAAATTATTATGTATGTAGCTACTGTAATTGAATCATTGCTCTGTTGTAGCACAGATAAATAAATAAATAAATAAATAAACATGAAAAATTCTATGCCATGGCTGGGATTTGAACCACGGATCTCCTGGTTTCCATCCAGTCACTCTAACCCTTGAGCTACCATGGCCAATGTACTGTCCTGACATTAAATTCTCCATTTGACTCATATATTACCCCGGAAAACCATTCGAGTTTCGAGATACACCATTTGTGGCGACTTACTATTGTAAGTACTTGAGTCCCAGGCTTCATCATTAAACTCTTATTATTTAAGTTAATTGATGGAAATTAATAATTTCTCCACACTAGACATATTGGCTCTATCTACCCGCTCGCACATTCATCCATCAAAAACCTTAGTCTATATATGGCTAGTATGAAGAAATGATTAATTTCCATCAATTAACTAAAATAATAAGAGTTAAATGATGAAGCCTGGGACTCAAGTACTTACGATAGTAAGTCGCCACAAACGGTGTCTCTCGAATGTGAGAGCCCCTAGTGGTTTTCCGCGGAAATATATGAGTCAAATGGAGAATTTAATGTCAGGACGGCATGTTGGCCATGGCTGCTCAAGAGTTAGAGCAACTGGACGGAAACCAGGAGATCCGTGGTTCAAATCCCGGCCATGGCATTGAATTTTTCATGTTGACTATCTATAAAAAAAACAACCTTATGTTATTCTTACATCGTTAAAGTGAAACCATAAATTTGTGTGTGTGAAAATAATGAAAACTGAATGTTTACACGAGAAATACGAGAGTTTCCTGATCATAGTTTTCACCTCTTGTCATTTATACGGTAGTAAAGAACATCTTGAAGAAATGTTTACTCTGAGATTCACTTCTCCTTCAGAATTATCTTGTAATTGAGCATTTACATTTAATTTCCTGTCGTGTAACCTATGAAATGCTGGTTTGAGTCAGTAAGTCCCACAAACTATAACTTCCACATTCTTTTAGCATCTCACGCCAAAGCAAACAAATATCCAAAATTAAAGCAGTTCCTTTCAAATTAAATGCTAGAAGATAGAAAATTTATATTACAAAATCATCAAGACTTGTATTTCATTTCAGTATTGATTACAAATTTTTATAAGAAATTATACTGTCCTGTAAAGTATAACCTTTGTTCACAGGTTTGCGATCTGAAAGGTGATGTTAACTAATTTCAGTGTGCTAAATTGAATCATGCTGCCCACCCTTCTCTATCACGTAAGTTTTTCTCACAAATCACAAATAATAATTTGAAAGTGCTAATTTTATGTTAACAACGTGCATTACAAAATTAATACAAAAATAAATATTTCTAACTAATACATATATAGAAATACCTGTATATCTGTAAAATAAGTTGTGTAGTTATATTTCCTTTGGTCAGAAAGTCTGCTGCGCTGATTTACGTTTAAGTTGTGATTAAGGAACTTTTATTTTCAAGTACCAACAGTAGTCTGCATTGTTCGATCAACCCTGATATCTCCTGCCCATCTCCTTGATTTCTTGCTGAAATCATTCACCTCGTTCATTTCTGAGGGATCCAAAATTATAAAGAAAATAGTTTAGCTAAGAGTACAAGTAGTAAAGTTTTAAACTCATATTTCGCCCTGAAGCCCATAATAGCTTTTGTGGTATATTTGTTATAATGTTTTTGTATCGCAGATAGGTGTAAGAAACTTATTGACTACCTCTTTGAAAGTAAACCTTTTGCGGTTCTCTATCATTCATGATTCATGAAAACCGGGAAAGTGTCACAGGACAGTGTTACCAAATACAAAGCATTTCAAATATTTAGCTGTTACTTCGTGTTTGCATTACTTTGCGACAATTGCTTGAACATTAATCCTGGTAAAGTGAAACTACATATGTATGTGCTAAGTGTGAATATAACATTCTACCACTGTATACTTGAGGGCAAGAATTTCCTAACCTAATTTCTGACGAATTACATTAATCACTAACACAGAAATACATCTTTTATATGGTGTACAATTATTGAAATGGTTGTAAAATGGTTGTATTGAAATGGTTGTTTTCTCAGTTAAGTAGAAGCTTCATGCTTAGGATGCACTAGAGCTTATACTTCATTCCAGTACTGGTTGGAGAGTATTACAATGAAAATACGAAACCCAATTTTAATTATGCTATTAGTACTTCAAGCAATACAAAGAAGTTATTTACTGTATTGCTTTGCAATAAATCATTGATATACCACACAAATAAAAGATTAAAATGCTTAATTCATATAAGAAGATATTTACTAAAAATCATGTACTACCCTAAAGACAGCATTTTTTCTTATTATTTTAGTTAATTGATGGTAATTAATAATTTCCTCATACTAGCCGTATATAGGCTAGGTTTTTGATAGATTGAGCCAACATGAAAAATTCAATGCCATGGCCGGGATTTGAACCACGGATCTCCTGGTTTGCATCCAGTCGGTCTAACCCATTGAGCTACCATGGCTATTCAATGCATTGAATACCATTGAATACTGTAGCGTTGAATTTTTCATGTTGGCTCAATCTATCAAAAACTTTACCTTATATACGCTAGTATGAGTAAATGATTAATTTCCATCAATTAACTAAAATAGTAAGAGTTAAATGATGAAGCCTGGGACTCAAATACTTACGATAGTCGCCACAAACAATGTATTTCGAATGCAAGAGCCCCTAGTGGTTTACCGGGGAAATATACGAGTCAAATGGAGAATTTAATGACAGGACAGCACGTTAGCCATGGTAGCTCAATGGGTTAGAGCGACTGGACAGAAACCAGGAGATCCGTGGTTCAAATCCCGACCATAGCATTCAATTTTTCATGTTGGCTCAATCTATCTTTTCTTATGTTTATAAATCATTACGTCGAATGAATAATGGCATTACTTCTGCAATAATGAATATACATATATCTGAAGACTTTGTAGCTCGCTTGCATTCCAACTTGGTCTGTACAGAATGGACGTCTTTAAATTATTGCAATTGCACTACTTGATCTGGCGCGCTGGAAAAACAAAACATGCCTGCAAAGCATACGAATTTGCAATGAGTTGCTCCAGGTGCTTAATAATATGGTTGAGAAGATTCGTCGCCATAACAAGCATGGTTACAGAATATGAAAACCCGCCATACTTGTTAGTGCTCAGTTGTTAGCTGTAACAATAATTGTTAGCACTATTCTTAACCAGGTTACAGAATAGCCCTGATTATGTGTATAATTAGTAACCAGTTATATAAATTTTATATTTTTAGAATTTGCATTATGTTACCTTCTCCATTTGAGAGTATAAACTCCAAGAGCAACAGGTTGGTCACTTGGCTCACAGACACTCACACAAAATGCATCTGTTCCTGTTTCACCAACCTTCAACTTCAACTTCTGTAGCCGTGATATTAGTTTGGCATCTATGGAGATTACGTGATTGGACTGAAATTAGAACACAATCATTAACTAGATAAATATAAATGACAAATCTGTAAACAATTCCTTTCTTGGAAGTGTTGAAAACAGTGTTGTTATGATAAATTAACTTTAAAGAGAGTCGATTAAAGACACTAGACAACACTTACTTTTAAATTTTTCCGGAACATGTTTCTGAGGCTTTGCCTCTACCATCAGCCGTCACTCGAGTGCCGGAAAGGCAAAGGCAAAGCCTCAGAAACATGTTCCGGAAAAATTTAAAAGTAAGTGTTGTCTAGTGTCTTTAATCGACTCTCTTTAAAGTTAATAAATTTGTAAACTTCAATTTTATTTATTTTATAACATGAAAATTAAAATTAATAGTGGTAGAGGTAATGCAACAAAATCTTGCCTTCGAAGCTCTGAGAGACTTCAGTACTACTTGGACAAAGTAGGTGGCTTCGTTCTGATTTGGACATAGTTTAGCACTTGTCAATCTTGATTTTAAGGGAGTTATGATAGCTATGTAATACATCCTAAACCGATATACAACACTTAATTTATCAAACCACAAAACATGATAAAAAACAATAGATCTGCTCAATAATATACTCATTCACTATGATATGCACACCCTGAGATATTGTTGATACTGAGGCCGTAAAAGGGAAATGTCCTGCAACACGCATTACAGTAAATGTGGTACAAAAATAGTGTTCTGTACATCAAATCATTGACAAACTTTCATTGTGCCAACTCTACTATATCGGAGTCCTTTTGTGGCCAGGCCATGATCACGGATTTGTGTGATTTGCTTGCAATATAGTGACCTTGGTATGGCTAACTAGCAATGAATGACTTTCAAGGCTATGGTTTACTGGCTGTCAGTTACTCCCTTCTCTTTATGCTGTGAAGACTAGAGTTAATTTACTATGCATCTCAAAAGTGCAAGCTTAATCTGTGTGGTATGGAATTACTTTGGAGTATTCTTATTATTGCTGTTCTTGAGTACATTGAAATAATGTAAATTCTAAACTTTAATTTATCTTTTTCTGCTTGGCATATTTAACCTGCCAATTAACTGAAGCTATAAATGGATGGATGCATGTTTATTAGTAGCCATGCACAGCTTTAAACCTTACAATGTCACAAATTGTTTTAACCTTTTTGCAGATGCTCTCAAAGGTACATTAAAAAAAATGACAAAATACTTTTTTTTTTAAATCATGCTACAATTTTTGAGAAATACATTATTTAGTTTTGAAAAGTCTGGAATTTTCAAGAGAATGCAAGTGCAATAATTAGGAGTTAATATGCAAAATATGGTATCATGGATCTTTTTATAAATTTCTGTTTTGTACAACCTGAAATTTTGCAGTGCATATTTTTAAAAATGTACCCTAGAATATGTTTATTCAATGAATGTATTCAATAAAAGATTAATATTTAAATAACCATACAAGGCTACAATTTAACCCGCCTTGGTAGCGTTGTGGTAGCATGTGTGCCTCACGTTCAAGAGGTCCCGAGTTCGAATCTCGGTCAGGGTGAGTTATCTGGATAAGGTTTCTTCCGGGGTTTTCCCTTATCCAGTAAGACGAATGTCGGGTAACTCTAAGCTCCATGGACCCCGGACTCATTTGAGCATCATTTCATCTATTCCATTCATCATCCGATATGACTTAACATTGGAGGACGTAAATTACAAAAAAGGCTACAATTTTAAAAAATGGTAAAATATTAGTGTTTTTTTTTTTTTTTTTTTTTTTTTTTTTTTTGTAATTTACATCCTCCAACATTAAGTCTTATTGGACGATCAATGGAATGGGTGAAATGATGCTCAAATGAGCCCAGGGTCCATAGAGCATACAGTTACATTCGTCTTTCAGGATAAGGGAAAATCCTGGAAAAAACCTTATCCAGATAACTCACCCTGACCGAGATTCAAACTCGGGACCTCTTGAACGTGAGGCAGACTCGCTACCATGTACACTACCGAGGCGGGCTTAAAATATTAGTATTGTTATATTAAATAACTGACCTGTACCCCAACAAGATATCTTATATACTATGAATATTTCAACGGGTTCAACAGAGTAACAATTGACAAGAAAGCGGCAATATTTAAACAACAGAAAACAACAGAAATATATCAAAGATCTCATCCAAGAAGCCAAATAATTTAAATTCAAGAAACTCACATATCTAAAAACAGTTTACAAATTTAAGATTTTAATGAAACGCAACATGAGCCTAGCCCCACAGAACAAATTTAGCATAGAGAATTAATTACTTTTTAATAGATTTAAGAGTCCTATAACACAAGACAAAAATGCTGGAACTTACAAGATCAATTGCTCTGATTGTATATACAGGGTGTTTCAAAACGACACAACGAATATATAGAAGTAGTTGCTCAGCGTCTATGTGACACATATAGATAGTTTTTACCGCCAAAAGAGCTGCATAAAAATGCTCCAGAATGAGTGTGGATTAGGCAGTTACAGTAACAATGCCACATGCCTCATACTATGAAAGTCCACAGGTAGGTGACACACATGTCACATGCTGTATAGTCCGGCCGTTGTATCTCCGGCTCTGACGTTTTGCTATTGCAAGAGCTGGAGAGGGGAGGTTAATAGTACCAACATACAGTAATGAGCAATTGAAAACATATCCTCAAAATTATCTTTAGAATGAAAATATAGGACTATATTAGCGTTAAAACACTGAAATACAACTTACAATTTCATTATCATGCAAGATATTTATTACCTCACCACTCTATTCGAATATTTCGTTCACACCTTTCACACACACTAACAGCATCTGTTGGTAGTACTGGGAATCTCGACATCCGGTGTTGTGGTCAGGAAGTTAAAACTGTCTGCTAGCGCCAATCAGCATTGTCGCTGCTATGCGTGACTCCCGAACCCAACACTGTGTTGCCAGGTTAAATTTGTTTGAGCCACGTGGTTTTAGCTGCTTGCCCTGGTAAACTTTCTTTGCTTATATTTTGCGTGTGTGAATTCCGATTTTTAATGTTCGTAAGTCCTATTATTATCGCTATTATAATAATATGGCTCCTGGTTCGTGTAATATGCAAGTACTGAAATATTTAAAATACGCATTATTCCTCTGCTTGAAATACCCGCTAAAGAACTGGCAACAGCCTGCTTCCCCCTCTCGAGAAATGTCAGAGCCAGAGATAGAACGGCCGGACAGTAGTTATTTGTATACATACCAACATACTCCACGGTAGCTTGTTACTATTAAGAATTTCTTTGGCTTATGAAACCGCAATAAAGAAGCTATTTCTTAGTTATTTGTTTGTGAATGTTAACGTGTTCCAACATTCCATTATAAAAGTCGATGATGGCAAATAAGCTGGTGAACATATGCAACTTATACCTTTTAGAGGGAAGTTAATGTTAGTGAGATTGAGGATGGAAGCATTAAATGATAAAAAGAACAGAGAACAATATCAAAGAATTGTAGATAAAGTTAACAAAAACTAAATGCCTTATGCAATCACAGAAGCATTTTATTTCACTGTGTTTAATAATACTAAATAAAGCATTTGTAATTTTAGTTAATTGAAAATTAATCATTTCTTCACACTAGCTGTATATAGGCTAAGACTTTGATAGAGTCAACATGAAAAATTCAATGCCAATTTTTTTTTTTTTTTTAACCACTGATCTCCTGGTTTCCATCCAGTCGCTCTAACCCATTGAGCTACCATGGCCAACGTGCCGTCCTGACATTAAATTCTCCATTTGACTCATATATTTACCCGGTAGACCACTAGGGGCTCTCGCATTCGAGATACACCATTTGTGGCGACTTACTGTTGTAAGTACTTGAGTCCCAAGCTTCATCATTTAACTCTTATTATTTTAGTTCATTGATGGAAATTAATCATTTCTTCACACTAGCCGTATATAGGCTAAGATCTTTGATAGAGTCAACATGAAAAATTCAATGCCTGGCCATCGCATTGAATTTTTCATGTTGACTATCTATCAAAGCATTTGTAACTTGAAAGGAAGTTGATTTTATAGAAACTGGTTGAAAGTACTGTACAATTAAGATCATAGAAAAATGAGCAACCTTGGAACTGACTGAGTCAATATCGACTGCTTCCACAAGTGCCCTTTGCCCCATTACCTCAAAGCGAGGCTAGGGTCACAGATAAAGAGCAAGGAGCAATGCTTTTGTTTTCATGGTTGGTGCATCCCAATAACTCTCGAGGTTTACACACCAGTGGTTCCTGCATTACCTAATCACAAAATAATGTAATATTTAATGCTGCATAAAATTATACTTAAGAGAATTTCAAAGCTGCGACACCAAAATTTGGACCAGTTAAGTTATAAATTAAGAAACGGCTATATTCGTTCAATGTCGTTTCGAAACAACCTGTGTATGAAACAGAAAAGAAATTTGGAAACCAGACTAATGGAACGTATGAGATACTTAAAACTCAAATGGATAAATCTGCAGTGTACATCATTTCTGGATGACCTACTGTTCAATGACAGTTGGTCACATAGTATACAATGGAGTTGGTGGACCTGTTTTAGGAAAAAACAGTCAAGAGTAGTAGTTAGCAGCAGCAAGAAGCATTTTCGTGGCAGCTACAATTATTTTATTGCAATTTGTTTTAGTGTTGAAGCTAGTGATAAATATAGCCAACATGTTCATATGTGACATGCAAAGTGTGTTGTAAATGTGTAACTGCAAAAGTGTACTAGCTTTGAAAATAGTAAATTAAATACATCACGATAAGCTTCAAGCTTTTCTTTCTCTTGGCAATTCACTAATTCTTCTTTATACAGTCCATTTCGGTTGCATAAAGCTTTGAATTGACAGCCACAACTCTCACCACGACGGAATGCCAATTAATCAAACTGACCAGTCATGCAGCAGAATTGGACACATGGGTAAGATCTTCATTTTGCAACACAAATAACAGTTAATGAATTTTGATTTACCACCACCAAACACCCTCTGGAAGTACATTTCACTGCCACATGATGTCACCACTATAGACAACCACCACAACAGAAACAACATGAGTCAGTCGGATACATTCTGACAGAGATTAAAAAAAGGTGATGTTAGTGTTACTAGTGCCGACTGAAGCAAATTACATAAATTTATTACTCTCGTCACAGCAATACTAACAATCATTTAAAATGAACCTATATGTTCACGTGCATCTTGCATGTTAAAACACTAAACTTGTTAGACCAGTTCACCACATACTTACCAACTCAACAGAGGAATCTTCAATAATCAGAGGCCAAGGTGAAGCACATTTAACATGTGGCATGACAATAAATGGTTCTTTGGAAAAGGCTTTCCCTATGGCATCAAATTTCAAAGAGAAGAACTTTGCTGTTATGTCAAATGGCTTCACCACTGGAATGTTGACTATTTCCTCTTTCAGGCAAGAAGCTTCTACTGCATTCGAGTCCGATCCTAACATTACTGTGTACTCCACCTACAACAAAACCATATCAAATCAACTAATTTTATATTTCCATTAAGGAACAATAAAAGAAAATATAGCTAGATATCAGCCCAGGCTGTTACCTTACCATTTTCATAAGTAAGTTTTCTTAATATCTACGAGGTGCGTTCAAGTTATAACACCTCCATTCCCCCCCCCAGAACTGGGACCAGATAGGAACTTATGGTCTTTTTTTAAAAAAAATACATGTGGACTCTTTGTGGAAGCATGACAGAGACTGCAGCACTGTAGAGTGCATAGAACTTTAGTGGCAGCGACGAGAGTTAGGACTGTTTTTGATACCTAAAGTGGCGACATTTCATTGCAAGAATAGCATGTAATAATTCATTTTCTCCATTTTTGTGGTGTGACACCTCAGTTTTGTGAGACATGTGGTGATGGTACCATGGATGTGTCTAATGTACGTTCCTGGATGCGACAGTTCAATGAAGGCAGAACATCATGTGACAACAAACCAAGATAGTAACGGGCCTGCCTTGGTAGCACCGATGGTAGCGTGTCTGCCTCACATTCAAGAGGTCCAAGTTTGAATCTTGGTTAGGGTAAGTTATCTGGATAAGGCCTTTTCCAGGGTTTTCCCTTATCCTGGAAGACGAATGTTGGGTAACTATAAGCTCTATGGAACCTGGGCACATTTAAGCATAATTTCACCCATTGCATTCATCATCCGATATGACCTAATGTTGGAGGACATAAAATTAAAAAAGAAACGACAGTCATGGCCTTGCACCAGCCGGTCTGACGACATGGTCCAGCGAGTGGAGATTGCCTACAAAATTGGCATTTCCGTGAGATCTGTGCACACAACCCTGCATGACAAGACAATGCACCAGCACAACGGATGAACACGATGCAGGAGTTTCCTCCTGACAACAACTTTGAAGTGATTGTTCATGCTCCCTACTCACCTAACCTGGCTCCTAGCGACTTTTGGCTATTTCTCACGATGAAAGACACTCTCCGTGGTCGCAGATTTACTAGTCATGCCACTACTGCCAGAGATTTTCCAGTGGTCAAAACACTCCTAAAGAAGCGTTTGCAGCGGTCATGGAATCATGGCGCCAACGTTGTGAAAAATGTGTACAGCGAGGGAGAGTATGTTAAGAAGTCACACTACTTTCACATTTTCCTTGGGATTACTTTGCAAGGAAACAAATAGATGTTATAACTTGAACGCACCTCGTACAATATTTTATTTTTAAGTTATTTTTTGGTTTCAATACTTTCAAGCCCTCAGCAGAACTATTTAAAAAAAAACAAATGCATTGCCACTTTTCTTCCAGCACAAATATACTGAAACTCTACACATGTATAAAACTCAAAATAATCTCTTAACCAACTCAGTTATCAAACATAAGATAATACTACAAATAGTTTCTGAGATTAATTTTGACGTCACTGTTACTAAATTCACACACCCACACCCCCACCCCCACCCCCACCCACACCCACACCCACACCCACACCCACACACACACATATATAAGATAAGCTAATCACATTTCCCATAAAATAGTTAACTATACCAAATACATGATAAAAGGTATATTACACAGTGCCACCAAAATATTGTCGCATCACACACAAGTTTGTTGTCAAAAAGTAACGCATGCTCGACACCTACTGGCAGATACCACGAAAAAAGAAGCACGCTGCCATATGACATAAACACGCACTCAAGGATGGCTGGCATCAGAAAGCTATGCTTTGGTGACAGTAATTTCAGAAGCTTCTAGTTCCGGTATATAAAAGCCAATGCAAGGCTTAGGACAGTCTGTCAGTAGTGAGTACATTCCATGCTCCGCAGTAAGGAGTCAGCAGGCCGTGGAACGAGCAGGAAGCAGTTCAAGGGCCAGTAAGTACAGCACTGGGCAAAGAATCTCCGAGCTGCAGAACTGATTGCAAAACAGTTTACCTATGAATATCAAGGTTTTGTAGCTCCGTGTTAGATGTGGACCTATGTATAGGTCAGAAAGATTATAGCAGCACAAAGGACGTATGCTACAGAGACTTTGTAGAAATATTTTGAAATGTTATATTTGAGTAAAAGAAAGGCTGATTGTATGTTAGCATAGAGCTAACAGCTCTGGTGAAAAATTAAGTTTAAAGTGAACATTTTTCATCTTTTGTCACAATATGTAGCAATCTCCCATATGATTATGTAGAAAATGAAGCTAGTTACAGTGAAGCAATAAGTATTACACAAATATAAATTATTTGTTACTAAATCTCCACTTATCTTAAGAAGTTGCTGTTAATACTTCTTTGTAATGAAGATCGATTTCGAAGGTGAATTGCATTCATCCTCAGTTCATAAACAACAAACTCCACTGTCAAGGAAATCTCGGCTACCATGTTTTTTCTTTTGCTATGTTATGTTTTCAGCATTACCAACATCTGAAGACGAAACAAACCTAAAAACAGAATCAACTTCCAGTATGTCAAAATTCATTACGTGATGTTTGTTTTTTAAAATAAATATCTTTACCCAAACTATTAAATCTATGGGACCATCTAATTGTATTAATAATAATTTAACTTCTGGATTTATTTCATGGTTAAATGACCAAAAATGATCTGCTACGGCTGATTTATCAGTTTGTTTATATTTAATGTTACGAAAATGTTCTTTCTTTCTGGTTTCCAAATTACATTTCGTCTTTCCAATATAAACCTGATCACAATCTAAACAATTAAATTGATAAATATCAGATTTTTTTATTACTAGGAATTTTATCCTTTTTAGAAAATTGTAGTAAGTTTTAATACTATATTTATTTTGAGGAACTAAAGTTATACCAACTTCTTTAAAAAAACCAAGGATGGTTAGTAAATTTTTTAAAATTATAATCGTCTTTTATTTTTTTAAGAGTAGAAATATCAATAAGTTTTTTGATATTTAAATTGTTCAATCTTCTTTTGTATAAAATCTTTATCAAAACCATTAATTAAAGCAGTATTAATAATATGTTTATATTCTTTATTAAATTCCTCTTTATTCAGGGGTATATTTATTAATCTATAAATCAAACTATTAAAAACAGGAAATTTATGTGAAAAATGGTTAAAACTTTTATTTTTTTATGTAATTATCAATATGAGTAGATTTCGCCCGCCTCGGGGACGTAAACGGTAGCATGTCTGCCTCACATTCAAGAGGTCCCTTAACAACGGAGTTTGTTTTTGATGAACTGAGGACGAATGCGATTTGCCTTCAAAATCGATCTTCATTAGAAAGAAGAAAGAAGTATTAACATCAACTTCTTAAGATAAGTGGAGATTTAGTAACAAATATTTATATTTGTATAATCCCCATATGACTTCAAATGATATTAATTCAAAAATAAATTTTTCAAATACCTATATATTTGTATACTTGTATATCTTTTTCTTTATATGTATTTATTCTATGTAATTTGCTTAATAGTCTTGCACTGTGGCATAGTGGGCTAAGGCATCATGCCTTGGTTCCTGCTATGGAATGTAGCCCGGGATCGACCCCACCCCTGAGGGTGTGGATTTTAAGTCTCATGTGCAGGACCGGTGCCCACCAGCATCATGAGGAAATTGAGGAGCTTGCGATACGTAAGTGTCCATAGTCATGAAAGCCCAAATTTTTGGCTGGGGGTGTCGAGATGCAGACCACATCTCCTCCGCATATTGGTTGGATGATCGCCCCCCTCTACCTTGCATATGTGGGCGTGAGGCTGGCAGGTCTTGTCCCACTAGGGCTGTTATGTCACAGGTTATTATTATTTATTATTATTAATGAGACCTCACTGAATCACTGCCAGATTTCTCGTCTCTGGAGAACCTCATCTTCATGGGCATTAGATCCAGCCAGTCAACAACTTTTTGACAATAACTTCAAGTAGAGGCAAAATATACTGAAATAAAATTGGAGTATGTAAAGTACAGAGTGCCTCAGTCAACACACTGTATAATTTTTAATGCTCAATAATACTGAAAAATATGAGGATTGGGGCAAAAGTCATAGCAACTATTTTTTTTCTTGAAGATACAAGTTCGGTTGGAAAATGTTACATATACAGATGAAAGGACAAGGTGCTAATTACAGATGTGGACAATGAATAGCACTGAAATACCATAACACACTAATTTATTACGTTAGTATACAGGGAAATATGGCCTTCATGGTGCAAAAGAATGACAACACAGTACCATACAGTTGACATGACAAACCTAGGCCTCAAGGTCCTCAAAGTAGTTACCTGCTACTGTCACCACACACTGCAAATGATATGGGAGGCGCTGAATACCATCTGCCTCAGTATTTGCCACACCATGTGTGAATAGGGTTACCTGTCTGCGCACAGCATTAGCAATGTCCTCTCGTGTTGCAAACCGCCTACCACATAGTAGTTCCTTAATCTTTCGAATGAGATCAAAGTCACAGGGCGAAATGTCAGGAGAGAACGGTGGGTGCTCCAATTCTTCCCATCCCCAACATCGTAGTAGCTACCCTACACATTCTGCTTTATGTGGTATTGCATTGTTGTGCAGGATTATTGCATTGTCCACAAGATCTGAACATTTCTCCCAAATGCCATGTACCTGTCGCACCAGGAAGTCCCTGTAGTACTGTGCCGTCACTGTTCTGCCATGTGGAACAAAGTGGCAAACAATGACACTCCTGACGTCATATGCAACAATCACTATCAATTTGACTGGGGAAGGATTCTGACGGAACTTCTACCTCTTTGGTGATCCAGTATGTCGCCACTCGCGGACTGACGTTTCAGTTCTGGTTCGTATGCCCTGGCCCAAAATTCATCTATGGCAATTATTCGTGACAAGAGTTGATCGCCATCCTGTTGCCAGCGTGCGAGGTGGTAGGAGCATATTGCATAGCACATCCACCTTTGAACTCCTTCAGTGCATGCGGTATCCACTGTGATGCAATTTTGCATAGTTGCAGCTCATTACACAATATCCTGTGGACGGTGTGTTTCTCGATACCACTTGCCATCCTAACTCCAGTAGTGTCCATCATCTGGCTTCATCCAGGAGGTGCTCGATGATGGCACACGCCATGTCGGTCTGCACACTGACACGTCTTCCCGAACGTTGCTCATCATTGGTCGACACATATCCTTGCTGAAACTTTCCTTCCCACTGTGCTACTGTACGGTATGGTACGGCATTATTCCCAAGGGCTTCCATTAATTCACTGTGACATTCCATCGCATTTATTCCTTGGAGAATGGCTATTTTGATGTAAGTGTGCTGCTCAACACGTTTACTTCCATCTTGCATCTGACTGATTTCATAGCCTTTGCTGTCCTACTACCAGCTATCACAGAGCCATCTGTTGTTATGCATACACACTATGCCTGCAGAACTTCCACAAGACACTTATATGTTTGTGATCCGTTCACATTTCCACAAGAAAAAACAGTTGTCATGACTTTTGCCCCAACCCTCGTATATATTTTATTTATTTATTTATTTGTGTACTAAGCTATTACAACTGTTGAGCTGATCACCAGTATTTGGCCCAGGCCATTAATTGGTGAGCAGCCCATTGAATTACAAAATGTGTAGTACACTACTTACATTTCTATTACTACTACCATTACTACTATTGCTTACACACTATTGTTCATTTCCTTTTTTCACAGTCCACTTCCATTTATTTTTCACTTTATCTAAGAACTGACCTACATTCTTGAGATTTTTATCTATAATTTTACATATATCAGGACTTCGCTTAATTTTTCTCCAGATATATTCTTTTCGCCAAATCTCTGTTTCCCTGCATTCGAAAAGGATATGTTCCACATCTTCCTTACCCCCACACAATGGGCACTTGTCTTTCACAAACCCATTCCGCTGCCCTTTTAGCCTCCACACTCCTGCTCTCAGCCATGCTATCCCCTTCCTTTCTTCATTAATGGTTTTATCTATATACTGCTCCCTTCCCCAGCCTTTTTTTTAACTCAACATAATATACCAATGACCTCTTTTCACCTAACTGGCTGAACAGTTTTTGAATCTCTATATCTTCAAATCTTTTTCTAACACCCTTCCAGAAACCTTTATAATTTCTCTCTCTTTTTCTCCAAATATCCCCTAAGCCATTATTTTCTAAATTGTTTCGTAGAGTGCTTGCCCAGCCCAAGCTTTGCAGACTTGCTTCTTGATATTTTAAACATTGTTGCAATAAGAGTCCTTCATCTAAATTCAAGATCCTATGCCAGTATTTCAAGGCTCTTTCCATTATTAACCCTTTCCTTGTTACTCTCCCCATTTCAATTTGAGCAACTTCGTTTGCTGTTGCCATTGGCAGCCCCAAAACTTCCTTACAGAACATCCTGTGTATCTGATCCACAACTTCCCACCCATTCTCAAGCTCCCATATTTCAATGCCATATAGCATTCTGGCCTCGACTACAGAACTATATACTCTTTCCAACCATTTCATCTCCATCTCTGGCATTTTATATAGACACCCTCTCACAGCCATCATTGCTGCTTTCCCTTTTGCCAGTGCTGATTTCTTTTGTTTTTCCCATTTGCCTCCTGCATCCAATTTTAATCCTAAGTAAGTACAGTCACGCACTACTTTGTATTCAGCTTCTCCCTTCTTCCACTTTTCATATTTACTCAATTTAGTTCCTTTTTTAATACTACAATTTGGGTTTTTTCGCTGTTTACCTTTAAGCCCCACTCTGAACGGTATTTCTCCACCTCTTGCAAAGATATTTTTAACCCATTAACAGTAATGGACATTATTACCAAATCGTCTGCAAAAAGTAAACCTGGGACTTGTAAGTTGTTTATTACTGGTATGAGACTATTATTCTTACTTATATTTTGTAATACATCATCAATAAATAAATTGAATAAAATTGGACTTAGCTTGCACCCTACCCTCGTATATATAGTGTATGATGGTACACATGTGATACACTTAAGTGTTATTTATTTCACTACACATTGTACCTTATCAGTACCAAACTTAAACAGTAAAATGCTGTACTTTACTAACCTTAATGTGTAATCTACGGTTTCCTATGCGGTGGGCTCGAATGTAGAAGCACTTTAGTGACGATGCTTCTTTATCCAAATCACCAACCACCAAATGAAGTGGGACTTGAAGTGGCTCTTTATTTATATCATCACTAAGCTGTGCTGAACAAAAAGTCATAATACACCATATTGTTAGTTTATAAACATCTCCATATTCAATATTTTACATTTTGCGTATGTATAACACAAACTCCAATTTTCTAAGACATTTCTAATTCATCTACTCAAACAAAAAATGTAGTAACAAATTTCACTAGAAGTGTACAATTTTGAAGCCCCCGAACTCAAAAACGCAATTTTTAGAAAAGAACCCCAGTTGAGTAAATTCAACTGTTTAGAGTGTGATCAGATTTACATTGGCAGGACCTAATGTAATTGGGAAATCAGTTTTTTTTTTTTTTTTTTTTTTTTTTTTTTAAATTTACATCCTCCAATGTTAAGTCATATCGGACAGTGAATGAATTGGGTGAAATTATGCTCAAATGAGTCCAGGGTCCATGGAGCTTAGAGTTACCCGACATTCGTCTTGAAGAATAAGGGAAAACCTGGGAAAAAACCTTATCCAGGTAACTCACCCTGACCGAGATTCGAACACGGGACCTCTTGAATGTGAGGCAAACACGCTACCATCTACACTACAGAGGCGGGCAGAAATCAGAATGAAGGAAAACTTCAGAAATGTTAAATATAAATGGATTGATAAGTCAGTGGAGGCTGATCATTTTTTGTCATTTAACTATGAAATAAATCCAGAAGTTAAATTATTAAAACAATTGAATGAACCAATAGTTTTAATACTTTGGGGGAAAATGTTTATTTTGAAAAATAGAGATCACATGATAAAGTATAAAATTGAAAGAAGCATAGAGACAGTGAAGCACACCTTAGCACAAAATTGAATCAGTGTGTCAATATCTTCTCAATTCAATTTTGTGTATCACATGATAAATTTTGAAATACTACCAATAGATGTCATCAATAAATTTTATGTTGGCCCCAGTAGATGGCAGTAAGATAGCAAGCTATTTAATTAACTTCTGGAAATAACCAAATATTCAGTCTATAGGCTGAGGATGTAATAGATGTGTTATGAAACTGGTCCCAGAGAATTTTACAAAAAAATAAGTGGTTTAGTGAAGTGTGTGGCTTAGTTGTAGTTTATCATAATACTTGGATTGCTTCACTGTCAGCAGCTTCAGTTTTTTATAAATAACTGCTGTATTTACATTGTTGTAATACATACATTGAATTAATTATACAGTGATGTTAGTTTAAGACTCAGTGCCCGTGACATTCCTGTGCCCTGGCAGTTACCTGCTTGCTCGCCAATACTTCAGAGTTTTAACTCGCGGAACTAAAAACAACGTAACTTACTGTGCTATATTAATTACAGAAGTTGGTACTTACCCTAATCACAATAGCTGCTGAAAGTGCTGTCCATTTTGTGCTATACATAAGTCACACCATCATAAACTTGCATTCCTTTCATCTATTCTACTGCACCAATCTTACCTATTTCCCTACGAATGTTTTCTTTAAGTTCATCTAAGGTATGTGGATTATTTGCATACACTTCACCTTTTACTGCTCCCCAGAAATAAAAATTTAATGGTGTCAGATCAGGGGAACGGGCCGGTCATAGTCTGCTGTTTATAATGATACAGCAGTGCTCTGTCACAGATGCCCCAGCAGTATGCACAGTCACATTATCCTGCTGAAAATAAGGCAGTTTGTCACAAAATGTACCTTAGATGAACTTAAAGAATACATTCGTAGGGAAATTGGTAAATTGGTGCAGTGGAATTGCTGAAAGGAATGCAAGTTTTTACGACAGTGTGACTTGTGTGTATAGCACAAAATGGACAGCACTTACAGCAGCTATTGTGATTAAAGTGAGTACCGACTTATGTAATATAGCACAATAAGTAAGTTACGTAGATTTTAGTTCCGCAAGTTAAAGCTCTCAAGTATCGGCGAGCAAGTGAGTGACCGCTGCGACATGGCAACTGTTGCAGGCACCAATTCTTAAACTAACAGCACTGTATATGTATTTCCATTAAGGCAACACATTTGGCAATTATAACTTTAAAGAATAATTTCCTACATATTCCAAGTTTTCTGCTAGCCACACTACCTTTGGGCCCTATTACCTCTGATAACTGGATTTCTGCTGTATAGTTTAGTCAATTTATAGACATTTAATTGTACAAGACCATAAAAAATTCCTTCCAAATAAAAGACTTTCAAGGCTATTCCCACTAAATTTGTCATGTAAATATTTTAAACATTAATAATCTGTTAAGAACAATTTTTTAAAAATAAAAAAGGTTTTAGAAAATATTCCATGTAAAGGGATGACTGTGGCGGAAGAATTTTCTTGAAAATCTTTGTGTCACATCTTTGAAGAACTTGAATTTAAATATGAGGGCAGATCAAAAAGTATTGTGCAACATTGTTTTCTTTTCTGCCATGGTATTGCAACTGGAGTGTTGAAATTTACACAGATGTAGTTTGAAGCTTTCTCTACAGAGGGTTTATTTTTGTTCATGTGCAGCTCTAGCGAGAGAAGCATGAACTATGCAAAAAAGATGGGGTACATGCTACTATCGTCCCACTTGAAGAGCAGCGAAGTGTAGCTCAATTTTTATGGCCAAAGGGCATAAAATGAACGAAATTTACAGGGAAATGTATGGTGTGTATGGGGAGCATGCTTTGGACTGTAGCAGTATCTCCAGGTATTGTGCATTCTTCCAAGTGGGCCATGTGAACTTGACTGATTTGCCATGTTCCGGGCGGCCTGAAATGGAAATTTCAGCGTGTCATGACCGATAATGTACACAGCACCATAGGAAATGTTGAACTGTTGTGATAAGGTTTGCAGTTGCACTCGCCGGTCGTTCAAAATTGCCACTTCAATGGCACTGATATTCTGGTGAGTACTGGCCGTTACAGACTGCCCTGAACGTTGCAAATCAGTCAAGTTCACATGGCCCCCTTGGAAGAATGCACAATACCTGGAGATACTGCTACAGTCCAAAGCATGCTCCCCATACACACCACACATTTCCCTGTAAATTTCTTTCATTTTATGCCCTTTGGCCCATAAAAATCGAACTACACTTTGCTGCTCTTCAAGTGGGACGACAGTAGCTTGTGCACCATCTTTTTTGCATAGTTCATGCTTCTCTCGCTAGAGCTGCACATGAACAAAAATAAACCCTCTGTAGAGAAAGCTCTATATCTGTGTGAAATTTCAACATTCTAGCTGCAATACCAAGGCAGAAAAAAATGTTGTGCAAAACTTTTTGATTCGCCCTCGTATTAATTTTGATATTTATCCAAAATTCTGCTTTTAAGTCATGTTGTTCAGACACACACCTTTTTCTAAGAACAGCATTTTGCTATCCTTTTATATTTTGAGTTTCAGGGGACCTCAAAACATGCATCTGCTGAAATCTTGATATTACATTTTGGATGAAATACAATACTTCCTCTACCTTTTAGATAATGTAGAAACCAAGTAAATGGATAATTAATTGAAAAAGTTAGTTGTAGTCAGTTTATTGACACTTCGTCATTTACATTTTTATATTATCGAGGGACTATCGGAAGCCATCACTTCCATCTTCAATCTCTCTCCAACGAAGTAAGTGATGAAGTGTCAATAAACCAACTACAAATAGGTTTTTCAATTAGTTTGATGTCACTGTTACTAAATTCCTCCAATCACACATAAATGGACAGTTATTGATAAATAATGTTAAAATACTATTACAATTTTAATGTTAATTAGAAAATTTGAAATAGCAGTTCACAATGTACTAATTCCTTCTTTTATTTTTTATTCACTGATAACATTACAAAGTGCCACAATGATTATGTAATTAATCTTGATAAGATTCAAGTTAACTGAACAGGAAAAACAGACCAGGTTGGAGATTTGTAAGAGACTTCTGAATCAATTCCAGCAAGAAGGGGAGGATTTTTAGAGGCACATTGTTGCATGTGATGAAACATGGATTCATCATTATACTCTGGAATTCAAAATGGCAGGTAAAGGATGTCAACAAAAGAATGAAGCCTGCCTAGTGAAAGCCAAAAGATGCCACTAAGTCAGAAAAGTCCTTGCAATACTCTTTTTTTGACTACAGAGGAGTTTTACTGGTTGATTTTCTTCACAATCGATGTACAGTAAACACGGCTTATTACTGCAGATTGTTAAGGTTTGCAAAAGCTGCCTACTGAAACACAAAATGTCATATGCCCATTGGGATGTCATCTTCTCCATGACAATGCTCGCCTCACAATGCCGGACATGCACTCGGAAACCCTTGAGTACAGACTATTCTTTGTGTCCACAACAGAATCACTTGAAGAGAAACAATTTGATAACAATGAACACATGAAGGAGCATGTGTGTAATTGGCTGGTGATGCATCCTTAAACGTTTTCTGAGGAAGGAATGTTCAAACTTCAAAAACATTGGCAAAATGTGTAGAGCGTGGAACAGGCTACTTAAAGAAATGCTGACTGTGTACTTGTGTACATATTTGATCAATCAATAGTTTTTAAAAGATTACAGTTTATATCTGAATCACCCTCATAGTGAGAGCCTAACATATATTTGTACAAATATTTGCACAAATGATAGCATCCTCATTAAAAGAGTTCTATGTAATTCACATTTCCATTAAAATCGAAGGTGACAATCAATTATAAAATAAGCTCCCACTTACTTGCTTGTTCAATACTAGGTTCTTCTCCAGTTGACTGCAAATTAACATTCACCGCCACACTATGCACTTTGCAAGCCTCCTCATTTAAAAGCACCAATTTGATGGGATACCACTCTCCAAGTAAAGCAGGCGAGTCATGCTTCACTTCCAAATTCATTTTGGAATCTCTGGGTACAATTTTGGCAGTTCCAAGAGGCTTAATGTTATCAAAATCATATGTGTTCTTGGGGATCTGCCTACAATTAACAAAATGACTTATTAAAATACAGTTAATGTACAAGTTTTTACTTCAAAATGTTACACATAACACATCACCAGTTAACAATTCAGACTTTCATTTAAAAGCTACAGTAACTGCTTTCTCAAATTGCTATTTGTACATTTACCCAAAAATGATAACCTGAAGAAAAGAAATAAGTTAGGTATATGCAGCAATGTTTTCTATGTTATTCAAGCAGCTTTCCACCTTCATTTTACAATAAATTGTCAACATTGGTAACTGGTAGAAAATAAACATCTGTTCTCAAAGTATAAAATTGAAAGAAGCATAGAGACAGTGAAGCACAAACTTGGCACAAAAGTGAATCGAGAAGATATTGACACACTGCTTCACTCACACTGTTTTTTCACAGGACATGTTTCAAGAGCTTTTGCTCTTATCATCAGCTGGAACTCAACTAGTGCAAATTGTAGTGGTCTCCTCTTTCTCCGTATTGTCAATAGATGGCATGATGTATCTGTTAAAGATGTCCAGTGGTTGAGTTTCAAAATTCATGACTCTATGACGATTTTTGTTAATGAAGATTTTTTCCCATACGGAAAGGTCTATGGGGTGATTAATGTATTTTATTAAAGATGTTTCCAAGTTGATGTCATGTCTAGTATTCAAAAAATGAAAAGCAAATGCTGATTTTTCTGTTTCACCATTTTTAATGTTTCTTATATGTTCTTTAGTTCTGATGTCAACATTTCTTTTTGTTTTTCCTATATAAATTGTATGGGAAGTTTCACATTTGATCTCAAAAATTCCTGGTTTTTCTTTGGTAGTAATTGAATTTTTTTTTTGGGGGGGGGGGCCTTTTAACAAATTTCTGATATAAAATCTATTTTGAGGTGCAAGAACTATGTTGTGTTTTGAGAAGATTTTTTGGAATTTATTATAGGCTGATGGATGGAAGGTAAAGTTTTAAAAAATTGTTTTCTCTTTTGCTCCTGTAGGTTCTAGGGTGGTGGTTTCTTTTATTTTCTTGGCCTTGTTGAGTCTGCTAACTGTTTTGTCCACTAAATTTGGGTTGAAACTGTTGGACATAGCTACTTTTTATTTCCATGTTTTGTTTTTTTTCTTTTTTTCTTTTCATTATTTCCCGCCCTCCAATACAGCAAGAATGATGTTATAGTTGACTGGTGAGTCTATCTTGAAATCATAGTGCCCTCTATGGAGAAGAAGCGATAATTTTTACTGAACAGTAAGCAAATTACAGCGCTCTGAGTGTGGTTGTGCTCATAACTAATACAACCATCCTCCCTTTTTACCCCTCTTAGAGTAATCGTGATTAACATTCTAGTACATAAGTAGCACGTTTCTACTTTAAGGTTTTCACCATGGATATGATGACAGAGCACCATGTCTTCATGGTTGAATCCTATTTTCATACTGGAATTAAAATTGCTGCGACATATAAATATAATTTATACCACTGCATAGAGGAGTTTATGCAAGGGTATCCAGCATTCAGACAAGTCCCTCAGAGCATAATGTTATCAAAAGTGTCCAGATTCCGTCAAACTGACATACATTTGTTTGCAACATAAACGTCTTACGTTTTATGCACATATGCACTCTTAATTAAAATGTCTTTATTAATTCCTTTCTTGGAAGTGTTGAAAACAGTGTTGTTATGATAAATTAAATTTAAAGGGAGTCGATTAATGACACTAAACAACACTTACTTTTAAATTTTTTCCGGAACATGTTTCAGAGACTTTGCCTCTATCCTCAACCGGCCATCGACTCCGGTGAGTCGATGGCCGGTTGAGGATAGAGGCAAAGTCTCTGAAACATGTTCCGGAAAAAATTTAAAAGTAAGTGTTGTTTAGTGTCATTAATCGACTCCCTTTAAATTTAATTTAGTCTTTATTAATGTTGGTATCCTTATATTTTTAAAAACCAATAGGTGCATCAAACATTTCCAAGATACAGGATCAGTTACTCACAAAAAGAGAAACACTGGATGCTATAAAGTGACTGGTCCCAATCTAGAAGCAATAAATAATGTTATGACAGAAAGGCCTCAGACATCTTTGCGGCAGTAGTTAGGCTGACGGGGCTTTTCATTGGTTCTTGCCATACGGTAGTCAGGAAAGTAATGCAACTCTACCCTTATAAAATCACACGGTTGCATAAGTTGCAAAAGCAAGACCTACCAGCCTATGTAAATTTCTGCAACTACTTTCTGGAGTATTTTCAGGATGATGAGCAACTCAAACTATTCTTCACCTCAGACAAATACTGGTTCATTATTCTATTCTATTCTATTCAAGATGACAGGCTGTGTCAACACACAACATGCACGCATATGATGCTCTGAGCCTCCAAATCAGTTTGTGGAAATCCCACAGTATTTAGCATCTTGATTGAGAGGTACAAATAGTTTTTATGGAAAATAAAATAACTACGTTTTTTTCCCCCCTCACCTTTTAAATCTTCTTGGACTTATATAAATATTTCAAACCCAAAATTAAGCAAATTGGTTCAGCCGTTTTCGAGTTTTTGGTTGTAGTTCCTGCATTTGCTGTAGTTGACATTTTGTAAAGAGGCCAACTTCTGGCAAAGATTACGCTTTCTGTGTAGTAGAATTCTACAAAAATAGGAGTACTACAATTGTAATGGAAATACAGACAAACTTATAAGCAGTGGTTGCTTGTGTATTAAGAAAAGAAGTGGCTCTAAGTAAAGAGATAGTTAACCGTGTGCACTCGTAGTTTGTGGAGTATCCCGTGAGTTGCTGGTACCGCATGTGATGGTTTCGAAAACACTAAGTAAGAGACTGTGTATGAAGCCATTTAATCTCTCAACAGTTTAAATGAAATGACAACAGTGTTTAAATCCTTGAACAACAGTGGACAAAAGAAGATGAGTTCATGAATCATACAATATTTAGTGACAAAGCAAAGTCAACAGACATAACTGCAAGTGTATGAATTAATGGAATATGAGTGTGAATTATCTAAAGGGATTGTTTTCTGTGCAAAGTCATCATGTAGAATTTACAGATCATTGTTCATGAAAAACACTAACTAGACATACTACATGGATACGATACTGCAATGGTTGTTCTCACAAGTGCAAGAAGATACCAACAATTACCTGTTACAGCAGGACAGTGCTCTATCTGAGTGAACTACCTCAGATAAGGGAATAAACATTTTAGTTAATTGATAGAAATTAATCATTTCTTCACACTAGCCATATATAGGCTAAGGTTTTTAATAGTCAACATGAAAAATTCAATGCCAAAGACCTATCAAAGATCTTAGTCTATACACGGCTAGTGTGGAGAAATGATTAAGTTCCATCAACTAACTAACATAATAAGAGTTAAACGATGAAGCCTGGGACTCAAGTACTTACGATAGTAAGTCGCCACAAACAGTGTTCTCGAATGCGAGAGCCCCTAGTGGTCTACCGGGGAAATATACGAGTCAAATGGAGAATTTAATGTTGTGATGGCAAGTTGTCAATGGGTTAGAGCAACTGGACGGAAACTAGGAGATCTGTGGTTCAAATCCCAGCCATGGCATTGAATTTTTCATGTTGACTATCTATCTAGGGGATAAAGATATTTCGAAAACTGGCCTCCCATATCCCTGACACTTCTTCCTATGAGGATACATCAAAGCTTGTGTATGCATCCCTTTATCACAAAATAGAACTCAGGCATAGGACTGAAGAACTTGTCACCTTGTATCTGCTGAGATCCAAAAAGTATGACAGAGTTTGATGAGTCATTCTCATACCAAGCCATTCTGAAATTAAACACTGAAAATAAAATCATTTAAGTTCCTCTGTAATAGGACATACATACACAAAAGCTGTATCATATATAGCTTTTGTGTCATAAATTAAGAAAAGTTATCTTCGTTAGAAACAGAAGGTAGATTTCAATTGACCATTTTATTGCCATATTTTTAGTCTTTTATCATTAAGTTGCATTTTATATTTCATCAAATTGCATCACCAAATCTTCACAAGAAGCAATAACAGTTAGCTTTACCTGAAATGCTGAAGTTCCATATTAACTCCATCATTAGGTGAAGTCTCTGCTCCAGCTCCTGTAAAACGCAACACAATGCTCCTCTCCTTTTCTGAGCCCATGTGCAGTATTACAGAACCAATCTGAATGTCCTTGCTGACATCTTGCACATTGGGCAGGAAGTGACAAACAAAACGTCGTACTTCATTACAATGAAACTGCAACATTTCAGTCTCTCCTTCAGATACTGTAATCTCTGAGCTGTACGACGGATTGTTTAAATGTATTGATAATTTCCTGAACTGCAATTCATAAGGACAAGTGCTCCTGTAAAAAATATACACAACAGAAACCATTATGCAATAAGGACATTCACAATGAAAATTACAAACTGATAAAGATTAAAGAAAAACACAATATGATCAAATACAGAACCTAAAATAAAAATATACTGGATTGCACTACGCTATGGAGGGGGTTCAGCACAGAGGTGCAAACTTGATCTATTGTAACTATGCTAACAAGTGGGGCACCCCCAGATGGAAGGATGAAGCGAGAGGAGACAGAGGGCGGCTGTCCCAAGGAGCCACCATAGTACAGAGGACAGGTTCCCTACACTAAACTTCCTGGCAAGCCAGAACGACTGGCATCCCACTCTACTGTAGTGCGGAAACGATCTCACCAGACCGGATTCGGAGATGGGAAGTCTTCAAAGGAAGTGTAACCGAAGGAGGAAGTGTTTATCAGGAGTATATCATCCTGCCATGTAACAATGAGACACATTATAATTATGAAACACAGTTTTCTGAAAAAGAAATTGACATAAATGAAAGAAAGAGATCCTTGGAAAACAAAGGTGGATGTCACACAGTACTATATGCACACGTTTTCTTGAGCGCTGGATTTACGGAGTGGTGCAGGCAGAGGGGAAGAAGAGAGAGCTAACAAGCTTTTGTTTCTGCAGTGTGGTCAACCTACAAAAACACAATTCAGCCAAATTGTGGTAAGATAAGCAAAGATATATGCTGAAATTGTGAGATGTGTGGAAATACAATAAACTGAACTCCATTCGATAAGCTGCATTTACTATGCTATGAAACACATAAAAGTAGAAAACAAATATTATGACAGCTATAAACACTCGCTCACTTGCTTTGTGACTCTTCGATTTGCGAGTCTGTTGCATCATTTCATTGCTGCTATCCTCTGATGTGTTAATGATAATTTTATCAATTGCCTTTTCTATTATAGCATAATTTCTCCAATATTACATTTCCAGCTGTTGGACCTTCTTGCAGTATCCTTCCCAATCTGTCTCTTCTATAGCAAGTTTCCGCATATTTGTGGCTCTCCAGTTAACATTGCATCCTCTGACAACATTGTTTATTTTTGCCGATGCCAGCTCAATTGTACTCAGATCACAGTTATACAGAGTTAGACGAATAATAGTACATCAGAAAGCCATAATATCCACAACATACAGCTTGCTCTTAGATTTGTTGTAAACTGGTTAGCTAATAATTAACCTCAAAATTGCTGAAAATGAAACAACACACCTGTGAAAGTTTAGCATATTAGCCACTAGGTGTCAGAGTGTATAGAACATTTCATGTTTCAAAGTTGTTATCTGTGTTTACGGAATTAGGCGAAACCTACCGAATGAGGACTTGGGGCCCAAACACTCAAAAAATCTTGTGCATATAGTATTCAATACTACTTTATGGGAACTTGTTACTCAACATAAGTTGTGCAGTCAATGACTATATATTCTCATAAGCTGAGCAAATAAGTGAGTACATTTATGATGTAATAAAAAGTATGTACTCGAGGTAGTTTGTGACAAACAATGAGTGCTGTTACTGCAAGACATTAGAGACCATTGTGTTCAACTCAACAGTGAGTGAACCATCAAGAAGAGGCTAAGTCAGTGTATTTTGTGCCACATTTGTGGAATAAAACAAAGTGACAATGTACAATATAACTAATGATAGTGTGAGATCTCAAGGAAAACTGAAGTAGATTATCAAGTGACAGTTTTAATAACTGGACTGACATGATGTTTCAAATTTATAAGTTTAGTTTTGTGACTTATTATTGGAACCCAGAAAGCATTCTTACCTGACAAACACTTCTATCTCTACTTGTTGATCTGCTTTGTACTCCACCAGGGTGAAACGTGCTTTACTTTCCACACATGGCATGATGTTACTCATATCAACAGCTACAGACAATGGCTCAGCATTCAGAGCAGCCACCCACAACTCTCTGGCATGACTGCATTCCTCTGGTAGAATGTCTGGTTCTGGGTCAGGAACACTTTTCTGTAACAATCATTGTAGTCATGGTGACTGACTATACTGCCTGCAATAGGTTTTACATTGTTTTAGATTTATTTTATATTTTCACCAAAACAAAGAATATGATTCCTTTCTCGGAAGTGTTGAAAACAGTGTTGTTATAATAAATTAAAGTTAAAGGGAGTCGATGAATGACACTAAACAACACTTTTAAATTCTTCCGGGACATGTTTCAGAGACTTTGCCTCAATCCTCAACTGGCCATCAACTGGTTCTCATTGGTGTAGTTGACAATATTTTGTCATAGGTCTCCTCTGGTGGTGGTTCGAGGAGCTTGCTGAACAAATCTTTCTGGGGGATGTCAAAATTGAATACTTTGTTCCTATTTTTTGAAATGAAGATTTGTTCCCATGTGGATAGTTCTTGTTTTCCTGATGTATATTTTAGTAGTTTTAGTTCTGGATTTACGTTGTGGTTTTTTTCCCAAAAATGTGTGGCAACTGCTGATTTTTCTAATTGTTTATATTTTATGTTCCTAAAGTGTTCCTTTGCTCTTGTTTCTAAACTTCTTTTGGTTTTTCCAACATAAATTTGACAACAGTCACAACATTCAATTTGATATACACCAGATTTTTTGTTAGATGGAATGGCATCTTTGATGTTTGAGCAAATTAGGTTTTTTAAGGAGTGATGGTTGACTGGTGCTAGTTGAATGTTTTGTTTTTTGAAGACTTTTTTGAATTTATCAAAGGCCCATGGATGGTAAGTGAATTTTTTGAAAATCATATTAGTTTCTGTAGCTGAGAGGGTTGTGGTTTCCTTTAGTAGCTTCTTCTTTTTTGCTAAGTTCACTTTTTTGTCTACTAATGATTTGGGAAAGTCATTTTTTGGTGCTATTTCAATAATTTTGTTGTATTCTGTTTTGTATTCTTCTGCTGTGAGAGGGACGTTGACCAGTCTGTGTGCTAAACTATTGAAAATTGCCTGTTTGTGGGATCTTGGGTTGTAGCCATTAGCTTTTATGTAGCCATTAGCATTTCTCCTTAAAAAACCTAATTTGCTCAAACATCAAAGATGCCATTCCATCTAACAAAAAATCTGGTATATATCAAATTGAATGCAATGACTGTAGTCAAATTTATATTGGAAAAACCAAAAGAAATTTAGAAACAAGAGCAAAGGAACACTTTAGGAACATAAAATATAAACAATTAGAAAACTCAGCAGTTGCCACACATTTTTGGGAAAAAAGCCACAACATACATAAATCCAGAACCAAAACTACTAAAACATACATCAGGAAAACAAGAACTATCCACATGGGAACAAATCTTCATTTCAAAAAATGGGAACAAAGTATTCAATTTCGACATCCCGCAGAAATATCTGTTCAGCAAGTTCCTTGAACCACCACCAGATGAGACCTATGACAAAATATCGTTAACTACACCAATGAGAACCAGTCGATGGCCAGTTGAGGATAGAGGCAAAGTCTCTGAAACATGTCCCGGAAAAATTTAAAAGTAAGTGTTGTTTAGTGTCATTAATCAACTCCCTTTAAATTTAATTTAAAGAATATGATGATTACGTAATCACATCTCCATGTTTTCAATTAACTCTACCAAATACAGGATAAAAGATATACGAGGGGCACTATTTATATTTTGAGCCTTGGCAACCCTGACTGTTGTAGATACCATCAGACGTTTCCAATGGGAAGTTTGACATTGTTGTCCATAAACTACTTCAGACATTTTTTCAATAGAGCTTCTTCTTTTTTTTTTTTTTTTTACATTAACTTGAAAATTGTGTCCAAACAAAAAACATGGAATTAACTCGTGAAAAAATTCATGCAATGATTTATTACGACTTTCGACGTGGATTATCAAGACAAGAGTGTATCGATCAACTAACTTCCACATTTGGAACAAAGCTCCATCCTTTGCCACTGTAAAACATTGGTATAATGAAATTAATGGTGGCCGCCGTTCGTGAAGGTCGTTGAAATCAGTTATGCCAGAAAACACTGATGCTGTGCAAAAACTAATAATGCAAGATCGTGATGCGATATATTGTGAGAGTAAGGCAACCCTAAGCACTAGTTCCACCAGCATATATAAAATACTGCAAGATTACTTAGTCCTGAAAAAGGTTTGCTCTCATTAGATCCCATATAATTTGACGCGATCTCGTGATGCAAGATGCTCATGTCGATTTGTGTACAAAACTGCTCAAGAAATACAATGGTGGTGCCACAAAAGACATATAAGATTGTAATAAGTGATGAATCATGGATCTATGCATATGAGTCAGAACATAAACAGCACTCCTCTGTATGGGTGTTACAATTTTTTTTTTAATTTATGTCCTTTAACTTTTTAAGTCATTTCAGACGATGAACGGAATGGGTGAAATGATGCTCAAATGGATCCAGAGTCCATGGAGCTTACAGATACCTGACATTCGTCTTTTAGGATAAGGGAAAACCCCAGAAAAAACCTTATACAGGTAACTCACCAACATTCAAACTCGGGACCTCTTGAACATGAGGCAGACATGCTACCATCTATGCTACCGAGGCGGGTGGAGCTGGGCTGGGTGTTTCAAGATGAAGCAAATCCAACAAAAGTTGATTGTACTCGAAGCACTTCGAAGCAAATAGTCACCTGCTTTTCCAGCAAAACTGGCCATGTGACAACAGTGTCTTTAAAGGAACGTAAAACTGCCAATGTTGAAAGGTACACAACCAATTGTTTGCCAGAAGTCTTCGGTGAAGTAAGCTAAACCAACAAGAACCGTAGAATCGTTCTTCATCAAGACAATGCAAGGGTACACCCATCTCGTCTAACAACAAAGTATTTGAAGGCTTAAAAAAAATTTGAATTGATGGGTCATCCGTCATACAGTCCTGATTTGGCACCCAATAACCTCATTTTGTTCCTGAACATCACAAATAAATTGCGTGGACAACGGTTTTCGTAGGCAGAAGAAGCTGTTAATGCCTTCAAAAACCATGTTTTGGAGGTGTCTCAAAAAGATTGGAATAAATGCTTTGACAAATGGTTCAAACAGATGCAAAAGTGTATTGATCATAAAGGAGAATATTTTGAAAAACAAAGCAGTTTTTCAATCAGAAATTACTTTAAGTTAATTGGGAGTCGATTAATAACACAAAACAACACTCACTTTTAATTTTCCCGGAACCGGTTTCTGAGGCCTTCCCTCTATCTTCAGCCGGACATCGACTAGTTCTCATTGGTGTAGCTGGCAATATTTTGTCTTCGGTCTCCTCTGGTGGCGGTTCGAGGAACTTGCTGAACAAATCTTTCTGGGGGATGTCGAAATTGAATACTTTGTTCCTATTTTTTGAAATAAAGATTTGTTCCCATGTGGACAGTTCTTCTTTTCCTGTTGTATGTTTTAGTAATTTTGGTTCTGGATTTATGTTGTGGTTTTTTTCCCAAAAATGCGTGGCAACTGCTGATTTTTCTAATTGTTTGTATTTTATGTTCCTAAAGTGTTCCTTTGCTCTTGTTTCTAAATTTCTTTTGGTTTTTCCAATATAAATTTGACTACAGTCACAGCATTCAATTTGATATATACCAGATTTTTTGTTAGATGGAATGGCATCTTTGATGTTTGAGCAAATTAGGTTTTTTAGCAAAATCAAGTATAATATCAAACAAATATGCAGTTAAACCAGATAACCCAACCTTACCTAGACTTTATGGCTTACCCAAAATACACAAACCATCCATAACAATGAGACCTATAGTTAGCAGTATAAATTCACCAACATACAAACTTGCAAAATGGCTAACAAACAAATTCAACTCATTTCCAAAATTCGATAGCCTAAGCATCAAAAACACCTATGAACTTATAGAACACATTAAGGATACTGAACTAAATGAAGAAGACACACTAGTCTCATTTGACGTTAAATCACTGTTTCCCAGCATACCAGTTAAACAACTCCCAACATTGATAGAAAAATGGCTCAAATCACTTGTAATGTCATCACTTGAAATTTCAGATTACATCGAACTTACCATATTATGCATAGAACAGAATTTCTTCCAGTTTCAAACAAAATATTTCCATCAAACTTCTGGTTTAGCAATGGGCAACCCCTTATCACCCTTCCTGGCCGATCTGTACATGAGTGCACTAGAAATAAGGATCACTAAAGGTTTCCCATGGATGTTCAAACTCTGGCAAAGATATGTAGATGACATATTTGCCATAATGCCAAAAAAACACATCAGTGATGCACTAAAACTTTTAAATATTCAAGAAAAAATCATCAAGTTCACTGTAGAAGTTGAAAAAGACGAGTATTTACCATTTTTAGATCTAAAAATAATCAGAAATAAAAATAGAATAAACTTTGGCATTTACAGAAAACCAACACAGACAGACAACTACATAAAAGCTAATGGCTACAATCCAAGATCCCACAAACAGGCAATCTTTAATAGTTTAGCACACAGACTGGTCAACATCCCTCTCACAGCAGAAGAATACAAAATAGAATACAACAAAATTATTGAAATAGCACAGAAAAATGACTTTCCCAAATCACTAGTAGACAAAAAAGTGAAATTAGCAAAAAAGAAGAAACTACTAAAGGAAACCACAACCCTCTCAGCTACAGAAACTAAAATGATCTTCAAAAAATTCACTTACCATCCATGGGCCTTTGATAAATTCAAAAAAGTCTTCAAAAAACAAAACATTCAACTAGCTCCAGTGAACCATTACTCCTTAAAAAACCTAATTTGCTCAAACATCAAAGATGCCATTCCATCTAACAAAAAATCTGGTATATATCAAATTGATTGCTGTGACTGTAGTCAAATTTATATTGGAAAAACCAAAAGAAATTTAGAAACAAGAGCAAAGGAACACTTTAGGAACATAAAATACAAACAATTAGAAAAATCAGCAGTTGCCACGCATTTTTGGGAAAAAAACCACAACATAAATCCAGAACCAAAATTACTAAAACATACAACAGGAAAAGAAGAACTGTCCACATGGGAACAAATCTTTATTTCAAAAAATAGGAACAAAGTATTCAATTTCGACATCCCCCAGAAAGATTTGTTCAGCAAGTTCCTCGAACCGCCACCAGAGGAGACCGAAGACAAAATATTGCCAGCTACACCAATGAGAACTAGTCGATGTCCGGCTGAAGATAGAGGGAAGGCCTCAGAAACCGGTTCCGGGAAAATTTAAAAGTGAGTGTTGTTTTGTGTTATTAATCGACTCCCAATTAACTTAATTTATACAACAACACTGTTTTCAACACTTCCATGAAAGGATTTAGAAATTACTTTGTTTTAATTATTAGGCTCATAATATAAATAGTGTCCCTCGTATTACTTAGTGCTATCAAAACACACATCAGTCTTCCATATGATATCAACTTACCTCAGTTCAAAAATATGCATCCCCCAAAATATATTTAAAGAATAAATATAGGTTATTCAATAACTAGCAGTAATAATGTTTGAATGAGGCATAATCAGCGAAAAATGGTGCAACCTGATAATGAGGAAAACTAAGAGTATTTGAGGTATGTTATCTGTCAGTCTATTTATCAGCCTTTTTAATTACATTTGCTGTAATTGCTTCCATAATGCAAATTTCCATCTGACACATCAAACATGAGTGAATAAGTACGTAAAATATGAAACTATTAACAGTGAAGCAAACAAATATATGCAAATACCTACAATAATTTGTAACTTAAAACTTCACTTATCTTATAAGAAATTATGAAACTTTTCATATAATTTTAGTTAATTAATGGAAATTAATCATTTCTTCACATTAGCCGTATATAGGCTAAAGCCTTTGATAGATAGTCAACATGAAAAATTCAATGCCATGGCCGGAATTTGAACCACGGATCTCCTAGTTTCTGTCCAGTTGCTCTAACACATTCAGCTACCATGGCCAACTTACTTTCCCAACCTCTATTTTGCGGGATGCTTTCAAGGGGCTCTATTGCCACTCCAGGAAAAAAATGTACCACCTTATAAATTAATTCCAAGGAAGGCTTCTTGAGGTCTAAAGGTCAGAAATTCTTCTTCTAAAACATTTGTATACCAAATTGCATTACCAGTTTGGTCTTTCTTGCATGAAAAAGTAATATGTGAATATGTATATTTAATAAGAGTTAAATGATGAAGCCTAGGACTCAAGTACTTAAGATAGTAAGTCGCCACAAACGGTGTATCTCGAATGTGAGAGCCCCTAGTGGTTTACTGGGGAAATATACGAGTCAAACGGAAAATTTAATGTCATGATGGCAAGTTGGCCATGGTAGCTCAATGGGTTAGAGCGACTGGACGGAAACCAGGAGATCCGTGGTTCAAATCCCGGCCATGGCATTGAATTTTTCATGTTGACTATCTATTTTCGTATAAATTGATCAGGATCGCGATTTCATGAAACACTCATTCACATCCTCAGCCAGACTCATAAACAACAGCGTCGTCAACGCTACAGTCGCTAGTAGTCACTATGTTTTTGTTCGTATTACCAAAATCTGAAAATGAAACAAATTTAAAAACAGAATTGACTGCTGGTATTTCAAAATTCATTATGTGATGTTTATTTTTTAAAATAAATGTTTTCCCAAACCATTAAATCTATCAGACTATTTATTTGTTTTAATAAATTAAAAAAATAATAAAACAATAATAAATCCCGAAGTTAAATCATTAAAACAATTAAAAAGTCCAATAGATTTAATGGTTTGGGAAAAGATATTTATTTTAAAAATAAACATTGCGTAATGAATTTTGAAATACTGGCAGTCGATTCTGTTTTTAAATTTGTTTCATTTTCAGATTTCGGTAGTACTAACAAGAACATAGTGACTACTAGCGACTGTAGCGCTGACGACGATGTTGTTTATGAGTCTGGCTGAGGATGTGAATGAGTGTTTCACGAAATCGTGATCCTGATTAATTTATACGAAAAGTTTCATCATTTCTTATAAGATAAGTGAAGTTTTAAGTTACAAATTATATTTGTATATAGGAGTGAATAAGGTTTGCAAAGAAAGTGGCAAAGTTGCTTAGGAACCAAAAACACTATTTTTATAAAAATATTATATGAATATACAAAAATAAGAATATATAAGAATATAAGAAGATATAGGAGAGAAGCATTCTGTACCTTTAATATTTTGTTAAAATTGTTGTAAATTCTGGTCTTCTGCTCTTGCGTGAGATGTGAATTGCTGCCTAATGCTTCCAGTGCTAAGATGATATAGTCCTTAATACTTGCAGATAGATATGCACAGCTAATAGCTCGGAGCACTAAGTTTGTCAAAAGAGACCACCATTTCTCACAACGGTAATCCCATAGCATGTGCGTCAGCAATCTATATAAAAAACAAAAATTAAATTATACATGTCTAAACATTCTTTTATACGGTGCCATTTTTGAAACCGAATATCAATTATCAACCGAATATCAATCAAGCAATTTTTTACATGTTTTGTATTAAAGGAGCAATTTATAGTAAAATTAAGTTAGCACTAATAGAACAAGTAAAATCTAAGCAGATGACCAATTATCCACATCAATGTAAAACACACTGCATGTTCATTTTTAATTGTTCCTTAGATGGTCACGTATGACATGCTGCTGTCTGGCGAGCCTTTAGTTTCAACAAGTTCAAGAAGACAGATAACAGGTCTATGTCAAATTTATAGAATGGTTAGCTATCCAGGCCTGCACTTTATATTTGAGCAATTTTGGAAACCTTCTTGGCCAACATATCCATTGCTCATTCCCAGGAACTCCACAGTGGGAATGAATATTAAATGAATAACCATGTGAAATTAAAAATTGCATAGCTCGTGTTCCAAGTATCTTACAGATAGAACTTTTGTAAAGCCATGATCAGAAAATAAACTTCTAGTTATAATTTTAATTAATTGATAGAAATTAATCATTTCTTCACACTAGCCATGTGTAGGCTGAGGTTTTTGATAGAGTCAACATGAAAAATTCAGTGCCATGGCCAGGATTTAAACCAGGGATCTCCTGGTTTCCATCCAGTCGCTCTAACCCATTGAGCTACCATGGCCAACGTGCCGTCGTGACATTAAATTCTCCATTTGACTCATATTTTTCCCCGGTAAACCACTAGGAGCTCTTGTATTCAAGATACACCGTTTATGGTGACTTACTATCGTAAGTACTTAAGTCCCAGGCTTCATCATTTAACTTTATTATTTTAGTTAATTGATGGAAATTAATCATTTCTTCACACTAGCCGTACATAGGCTAAGGTTTTTGATAGAATCAACATGAAAAATTCAATGCCAAGGCTGGGATTTGAACCACAGATCTTCTGCTTTCCATCCAGTCGCTCTTACTCATTGAGCTATAAATTATAATATTACAATTATTATAATAATAATACTGACATCTATAATGTTGAAGTATTTGAATATAATATAAAAATTATTTGTGGTTGGTTTATTGACACTCGTCACTTACTTTTTCATATATTTATGAGAGACTAGTTTCAAAGGCCCTGGCCTCCATTTTCAAAATGGAGGCCAGGGCCTTTGAAACTAGTCTCTCATAAATATATGAAAAAGTAAGTGACGAGTGTCAATAAACCAACCACAAATAATTTTTATATTAATTTTGACGTCACTGTTACTAAATTCCTCCAAACACACATATTTGAATATAATTAATGTAAATAATAATCTAAATTCAGGCATGTAAGATGCATGTACCCATACTTGGCAGTGCTGATAACAGAAGCAAGTATATTTTTGCGAACCCATTGTTGCAACTGGCGGCTGGTGCGCACAAAGGGACAGATAGTGCAGCGCGGAGATAAAACAGATAAAGATAGATAACTGGAAGCTTCTTCTTTCTAGTGCCATCTTGATTGTTACAGAAAATTCTGGTAATTTCTCAAACAATGAGTAGAGCTATAAAAAGAAGCCAAGGTTTACCAGTGGGACAGTTGTAATCCGAACTAATATCGTGTGCCTGCACCTGTGAACTCTTATTTATGTGTGCAGAAGTGGCGAGAGATTATGTTGGTTTATGTTACGTCATCTTGCTACTAAAGGTGTACAAAGTGTATTTCTACGGAAATAACATTTTGAATTTCTACAAATTCGACTTTCAATTCTACAAACCCACAAAGTCACAATATCATTTATTGGCCTCTTCATATACCTTAACTTTTGCACTTCCTCTAACAGTTGGGACCATAAAAAATCTAAGTACACACACAGATACTGATATCTTAAACTGGTATTTTGAGTTCTTAGAGTAACTGATTGGGAAACTGAAGTTTAGTGACTAAATGAATAAATAAACTCACTGTTGCAATAATTAAAAATTATTATAAATATTAAAAAAGAAAATCTCTGTAGCAATTACACAAATATAACTATTTGGAACAAAAACTTCACTTATCTTAAGAAAATGTCAATTTTTCTTATTTTCAATTAATAAAAAAATTGACACCATTTTCTTGAGATAAGTGAAGCTTTTGTTACAAATAGTTATATTTGTGTAATATTTATTGCTTCACTGTAGCTAGCTTCATTTTTTACGTAATTCTCTGTAGCAAGTTTTATTTTTTACATTTACATTCATTATTGCATTAAAATTTACTTACGTCAATGCTTTTCCATAATCCTTTGAACTGTAATATTCCTCAGCCATCTGAACAACTGAAACAAGCAAAATTATGATCATATTCAGCATTATTGGCAAACCAGGTTAACTCCAAGCTAATTATGATGCTTGTAAAATATCAATAGCTGTTAGAAAAAGCCCCTATTCTAATAATCTCTAACATAGCAAACTTTCAGATCATCTTATACACAGTTTATTTTCCGATTGTTATTAAATCTTTCCTAAATACATTCCATAAACTTTAATTGACTTTACCACTGATGTGACTCGAGTTCTTTCCCTTAAAATAATTACTATTCTTTATAGTTTTGCTACACACTTCATTTGTTTACATAAATATTTATACTACTACAACTTTCATCTACTTTCAGCACTTAGAATTTATCCTAGAATCCAAACACTCTGGTTATATTCTGCATGACAAACCGTTCCCTTTATCGAATATTAATTTGTAAATATTTGCTTCCAACCTATTCACTAATCTTATTCCACTGTCTTCCTTCCTTTAATTTATATTTTCTGGTTTATCTGATGCATCTTTATTTATTTTTCTTTTCTCATCAGCTTCACTTTTGTGACTCTTATTAATCAATTTTCTTACATACTTCAAATTCCAATTTCAGGGTAGGAAAAAATATATAGATCAATGTGGTAAACCTGGAAGAGAGGACATAGCATGGATGAGAGTAGAAATAATACATCTAAAAGGGTTGAGAAGTAACGAGGTACGGATATGTGAATTTTGTGGAGATGAAGAGAGCACTGTTCATTAACTGGTGAATGTAAGCAGTTAACAAATTGCAGGAGAAAAATATGGGATAACAAATGGGACAGTGTGAGTAAAGAGATATTGGCAGTACGCATGCTAACAGGGATGGGTGAAAAGAAAAATAGATGTATAGGAGATTTCTTATATAGGACAAGAGAAAAGTGGATTAGGATAAAAGAAGTCAAGAAGAAATGACATCAAGCTGCTCAGGAAAACCAAAGGCTTATGGCCAGGGGACCTGAGTCAGCAAGTAAATCTTAGGTCAGCAATTTTATGTATTTGTACAGAATGTATAATAGTACATGTTCAATGTTAAATTTTATTGTACTGAATTTGTAATGGATACTGTACAAATAAATATCAATAAATGTTACAAAAAAATATCAAATACCAATTTCACTGTAACCTTGCTTTTAGTTTGACCTTTTCAAAAGATCTTTTTAAATTTATTAAATGTTTTTGGGTGATATGTGAATGAACTGAATGTGCTGTTGCTTTCTTTTCCTTTTGTAAATGCAATTGCTTCCTTAATGATTTTCAAACTAAAACAAATCTAAAAACCAGAGTCAAAGAGCACTTTAGAAACATCAGAATGAAACAAGAAGATAAGTCAGCAGTAGCATTTCATTTTTGGAACAAAAACCATGAAATTGATCCAAGTCCAAAATTATTAAGAGGAGTGATAAACCAAAATAAACTGACAACATGTGAGAAATATTAATATGGTAAAATAACGACCACATAATCAACTTTGAAATCTCACCAGCAGATAATTTGACAAAAAAGTTCATAGTTCCATCACCAGAGGGAAGAGAGCAGACGACAATAGATGCTAGTTGGAGAGATGTTGAAAATGGAGGCTTCCAAAACTAGTCCCTTGATAATATAAAAACGTAAGTGATAAAGTGTCAATAAACCGATTACAAATACATGTGTTTGGAGGAATCTAAAAACCAGAGTCAAAGAGCACTTTAGAAATACCAGATTGAAACAAGAAGATAAGTCAGCAGTAGCATTTCATTTCTGGAATGAAAACCATGACATTGATCCAAATCCAAAATTATTGAAAGGAGTGATAAACCAAAATAAATTGACAACATGGAGAACATATTCATATGGAAAAATAAGGATCGCGTAATGAACTTTGAAATCCCACCAGTAGATAATTTGACAAAGAAGTTCATAGTTCCACCACTAGAGAGAGAGCAGACAACAACAGATGCCAGTTGGACAGAGACTGAAAATGGAGGCGAATGCCTTTGAAACTAGTCTCTCATTAATATAAACAAGTAAGTGACGAGTATTAATAAACCAACTACAAATATGTTGATGTGTGTTTGGAGGAATTTAGTAACAGTGACGTCAAATTAATATAAAATTATTTGTGGTTGGTTTATTGACACTCGTCACTTACTTTTTCATATATTTATGAGAGACTAGTTTCAAAGGCCCTGGCCTCCATTTTCAATCTCTTCCCAACTGGCAACTGTTATCTGCTCTCTCTGGTGGTGGAACTATGAACTTTTTTGTCAAATTATCTGCTGGCGGGATTTCAAAGTTCATTACGCGATCCTTATTTTTCCAGATGAATATGTTCTCCCATGTTGTCAATCTATTTTGGTTTATCACTCCTTTTAATAATTTTGGATTTGGATCAATGTCATGGTTTTCATTCCAAAAATGAAATGCTACTGCTGACTTGTCTTCTTGTTTCAATCTGATGTTTCTAAAGTGTTCTTTGACTCTGGTTTTTAAATTTCTTTTTGTTTGACCTATGTAGCATTTTTCACAATTCTTGCAATTTATTTGGTATATTCCAGATTTGTTACCTGAAGGAATTTCATCTTTTGTTTTTGAATTTAGTAATTTTAAAATTGAGTATCTATTAGTAGGTGCCAAGATGATATTTTGTTCCTTGAATATCTTTTTAAATTTATTAAATGTTTTTGGATGATATGTGAATGAACTGAATATGCTGTTGCTTTCTTTTCCTTTAATAAATGTGGTTGTTTCCTTAATGGTTTTCTTTAGTTTAGATTTTCTAATTTTCTTCAACACCAAACTTTTGTTGTATCCGTTTTCTTCTGCTATGTGTATTATTGCTTTTTGTTCCTTGAAATATTCTTCTTTTTCCATGGGTATGTTGACTAGTCTGTGTGTAAGGCTGTTTATTATTGCATGTTTATGTGTAATTGGGTTGTGGCTATTATTTTTTATATAATTTTCTGAATGTGTTGGCTTCCTGTAAATTCCAAATTTTATTTTTGTATCATTCCTGATGATATTTAGATCCAAGAAAGGTAGTTGTCCATTGATTTCCTTTTCTATTGTGAATTTGATAGTCCTTTCTTGCAGATTGAGTAATTTTAATGCATCATCTAAATGTTTACTTGGTACAATTGCAAAGATGTCGTCAACATATCTATACCAAATCTTGAAGATCAATGGGAAGGACTTTTTAATTTGTGTTTCAAATGCACTCATAAATAAGTTAGCCAAAAAAGGTGAAAGTGGATTGCCCATTGATAGTCCTGATTTCTGCTTGTAGTGTTTTCCATTAAAGCTAAAGAAGTTTTGTTCAATGCATATTTTTGTTAGAGAAATATATTCTTCTGCTTCTATTGCTTCCATATCAATTGTAGCTAGCCATTTTTTTAACACCGTCTGCAATTTTTCTGTTGGTATGCTTGGAAATAAAGATGTGACATCAAATGAAACCAGTCTGTCATTTTTGTCCAAATTTATATCTTTGATTTTTTCTACTAAATCTAAAGAGTTTCTTAAATTTGCACTTTCAAATTTTGGAAAACTATTAAATTTACTTAGTAACCATTTGGCCAAATTATATGTGGGGGCATTTATGCTACTAGTAATAGGTCTCATGCCTTTCCCTGTTTTATGAATTTTTGGCAGCCCATATACTCTTGGTAATGTTGGATTATCTACTTTAATTTTGTGCAATTCTTTTTTGTTGATTATTTTGCTCTCTTTTAGCGTTTTATTTGTGGTTTCAATGCAGTACTTTAATGGATTAGTTTCTACTTTTTGGTAATTACTGTCTTCTAACAAATCTTCCATCCTCTTTGTGTATTCTTCTTTTTCCAGAATTACTAGTTTATTTCCCTTGTCTTCTTTAGTATAAATAACCGGTTTCTTTTTAAGAGCTTTTATGATTTGGTTACTAAAATTCTTTTTCTTTTCATTTTTAATCTCTTCTACTATTTTGGAGCATTTGTTTCTTACTGTGTTTTTACTTTCTTCATTAAGTGTTTGTGTAGCAATTTGGATGTCAGCAATGTAATCTTCAATTTGGTTGGAATAATCTACACATGTCTTTAAACCTAGATTCAGCATATTCAGTTCTGTTTTTGTAAAATTTTGGTTTGATAGGTTTACCACATTGTTTAGATGATCTTTTAGGTTATGTTTGTCTTTTTGATTTATCTTTTTAAAAGTGCCTGCTTTCTGGCATAAATTTTTTAATTTATTCTTTAACTTTGCTGTTTTTGTCTTCATTTTTCTATTAAGATATGCTAATAAATTGTTTTCAAAATTTTCCCAAAATATACTTCCTAATTGTTTCGTAAGTTTTTGATGCAAATTGTACAATTTTATTTCTAGCGTGTTTTTATTTCTATAGTGTTTATTCTTTTCTACAATTAATACTTTTCTCTCTGCTGCTTTTTGTTGTCTACTATTTTTATCAAATTTTACTATTTTTCTTACGAAATTCGGTACTACTTTTTTCTTGATACATAAATTTATAAATCTTATGTCCGCTGCAATTTTTCTTCTTTTTTCCTGTAATTTTTCGAAAAGTTTTATATCCTGTTTGATTTCAATTGATACATGTCCAAATCCTACCTTGTTGGTGGTATCCATGTTCCTTGTTCCACACTTTAACTCCATTTGGTTATTCCTCAAGACTTATTTGCCTATACTTGATGTGTGTTTGGAGGAATTTAGTAACAAACCAACCACAAATAATTTTATATCAACTACAAATAGTTTCTGCGATTAAAAATAGGTTTTCCAATTAATTTTGACGTCACTGTTACTAAATTCCTCCAATCACACATTGCCTAACAACTTCATTGGAACTAAATTTCTTTCCTCCCATTTTCTTTCAGTTGTCCAAACATATGATAGTCATTCAGAGCAAGTTCTGGTGAGTGTGGCAGATGTGGAAAAATATCAAAAGCCAGTAACGATTGCAAATGTTGAACAGGCAACATGAGGTGAAATATTGACATACTGCAAAACAGTCAGTCAGGTGTCCATAATGCTTTGAACCAATTGCAAGCTGAAGGTGATTTTTCAACATATCAGAATCTGATACACTGGTGATGATGTTTCCCCTGGACATATAGTGTTCCAAGATAACCCCTCTTTTATCGCATAAAAGAATCAACATGATCCTCCCTGCAGATGGCTGCATCTGGAACTTTGAGTTTTGGTGATGAGGAATTGTGCCATTTCTTAGTTTTTCTCTTTGTTTCAGGTTTTGTCTCCTTAACAAGTTCCACAAGAAAGCTGTCACCTTATACTTCAGAGCACTTCACAATTCTTCATGGGTGTCAGTTCAGGAGTGAGCTGTCATGGCACCCACCTTGCCCGCACTGTGAAACTTAAGCTTATCATGATGTGGTGCATTTGTGACTATTTCATCACTGTCACAAAGGTTTCCATTACTGCAGTAGATGCTAGTGTTAACATACGGACCTCCATTCGCTGATGAATTTCAAAAGGTGTCATACTTTCATTGCTTGTAAAAGGTACTTCAGCATTACATGTTGCAAGTAGGTCAGCCATTTTAAACTGGTATTTTGGCAGCACTTCACTTATCTGCCGTATGCTGCCATTTATTGGACATTCCTTAAAGCTTTGGAACACTAGTACCAACTTGCAGAACAATTGAGTGAAGATTTGAATTTTTATTACATTTTTAACCATTTTATTTGACCCCACCCCCTCGTTTATGATTATTTTAATATAATTACATTACCTTATTGCATACTTCTATGTACTATATTTTACCTCTGAGATTTGACATGTACAAAATCATATTAGTGAATTACATTTTTACGAAACGATTGTTTTACATAGTAATTTAGTAGTTCAAATTTAGAGTTAGACATGAAGCAAGTTACTTAAAAAATTCAAGCACATGAGAACAGCTTTACAAGTGTTCTTCAAACATGTCTTGGTTAGAAGAAGCAGAATGTTAGTAAAGGTCGATATTTCAGGTAATATTAACACTTACCTAAATGCCTTCTCATTCTTGGACAGCGATATGTTTTAAACTGCGTTATTGCATTTCCAAGTAAGCTGATAATTATCACCTGAAAAGGAAGCAAAATATGATGAAAGTTATAAAGTATTATAATTTTAGTCACCTATGTGGAGAAGTGGGTGAAATATAAAGTTCAAGGATTTGAGATACGAACTTCATTTCTGGAACACAAATTTTTCATAGTATATTTACAAAGTATTAAGGTTTCATCTTCTTAAGACTAGTAGCTTTATAGAGTTGCCATAAATTTTGACCAAAATACTTGTAAAAAATTATGCACTACCTTTCACATTTACACAAGATGTTAAAGTATTCTGAGTTTGTCTTGCTGTAGTGTAAATAACCAAATTATGAAAACTATGAAAACTTTTTTATTGCAATGTCATAAAGGAATTTACTAATCAAAATAGAAAAGTGGATCTCACATTAAATAAATTGTGATATAATGAAGTTTATACAAATTCTTATGTATTATATTACGTACATATATAGGCAGATATTATTTTATTACATATACCAATTTTAAATTAAATATGTTAGCTTCAATTATTTTACAATGATCTGTAAATATGCATAAACGATATATAGTCAACATGAAAAATTCAATGCCACGGCTGGGATTTGAACCACAGATCTCCTGATTTCCATCCAGTCGCTCTAACCCATTGAGCTACCATGGCCAACTTGCCGCCATGACACTAAATTCTCCATTTGACTCGTACATTTCCCGAAAAACCACTAGGGGCTCTCGCATCCGAGATACACCATCTGTGGCGACTTACTATCGTAAGTACTTCAGTACCGGCTTCATTATTTAACTGTTGTTTTTAGTTAATTGATGGAAATTAATGATTTCTTCGCACTAGCCGTATATAGGCTAAGGTTTTTGATAGAGTCAACATGGTGTATCTTGGATGGAGAGCCGCTAGTGGTCTACCGCGGAAATATACAAGTCTATTGGAGAATTTAATGTCATGATGGCAAGTTGGCCATGGTAGCTCTATGGGTTAGAGCGACTGGACGGAAACCAGGAGATCTGCAGTTCAAATTACGGCCGTGTCATTGAATTTTTTCATGTTGACTCTATCAAAGACCTTAGCCTATATACGGCTAGTGTGAAGAAATGATTAATTTCCATCAATTAACTAAAATGTATAAACCATTTCTTCATCTAGTAATTACAAGATGGTGTTAATATGGGTGAGTTTTATTATTTACAATGAATAATAATAATTCCTAGTTTTAGTTTTCTGAATTATTCTGAGTTTAATAACAGTCACTGAGCAATCCCTTTATATTAATTACACTAAAAATGCCTTTTACAAAAGTTCACAATAAGCCCGACTTTACTAATTACTGCAATGCTTCCCACTGTATTTGAAACCATTATTTATGGTTGGATCTAAACAAAAGTTGATTATCGTAAAAACTATTATAGTTGATTTATTGACACTTTGTCACCCACATTTTTATATTCTTGAGGGACTACTTTCAGAAGCCATCACTTCCACCTTCAATTTAATAAATTCAAAAAGATCTTTAAGGAATAAAATATTACCCTGGCACCTACTAATAGATACTCAGTTTTAAAATAGCTAAATTCAAAAACAAAAGATGAAATTCCATCAATTAACAGATCTGGAATATACCAAATAAGTTGTTAGAATTGTGAAAAATGCTGCATATGTCAAACTAAAAGAAATCTAAAAACAACTTTAGAAACATCAAAATGAAACAGGAAGATAAGTCAGCAGTAGCATTTCATTTTTGGGATGAAATCCATGACATCAATCCAAATGAAAAATTACTAAAAGGAGTGATAAACCAAAATAAACTGACAACATGAGAGAACATATTCATATGGAAAAATAGGAATCGCGTAATGAACTTTGAAATCCCACCAGTAGATAATTTGACAAAGAAGTTCATAGTTCCATCGCCAGAGGGAAGACAGCAGACGACAACAGATGCTAGTTGGAAAGAGGTTCAAAATGGAGGTAAAGGCTTCCGAAACTGGTACCTCATTAATATAAAAATGTAAGGACGAAGTGTCAATAAACTGACTACAAATAATTTTTTCAATTAATTTTGACATCACTGTTACTAAATTCCTCCAATCATGCATAAAAGTTGTTTACTATATAAAATATAATTATTTGACACACACTTCTTATATTTTATGTAGTATTTGTTGTTTCACTGTTGCTAGCTTCTGGTTTTTATGCATAAGCATTTATAAATTTTGGAACATTGACAGAAATTTCAAAAGTGTTAAATGTTTGTGTAGTGTAATATAAATATGATCATGAATATAAGAAGGAAAAACAAGAGAGACACAGTTAGAGACGAGAATTCAATATTAACTGTTGAGTGGTTACTACAGGAACAGAAATGTAATGACATGTGTAACGTTTAACTCTCGCTTTTACTACATATAGCACCAGAGGCGGTGACACTGAGATACATGAGATGAACATGGAGCACCAGGGGAATGAGATGGCGAGCCAAACCAGAGATCCTGGAGAAAACCCACCCCAGCGCCATGTTGTCCACCACAAATCTCACTTTGCAGTCATCTGGGATCAAAACCGGGCTGCCTTGGTGAGAGCAAAGCAGTCTAATCATTCAGCCACGGCATGGCGCTATAGGAACAGAATAAAGTTCCGGGTCAGAGCAAATAATCCATACAAGTTACAGAAAATAATCCGCATAACTTAGATGAACTTAATGAAAACATATGCAGGGAAAAAGGTAAGATTTGTGCAGTGGAATTGATGAAAGTGAATGCAAGTTTTTTTATGACGGTGTGACTTGTGTACAGCACTTCCAGCAGCTATTGTCATTAGAGTGAGTACCAACTTCTGTAATTAATATAGCACAGTAAGTTACGTAGATTTTAGTTCTGCAAGTTAAAACTCCTGAGTTTCAGCGGCAACTATCGCAGATGCTGATTCTTAAACTAATAGCACTGTATTTGCCAACTGCAGCTAAGTTGGTGAAAGAAGTTACAGATCATTATCAAATTGATAAACAAACTTAACGCAAAGAAATATAAAAGTTAAACTATTACAAACTGGCATCACAATGTAACAAATATAGAAATAGACAAACTTATTAAATTACTACACATTTTAACATTTTAGATTAGTTTATCCAAAGTATACACCACCTAACAAATTTGTAGCTACTGCAGATTTGTTCCTGAAATAGATAAAATTTCATGTTAAAATGAAGAATAAAACTACAAAAGTGAAGTAAAGTAATAATTAAAAATTATATGAGTTAACTGAGACACACTGTACTTCACATACCTCAGTTTGCCTCTACTTGAAGGCATTATCAAGAAGTTGCAGACTGGCTGGAGCTTTAGTGCTCATGAGGTATGTGAAGTATAGATATCTCGGTTGACTTATCGTACAATTAAAATGTTCACTTACTGAATGGTTGATCTTGTATTTTTCCAAATACTGTAATGCTTGAATGCCTGTCTTTTCCTTTGCAGCATCCGAAGGCTCTGCACTTAGCTTGCCAGGACGCCACGCTCTCTGACCATAGAATTCCAAATGCACAGATCCAATAAGTGGATCAGGTTCTGGATATGTAATTACATTCTGCAACAATGAACATGGCCCTCTGATTTAATAAAATATCAAAACAAAAAAAAAGGAAGAATAATAACATGAACAAAGAAACAAAAAAAAAAAAGTTCAAATGTACATTAAACTCAATAATTGTGTCATTTATGAACAGTTACCTTACAAAGCTCTAAGCAAGCTGTTTTTCTATCAATAGCATACTGTGCAGCTTGCTGATAGTAGAAGCCAGGATGTTGAGTTTGTAATGCTGGAAGACCTTGTCGTATTGCTTCATCAAATATGTCACCAAACACATTAAATCTGTAAAACAAGAATTCTGTTACAAACTGTCCTTTTATAAACATGATTTAATATTGTGACAAGGGATACAAGGTCTACTATATCTGGATAATTTAATGGAAGGAGCATTTACAGTAATAGGTTTATAGAAAAGAATTAGGAGTACAGGAGTTTTGTGAGGAAAGAGGAATTAAAGCCAACATAAACAAGTCAAAGGTATTAATGTGTGTTTGGAGGAATTTAGTAACAGTGACGTCAAAATTAATATAAAAATTATTTGTGGTTGGTTTATTGACACTCGTCACTTACTTTTTCATATATTTATGAGAGACTAGTTTCAAAGGCCCTGGCCTCCATTTTCAATCTCTTCCCAACTGGCAACTGTTGTTATCTGCTCTCTCTGGTGGTGGAACCACCAGAGAGAGCAGATAACAACAGTTGCCAGTTGGGAAGAGATTGAAAATGGAGGCCAGGGCCTTTGAAACTAGTCTCTCATAAATATATGAAAAAGTAAGTGACGAGTGTCAATAAACCAACCACAAATAATTTTTATATCAAAGGTATTAAATTTAAAGGGAGTCGATTAATGACATAAACAACACTTACTTTTAAAATTTCCTGGAACATGTTTCAGAGACTATGCCTCCATCATCATCCGGACATTCACTTGACGATGGAGGTAAAGTCTCTAAAACATCTATAAATTAATAATTATTTTGCTTCACTGTGGTGTTCCAATACAGTTAAATCTCAATATCTCTAAAACATGTTCCAGGAAAATTTAAAAGTAAGTTTTTGATAGAGTCAACAAGAAAAATTCAATGCCATGGCCAGGATTTGAACCACGGATCTCCTGGTTTCCGTCCAGTCGCTCTAACCCATTGATCTACCATGGCCAACGTGCTGTCCTGACATTAAATTCTCCATTTGACAGGTATATTTCCTCAGTAGACCACTAGGGGCTCTCACATCTGAGATACACCATTTGTGGTGACTTACTATTGTAAGTACTTGAGTCCCAGGCTTCATCATTTAACTCTTATTATTTTAGTTAATTGATGGAAATTAATCATTTGTTAATACTAGCTGTATATATGCTAAGATTTTTGATAAGAGTCAACATGAAAAATTCAAATTTTGACCTAGTGGTCTACCTTTGTAAGTCAAAGGTAATTATATTTAAAAGAGGGAATGCAAAAGGTATCTAGGTGGGGTGGAGTTGGGGGTTGTCAAGGAATATGATTATCCTGGGGTGAGAATGAGCAACAACAGTGATTGGGCAGCACATGGCACAAAAATGGAGACCCTATTGAGTCGCAATAGAGCTGATGATGCAAACAATAGTTTGCTAAACATGTCCTCAATATAGGTACGTAAGTGAAGCTGATCTGTAAAAAATACGACTCATCTATAATTTAATATTTATATCACTTACTGTTTTGACATCCAAGCATAGTGCTCAAAGGCCAATTCCTTTGGGCCTACGTATGATTTAAAAAGTTCAATGTGCTTGCGAAACTGGCTGATGGCATCCAATGGCAGACTTAACTGGAACATCAGTTTGCAAAGCTTGTAATTTATAAATCCTGCCACAGTTTTTATCTCCAAGGCATTGGTGTCACTCATACGCACTTCCAGTAAATTAGTATAGGATTGTGAATAATGCCTGAAAATCAAAGAAAGAAAATCAGTATATCAATACTATGGTTCTCTCTTTAAATTATGAGCAAATAAACACTGGCATTTTAGCTGGTAATATTTTCTAAAACAAAGAAGACAAATTTGGAAAATTGCTTATGAAAATTTTAGTTCATATTCTGAGTCAAACTTTGCCTTTTGTAATAGCCCAATATCTTTTACTGTACATTTCTCTGCATGAATAAACTACTTAAGTTCAATTAATATAATTTTGAGTCAAACTAGTACTCAATGCTCCACTTATTACTAGGATTCACCTAGAACGCGTTTCGTTAGGACCTTCCTATCATTAGCTGTTGTTGACAAATGGATGTTGGTTTGGTGAGCTCCTTGGAGATGAACTCTTTGTTGGTATCTTGATGAACTTGAAGTTTGGGTTCTCTTCAAAGGTAGTGTCAAAATTGAAAAAAAAAAAAAAAAAAAAAAAAAAAAACAAATTTCATGTTTCTTTATGAAGATTTTTTCCCACATGGTTAATGCAGCTGGACCTTGGACACTTTTTAATAAGTGGATTTCTCGTTCTATATCATGATTCTCTTTCCAAAAATGGTAAGCTATCGCCGATTTATCTATTTCTTTGTTCCTGATGTTCCTAAAATGCTCTTTAAGCCTAATGTTCAAGTTCCTTTTTGTTTTTCCAATGTAAAAGTTGTCACAGCCTTTGCAGTTTATCTGGTACACACCTGATATTTTGTCTGTGGGTATCTCCTTTGTATTATATGATTTCAAAAGGTGTTGTACATTAAATTTGTTCTGTGGGGCCAAAGTAATATTGTGCTCTTTGAAGACTTTTTGGAAAAGATGTGTAGCTCTGGAATGATATGTAAATTTTCTGTATGAAGTTTCATTGCTGATTGGGGAAAGAGTAGTTACTTGTTTGCATCTTTGTTGTCTTTTGAATTTATCAATTTTCTTTTTGACCAATTCATCACTGAATCCATTGTATTCTGCAATGTGAATGATATTATTGTACTCTTTGATATATTCCATCTTGTTTAAAGGTACACTAACCAGCCTGTAATTTAAACTGTTGATAACAGCATGCTTGTGTTGTCTTGGTTTATATCCATCTGATTTTATGACATTTTCTGTGTGTGTTTCCTTCCTATGTGTGCCAAATTCAAGTTTTGTATGTTTTCTGGTAAGTTTCAAATCTAAGAAAGGGATTTCATTGTTTGTCTCTTTCTATGGAACATTTTATTGCAGGATTTTGTAAATTAAGTAGTTTTAACCCATCATCCACTTGTTTCTCATTTACTATTGCCCAAATGTCATCCACATATCTATACCAATATTTAAAAATTAGTGGGAATGCCTTTGTGATATGGGTTTCCAAAAAGCTCATGAAGAGGTCTGCCAGAATTGGGGACAATGGGTTGCCCATAGGTAGTCCTGACTTTTGTTTGAAAATTTTTTTATTGAATGTAAAAAAATGACTGTTCAATGCAAATATTTGTTAAGTGAATGAGTGAGTGAATGTGGTGTTTAAGGGCCCGTCGACAACAAGGTCATTTGGGCCTTTGTTAAGTGAAGGTATTCCTCTATGATGTTTTGATCTAATTGTAGAGACTGAAGCCATATTTGCATGTTCTCCATGAGTTTGTCTCTTGGCACACTTGGGAACAAAGAGACTACATGAAAAGATACCATTCAGTCGGTGGAAGAAAATTCTAATTATGGGCAGTGGTATTGCTTCTCTGTACTTGATTATATTTTCTCTGTCTTGTTGTGTGGTTATGAATTACGCTGTTAAAAATATAATAGTCACCTCCATTATTTAGGTTTAATTTTCTAAATAATAAAATTTCAAAAATAAAAAAGCAAATGTGTAACTGTTTTTAATAAAGATTTTAAGGTAACAATGCAATTATTTTACAATTAGACTTTATATTATTTGCTGTTTTTACACCTTTCTTTTTCTATTTATTTATAAAGACTGAACTTTCATATTTGATATGTTATGCAATTTGAAACTGTGTGTTTGGAAGATTTCTGCATGCTATTTACACATCTAGAAACCTTTGCCACATTCTGCATTATGAATGGCCTTACCTCGTGCTTGCACTTATATAGAGTTACACTGAAATTAAATCTTCAATGTAAATGGAATCTAATATTTGTTACAGATTACCATCATAGCTGGGATTAAGCTTTCCCCATGTTGTTGTTAAAAACAAATTAAACTGGATAAAATTAATATTGCTGTTCTCATAATAAAAAAAAGGTATGCTACACATGTACAAGAAGAGAGAAAGAAAACAAAGAGTCATACTTAAGTGCAATATTTCCATCCTGCTTTAGTTCATTCAGGAAGCCCATTTTGAATGAATGTCTTACAAAGAGATACTGATGTGTAGTCTTATTTAAGTAATCTCGATGAGATTTGATGTTCCGAGCTTCGTGATGGTAATAGCTTTGGGCCAAATCATAAAATGCATTTTCTAATCTGAAACAGAATTTACACATGTTAGGATTAGCAATTAGAACAAAGTGTTTTATCAAATAGTAGTGTCCTTAAAAATGTTTGCCAGCCAAAGAGAATTCATTCACCTACCTAATCTAGCCATAAATACTGTTACAACTTGAAAAGTGAAAAACACTAATACCATACAAAATATTTTAATTAGCTTTTAGTATGTTGTACCTACAGGCATTCATTACACATAGCACCAATTACTTTTCGAAATGGCCACCTTTTGTATGGATACAGGCTCTGAGTCTCTGTGGCCACTCGTCTATGGCAGAACAGACGACATCCAGGGGGAAATCTGCCACTGCTGACAATAAGGAACACTTTAAACTCCCAATGGTGGGGTGTCTTCTCTTGCAGGTGACGTCCTCAAGCACTGAACACAGTCGGTAGTCCAATGGATTCATGTCCGGACTGCTACTGGGCCAATCTTCAGGCGAAATGAAGTACGGGACATGACGTTGAAGCCATGCTTGCATTGACCTGGCCTTGTGAGCAGGGGCAGAATCCTGCTGGAAAGTCCATGGTTGGTTTTGAAACAAGTGCCACTCAAGTTCTTGACAATAGGCTCCAAAACAGTGCTTTCATACACTCTGGCGCTGGTTTTAATGCCCTTTTTGCAAAAATGTAGCTGGGTGGTACCAGAATAACTCACCCCCCACTACACCATCACTGAGGAGGGATGATGGGCCCTCTGAACTTTAGAAACCTTATTACTGGCTTTCCGAGATGATGATACATAAACCCTGTCATTTTGCACATTGAAAGACTCCTCAATAGTTAAAATTTTTTCATCGGTGAAGAGGATATTCTGAGGACCATTTTGAGCATAACGTTGTAGGAGATGTCGACATTTAAACACTCTCAGCTTCTTTAGGCGTGTGTCAAGATAATGTTCTTTACGTCAGTGATAAGTCCTTAGTCCAAAGTCCTCTTACAGAAACCTGGACATTGTCCTTTCTGAAATGTTCATTTTATGGGACAAGATAGCCTGCTTCCGCACAGGATTTCTCTGAACACGAGCTGCCACTGCTTTTTGTGCTGCTGGAGTCCTGCCACTGTGTGGTTGACCCTCCCTTGGCCGATCCTCTACAGCCCCAGTTCAGTGAATCACTCAATGGTGTGATACACAAACATATGGCTGATTTTCAGCTTTTGTAGCATCTTGAAAATGCAACTTGCAGATTTTCCAACTTTATGCAATGCAATGATGGCTACACGATCTTCACAATCACCTCATTCCAAGGTGAAACCTGGAGCTGTGTGTAATGAATGGCTGTAGGTACAACATACTACAAGCAAATTAAAATATTTTGCATGACATTTGCGTTTTTCACTTTTCATGTTGTAACAGTGCAAGGGTGAGTCAAATGAAAACCTTAAATTTGTAATAACAAATCAAAATTTCGCACTGTTATCCTGTAAGTTGGTAAGCATGCTACAAACAGCATGCAGAATGGCCTGTAGGTGGCAGCATAGTGCAGATGTACACATATGGTCGCAGTATCAGTATAAAGATGGCTACCCCACTTGCGACTTGCACCAGAGAAGAACAGCATTCTGTTACAATTCCTTTCTTGAAAGTGTTGAAAACAGTGTTGTTATAATAAATTAAATTTAAAGGGAGTCAATTAATGACACTAAACTGAAAGTAAGTGTTGTTTAGTATCATTAATCGACTCCCTTTAAATTTAATAAGCATTCTGTTATTCAGTTTTTGAGTAGTGAAGGTGTGAAACCCATTGAAATTCATCAATGAATGAAGGTTCAGTACAGTGATGCATGTTTATAACAGCAACAAGCCTACGAATGGAGTACCAAGTTCACAAATTGTGTGACTTCAGTGGAAGATGCTCCATGTCCAGGTCAGGCACAACGAGTTGTGATGCCACAGAACATTGCAGCAGTTGAAGCCATAGTGAAGGAAAACCGCCGAGTGACACTGAATGACATTGCAGCATGTTTACAGATTACTCATAGGTCAGCACACCACATGTGCATGATGTGCTTCAGTTTCACAAAGTGTTTGTAAGATGGGTGCCACGGCAGCTGACTCCTGAAATGAGAGAACGTGTTGATGCTTGTGAAGAACTTTTTCGGCGCTTTGAACAGGAAGGTGATGGCTTCCTTGCAAGAAGCGTTACTGGGGACGAAACCTGGGTTCACTTCCACCAACTGGAAATGAAGAGAGCGAGCAAGGAATGACACCATCCCTCATCACCAAAACCAAAGAAGTTTCTAACAGAACCATCAGCAGGGAAGGTTATGCTGACTCTGTTTTGAGACCAAAAAGGTGTCACTTTGGAGTATTACATGCCTAGAGGGACCACTGTCACCAGTGCATCATACACAGATCTAAAAAATCATCTGTGGCCTGTAATCAAATCAAAGCAGCATGGATTGCTGTCAGCAGGTGTCCTTTTGCAACATGACAATGCAAGGCCCCACACTGCCCGTACAACAGTTGCAACAATCACAGACCTGCATTTTGAGTGATTTCCTCATCCAGACCTTGCACCAAGTGATTTCCATATGTTTGGACCACTCAAAGACACAATGGGAGGGAAGAAGGTTCGTTCCGATGAAGAGGTATGCCACACGGTGCATGAGTGGTTGCACGGACTACCAAAATTATTTTTTTTCTAAAGGCATTTACGCACTTCGTAAGTGCTGGAGGACTTGTATTGAGCGTGGGGCAGATTATATTGAAAAGTGATACAGCTTTGTACCACTTCTACACAATAAATAATATTTAAAAAATTATTTACGGTTTTCATTTGACTCACCTTCATATTTATGGCTAGACTAGGTATATATGTACATATAAGGTTATTACGTTTGCAGTATATAAAAACTTAATTCAAATGAAAGACTGTCACAACTACAGTACAAAAACAAAAAGTAATTTCTATTGAGAATATGGAATGAAAAAGGTACAGAAATATGCAAAATTTTACAAAAGCTACCAAAAATATCAAAAATGAGTGATCATTTCCAAATTAATCTAAAAAGATAATTAAGAAGTGCTTGTATAGAATAGATGAATCGTAAAACTTTTTTGTTATTTTTTTTTTTCTGATGAGGCTTGAAACTTATAACTAAGACTATAAACATCATTTGCATCTTTGGCTTAGTGAAGTTTTAGTCACTATTACTTATTACAATTTGCACATATTACAGACATCTCTGCTATTACCTGTGAGTGTAACCTTGCAAATGATCCCCATGGGGAAGGAAGAACAGAGATTTTGCATTAAGCTCACAGCTCGCACACAAAGCTTCTGCCCTTTCAGCTGCTAATTTGTCCTCCTCAGTGGGAAGTGGTGCAGTCTGCTGAATTAAGAGAACACCAATTCTAGTATTCCTTCCTTCTAAAGCTGCCCTGAAATATTTGTATTACATTAATAATGCATTTTATGTCCACAAAACTATACAGAACTAATTTGTATGAAAATTCTGTAAATCAAAATAAACAATGTCATTATTACACTTTTAACTTAATATACTAAAGAGTTCGCAAATGACTTTTCCGGGTTTTGAACATATGTAACTCACGTTTAATACAAGTATTGTTCAAGTCAATTCAGGACATTGCTTTTTTTCATGTTTATATGGACGCCTAGGCTGGGGGTTTTGCATGTAATAGACACCTGTGTCCATTTACTGGTAGATGGCGCTCATTTCCTGTGCTTCTGGACAGACCATTATTCAAGATGGTGGACAACAGTGTGAACGTCCATATGGAACAGCATGTTGTGATGAAGTTTTTAATGAACGAGGGCATAAAACCTGCTAAAATTTACAGAAGATTTCAGGCTCAGTATGGTGGTGAGACACTCAGTCGCTGTAAGTCATTTGAATGTGTAAGTGCTGAAGTTTTTAATGAACGAGGGCATAAAACCTGCTAAAATTTACAGAAGATTTCAGGCTCAGTATGGTGGTGAGACACTCAGTCGCTGTAAGTCATTTGAATGTGTAAGTGCTTCAAAGATGGCTGTAACTCCATCACTGACGATCCTAATCATAGTAGATCACAGCCCATGGAGCAGCTGATCCTGGACAATTGTCACATAACCTGTCATGAAATTGCAACGGAGTGTAACCTGTGAAAGGGTAGAGCCAGACTGAAAATGCCATAGCTGGGATTTGAACTACAGATCTTCTAGTCTCCATCCAGTCGCTCTAAACCATTGAGCTACTATGGCCAAAGTGCCAATGTGACATTAAATTCTCCAACTCCAAGCTTGGACAATTGCTTGACGCTGCACCGGGGGGATCGGCCTGGACTTTTTGTCTGGGAGGCTCGGTACAAGGAAGAGGACTTCTGACATGGATCTCGGACACTGAACATCGCATCTGCACTTCGTCGCTCCGTACGTAGGAACATTGAGGACAACATTGTTTGGCTTCGCTTCATTATGTAAGTTCTGTAAAACCTTCTAAATTTCTATTCCAAAACTTTCGCTGTGTTTCTCACGTCAATTAAGACAAATTTTGTGGAGCTAGTGCACTTTAAACAACAAAAGAAACCCTAAAGACTTTCAATGCAGTTAAAGAAATAATAATATATAACCAGTGGCAAGGATAATTGACATGTTGCTAAAGATTTGAAGACAAGAGAAATTGTATTTTGTTATATTTGAAATTCTAAGAGTATAAAGATATCGTTAAAAACATCTAATTTTGAAATACTTTGTGCCCTTTCCTTAACCATCCTATATGGACCTCTGGTAATTTAACGCTTCCACGTTTTAAGTCATCCCAGGAAACGGTACAAATTTCCCGGTAAACCACTAGGAGTTCTCATAAACATATGAGACAACTACTTTAATGGCGACTTAGTATGCTGTAAGTACTTTAAGGCCCGGACTTTATAATTCGGACCACTATTAAGTACAATTAATGAAAATTGTTCTTTCACACTAGCCATGTGTAGGACGCACTATGAAAGCGTAGAGCCAGACTGAAAAATTCAATGCCATAGCTGAGATTTGAACCACGGATCTTCTGATCTCCATCCAGCTGTTCTAAACCAATGAGCTACTATCGCCAAAGTGCCAACTTGACATTAAATTCTCCAACTGACTCGTATAATCTGTCGTTAAGAACAGTGAACACAATAGTTCATGATCATTTGTTGTTCCAAAACGTGAATGCACGCTGGGTCCCACAGCAGCTGTCTGCTTTTGACAGACACAGAAGGCTTGAAGTCTGTAGAGAACTGAGGGACTGCTACGAAAAGGGAGGCCAGGATTTTTTGAATCGCATCATCACATGTGATGAAACAGAGGTTTACCATTTCACTTCATCACAACATGCTCTTCCATGTGGACATTCACAATGCTTGAAAGTAATGAGTAGGTAATTCAAACACAAACATCAACACAACCTCTTTATGAGCTACTTTGAAACACATATTACATCATCCTTCCCATACATCTTCAAATACTGGTATAGATATGTTGATGATATTTTTGCCATTGTTCCACACAAATTCATACAAGATTCCTTAAAACTATTGAACATACAGAATAGAGCAATAAAGTTCACAATAGAGATAGAAAAAGATGGCTACCTATCTTTCTTAGATCTGAAGATAATCCATGAACTAAATAACATATCTTTTGGCATCTACAGGAAGTCAACACAAACAGATAATTACATCAAGAATGATAGATACAACCCACAAACATGCAGTTTTGGACAGCTTAGCACATAGACTAGTCAACATCCCATTGAAACAGAATGAATACAACGAAGAATATAACCACATGATTAACATAGCTGCAATTAATGGATACAGATTAATAGAAAAGAAAATTTGGAAATTCAAGAAACAGAAACACATATTGGATACCACAAAATTAACAGAATCAAAAACCAAGACACAGTTAATGAAATGCACATATCATCCCAAATTCAACAAGATATCCAAGAAGTACATCACCCTAGCCCCAATAAATAAATTCAGTTTAAAAAACTTATTATGCAACAACCTGAAAGACCCAGTACCTGAAAACAAGAAATCAGGTATATACAAAATCAACTGTTCAGACTGCAATAAGTTCTACATAGGAAAAACCAAAAGAAGTTTACATATTAGATTACAGGAACATATGAGATGTGTGAAATACAAATAGAAAAATCAGCAATAGCCCACCATTTTTGGTCTACCAATCATGAAATTGTACCAAATATAGAAATATTAAAGTCAGCCAGTAATGCAGCTGAACTCGATGTTTGGGAAAAGTTGCCAATTATAAAAAACAAACAGTATACTTTAAATTTCGAATTACCGCCTGAAAACTCTCTTTGGAAGTTCATCTCACAGACAACAGATGCCGCCACAGACAACCAGCTCACTTCAAGAAACCACGGATCCAACCAGTCGGAGAACTGCTGACGATGGGGACAAAACGTTCTCCGAAACATGTCCAAGTAAGGATAATTTAAGTGATGTTTGTTTTTGAATTACTGACTCATTACTTTCAAATGTTAAATACATCACTGTTTCTAAACTTTTGCTTCAAATAATATCCACAATGTTGTCTGCCATACTGAATAATGGTCTATCCAGAAGCACAGGAAATGAGCGCTGTCTACCTGTAAAAGGACACAGGTGCTACTGTCTAGTGCATACAAAACCTCCAGCCTAGGCGTTCGTTTAAACCTGAAAAAATTAAATGTCCCAGACTGACTTAAATGATCATTGTAAAACTTACTAAATAATTTCAAACCTGTGACATGGGAGATTTCAGAAACTTTCAAAGTTTGAAGATTCTCCAATGCACATGTCAAGCTGACTGAAATAGTGGATAAACTACTAACAATTCATAGCAGTCATCATGTGCTTCATTTACAACTATTGCAGCCAACTTCTGAGAAAAATCCCCATACATCTATTCAGCAATTGTATATGAGGGTAAAATCAAAATATAAGCAAAACTTTTTGTTATGAGCATGTAATTGTGAACAGAATGTGCCACGACATCAACATGGTTTGGATGGGGATAAGCAGGAGTTAGCCGTTGCAGATACATTTGTTAATTCTGCTTACAATGTTTGAGCAACAGGTACATGCTTCAATTGAACAATACTCGTCATTACATTCCTTATTAAATTAATTAGGAGTCAATTAATGACACAAAACAACACTTGTATCATTAATCGACTCCTAATTAATTTAATTTAAACAACAACACTGTTTTCAACACTTCCATGAAAGGATTTATTACATTCCTTGCTTATAAAGGCATGAAATTGGGTGTTTTTCAAGATAAGTACATGGAAATTGCATGATGAATTTTGAAATACCATCAACTGATTCTGTCAATAAGTTTGTTTTGCTCCCAGTAGATGGCAGGATGGTTGTATATAGTAAAGTAAAACTGTTACACTATGCTACATTTATTTCATTTCTTTGTTCTCATAAAATAAAGCAAATACCTTACAGACTGCACTCGAGAGGCACATTCCATGCTCTTTTCTTTCCAGAAAGTGTCATCCCAGTCAAGTTCATAAAAGATGATAACCACTGCAGGAATCTCATTTAAATGCTTCTTCATCCAATTGCACTTCAAGATGCCTTTGGGGATGAACCAGTCATAAGTGCTCCTCTGGAAACAAGATGCAACTTAATTATTTTCTTATATCTGAAACAGGATGTAACATTTAAAATATACCACACTCTCACAAAATGGTGCCAAATTACTGAAGGTGTTTTTTTTTGTTGTTGTAATTTACGTCCTCCAACGTTAAGTCATATCGGACGATGAATGAAATGGGTGAAATGATGCTCAAATGAGTCCAGGGTCCATGGAGCTTATAGCTACCCAACATTCGTCTTTATGGATAAGGGGAAAACCCCAGAAAAACCTTATCCAGGTAACACACCCTGTCCAAGATTCGAACTCAGGACCTCTTGAATGTGAGGCAGATACGCTACCATCTACGCTATCAAGGCAAGCACTGAGGGTGTGAATACCCACATCAACTTATTAAATATAATCTCGGAATACAGCACATCTTTTCTGGAATGATATAAGACTGATTTGCAATACCTCCAGAGTAAGAATTGAATGCTTCAATAGTCAAGTGAAAAGTCAATTTTGCATACTAGGACATTATTAGCTTGTAACTGACCAAATGATATTGTGGTCAGCATACTTTGCTGTACTTGGGGGATTCTTTTAGTTACTAACATGTCAACAACTTCCTCCGCACTGGTGAATAGCCTACCAACAGACTACAGAAGACTTCCACGTACTAGAGTTATAGGCATTAAACATAGAATTCACTTCCATCAAAAATTGTCTTCAAACATTCATATATATAAAGAGAGACTATACAAATGGCTCATAAAGTATCCTTTTTACAGTGTACAAGAATTTCATGCAACAAGTAAATTTGATATGTAAATATGTGTAATTAATTTAATGTAATAATGTGTAGTTATAAGTTCTTTTTTTTCTTTCTCTGACGAAGCCTATTGTAATCATTGGAATTACCAAATGGTGATTAAATATTATTACTATTACTATTATTATTATTACCGCTCAAGAAAAGGTTGGCATCCCTAGTTTTCTGCATTCCATTCCGAACCAGATGTTTCTAGCAGGTGGTCACAGGCTGCCAGTGAGCTATTGTGCTTGTTAGTTTGGTGTACTGTGCTTGTACTCTGACGAGTGTTTGAGGTGACAGTAATACATTCTACTGAGGAATGTGCCTTTCTAGTGGAAAACGTTTTTAAAGATCATGGAAACTACACTGAGAAAGGAATCAAAGTTTTGTTGCCAAGTTTTCTAATTCAAAACTATTGCACCAAAATACTGTCAATGATTTAATTAATAAATTTCCAAAAATAGGTTCCATGCACGATGCTGCTTGGAATGGTAGACCCCATGTGCTAACATAAGAAAAACTGTCAGATATATTGGATAGAATGCCTAAAAGTCCACAAAAATCAATAAGCAAAGTGGCTCAACAATGTGATACTTCTTATTGTTCCACAAACAAAGTGGTCAAAAAAGAATTCGGTTTGTACCCATATAAAGTGTCAGTTATGCAGAAATTAAAACTCACAGATCACGGGAAAAGAGAGTAGTATTGTGAATGGTTTCAGAGGTTTATTTTGAATCATGGAATTGGTGTGTTAGATAGCACATTTTTTTACCGATGAAGCTTGGTTCCGCTTATCAGGATGCGTAAATTCACAAAATATGCGAATATGGTTTACTGAAATCCCAATGTTATTCAGGAAACCCCTTTACATTCAGAGAAAATTGGTGTATGGTGTGCAATTTCTCACTCTCAAATTATTGGACCAATTTTTTTTGACACCTCAGTTAATTCAGATGTTTATTGCTTGATCTTCATTTTCCATTTATTTCACAGTGAAGATGAAGTGAACAATGCATTTTTTTCAACAAGATAACACCACTCCTTATACATTACATAAATCTATGGGAAGGTTAGTAGAGTTTTTTGGGAAAATAATAATTACAATAATTACTAAAAGACTGTGGCCTCTGCGATCTCCTGATCTTACCCCTCCCGATTATTTTCTTTGGGAAGCAGCTAAAGCCTCGGTCTACAACGACAATCCAAAAACAATGAGCTGAAAATGACGATAGAAGATTACATAACATCTATAACAAAGGAAGAAAACATTAATTACAGTTTAAGTTAATTGATGTAAATTAATCATTTCTTCACACTAGCCATATACAGGGTAAGGTATTGGATTGATAGAGTCGACATGAAAAATTCAATGCCATGGCTGGGATTTGAACCACAGATCTACTGGTTTCCATCAAGTCGCTCTTACCCATTGAGCTACCATGGTTTACTGGGGAAATATGAGTCAATTGGAGAATTTAATGTCATGATGGCAAATTAGCAATAGTAGCTCAATAGTAGCTCCTTCTTATGACGGATCTTCAAGTACTGCGGGGGTATTTTAAAGCAAACAAAGTAGTTATTTCTATTTAAAACTTTAACATCATTTTTCTCCACTTTCAATTTTACAACACTTTTGTATGGTCAAAATGCTCTGACACTGGAATTTTCAATGGATTTCTTTGAAACCTTGCACAAATATTCCAAAATAGATGTTTAATAAATATTGGTATTATTACAATTCATTTGTTATTTAATTTGGAATTTCAAAATGGCTAAAAGTTCAGGGAAAATATACTATCACCCAATTACCGGAAGGCACGACCAACTGACAGTTGGGTAGGGGACAGGAGGCATTCAGCTCACGCCTACCCATTTATCTTGTGCTTACCGAGCGGATGGTTAGGGAAGTGTCACATACCGTCTCTTTCCCCTCCCCCTGACTTCTGGAACAAACAGGATGATTCACTGAGCCATGAAACTTCCAGACACAACGATCTGCATATATAAGGGCTGCAGTGGACGAGACTGTGTACGTGTATCAGAGGAGTTGTACATAATTGTGAGTGTGGAGTGGACCTGTGACAGATGAACTGGTGGATTACAATTGTGTGCGCTATGTAATTCTATGTAATCGGCAAGTGTTCCAACTGTAATTCGGTGGAAATAAAGAACATTTTGAGTTTGTGCAATTGGACTTTTAATTTCACAAACCCACAAGGTCACAATATTCACACAAATATTTTTTCCTTCAAAAGGAATAACTATCATTTATAGAAAATTGAAACTAAAATTTAAATTATTCTAAAAGAAAATATATCAGAACTGGGACATTTTTTCCAACATACAAAAAGCGATAATCTTACAACTTAGTTATGGCCGTATGGAGCTTTAACCAATTTTTATAGAAACGGGCAAGGTAGTTCAGTGTTTTATTTTCCAAATCTGAGATTCTTATTTCATCACTTACCTTTGGTTTCATTGGAGGAAATTCATATGCAGCATCAAGAAGTTTGAACTGCACAAATGATCTGTACTGTCTTCTGCTGTTGCTGAAGGCATCCCATATTGCTCTATGAACAGCATTATTTAATGTATCTAACCCAGTAAGGCCGATGAGTGCCAAAGGCTGAGCACAAAGTTCAGGAGGAAAATCAAATGGATCAGTAGCCATTCTTCAGAACTAAAATGAAAAAGAATAATTGAGTTTTACAGTGATATTGCAAAAGGTTTTGATTTCAAGGTAGGAAGCATGCTTCTACCTTCAAAAAAATGTAAATCTCGTTGACTACTAAGCTAAATCAATAAAGTATTTGGTAAATTGCAACTCTATTAATTTTGTGTGTTTGGAGGAATTTAGTAACAGTGACGTCAAAATTAATTTAAAAATTATTTGTGGTTGGTTTATTGACACTCGTCACTTACTTTTTCATATATTTATGAGAGACTAGTTTCAAAGCCCCTGGCCTCCATTTTCAAAGTTGGGAAGAGATTGAAAATGGAGGCCAGGGCCTTTGAAACTAGTCTCTCATAAATATATGAAAAAGTAAGTGACGAGTGTCAATAAACCAACCACAAATAATTTTTATATCTATTAATTTTCTTTAAATGTAGAGTTCTAAACCACATTCTTTTTTACATATCACTAAAAAACTCTACAAATAATTTACTAACAAGGTAAGCAACACAATCTTTACACTGCAGCCTATCATCATTATTAAGAAGGATTTTGTCATACAGAAGTTAGCATGTTAACAGGAAGTTTTAATGAAAGGTTATGAAGTACAACAACACACAGAAAGCAATTCCTACTTGTAGTGACAGTTTAGGAAAGAATAGTGAAAGGTAAGTAAGTATTCATGCAAAAATATTCATCTATAAGGGGCGTTCAAAAAGAAACAAGCCGGAGTCTGGCATGTGCAAACCGGTGAGAGGAAGGTAATATTGTGGCATGTGTAACAAAGTGTTGTTCCGACCTGAGCGTGGAAGTTCACAGCCCGTTGCTAGAGGGCACGCGTGCACATCATATGACTATACAAAGCTAGCAGCATGCATCAATCGTCCAACGTTGCCAGTTGCATTGCAAACAGTGAAATGGAGGCGCCAAAAGAAGAGCAAAGAGGTGTTGTTCCTTTCCTGACAGCAGAAGGAGTAGCGGAAACATTCATTGACGAATGTCACAAGTGTATGGCAAACACTGCATGTCCTTGCAAGGATCAAGCCATGGGAAACTGGAGCACCCAGAGGAAACCCGTCCCTACACCACTTTGTCTACCACAAATCTCACATGCAGTCTCCTGGGATCGAATCCGGGTCATTTTGGTGAGAGTCGAGTGGTCTAACCACTCGACTACAGCACAGCCGATTTTCTTCTTCTTGTTCACTTCCTTCTCAAGTAAAGATAAGTGATACAGAGAAAATGGCTAGTATGGTGGCTCCAAAATGTGATATAATACTCATATTTCAAATCTGTATCATTGGGGTTTAGCTACACAGAAACTATGACTATACTCTGTTGACATTCCTCAGTTGTGGCCACTTAATTCCTCTTTGTGTGGAAAGTTCCCTCAGCTACACTTCAGGACCTTCTACATCTTAGCAATGCTTGACCAATAATAATGACAGTATTTGTGAATCATATGTTTGCAATATGCATGGAAAACTCCAGCGAGCAAGTAACACCTATATGGAAACTAAGAAATCATTTCTGGCCACAAGTATTAAAGTTTATACATTATTTTTGTGAACCTTCTATCAAAGTAGTCTTGCCCTATTGTATTTCATTCTAGGTTTGATTTCAACATCAACATACTTCAAAGGGAAACTAGATTTTTGCTTACAACATTTTAATCTTAAAAGGTTTGTCTCACAAGCATGAGAGATTCTTATTTTGCTTGGAAGCAATACAAAAAAATCATTCAAATTATTTATCCACTTTGAAACAAAAAGCAAATATAAATCTGAGCTTTTGACTGCAAAACTGTAGAAAGGTTTCTATGTGAGCCAAAAATTAAAAGACAATTCAGACAATTTGACTTATATAATATGCATTGAACTGCGGGTAAACAAAAAAAACAACAAAAAAACAAAAAAAAAAACAATTTTAAGATAGGTGCATATTAATCCTGACTTAATAAGAAATAATTGGTAATCAGTGGGTTTTAGGTATACTGACATTTCAGACACTTTGCAGCTTAAGTCCCCCAGTATATTTTGCTATATTTCTTGTAAATTACGTGTTTATTTTCCCTATGTAGTGGATAATAGATATGGCCTCAAGGTCTATACAATGTCCATCATTTGCACATACAGTAGTTTATCCATTATTTGTTGTTACATGAAGGTCGTGTGTACGGCAAGGTTGAAAATGTAGGTTCACGCTGAAAAAGTCAACGACCCAATCGTCATTTTTCGGCCTGATTCTGGTTTTCCAAACCAAATAGCAACTTAAATATTCAGGAAGTAAAAAAGCAACATGTTGGTTAAGCACGGTCAATGCTGCTCTTCTGGATACGGAGAACCTTTAAGATAAACATTTTGCTATTTAACATTCTCTTTCTCTCAATTCATATTTTTTACAAATTCTCTAAAAAATATCGACCAGTAATTCCGCAATTATAATTTTCGCCATGATCTATGTCAAATAGGACGATCGTAACTGGCAATATCATTTCACGTTTATGTTATCAACATTTATCTAACGTACGAAAAGTCGAACATGCAAATTTAAGTCAACAGCATTTTACAACATATACAGTGCAACTTACTGTATAAACCTGAATCTTTTCTGACAGGAGAGGTTAGGTAATTACATTCTTACCACGATTGAAAAAAAGTCTAGGAAACTGCACGTGATTCGTTCATCCCGAAATCCACAATTGTCGATAAGGTTTAAGCTCTACATGTAATATCAGTAATTCCTTATGCCATTATTTCTTTTTAACATTACACCCCTGTCTTTATTCTTCCATACTTCATAAGCACAGAGCACCAACTTTGACGCATAATCATGGAATGACTTCATAGCAGTAGAGTAAAAACACGTCCAGAAAATGTCCCTCCGTCTGTGTAGTATTTCAATGTTAACGCAAATGTATCACGAGTACACCATCAAAAGTAAAAGCAAAATAATTACTATGCAATACATAAGTACTAAAAAACAAGGGGATTACTAATTTATTTAGCGTTAACATAAAAAATGGTATCGCACAACTTACAACTGGCAGAACTTACTCCAGACCACAGTTTCAGACCTATAATTTTAATGAACGATAAAAAATTACAATAATACATATTAATTCCATTTCGCATATATATACAGCTATTCACTAATTAAGCGTAGTTTCCGTGAGATTTAAATTTTGTTTGTAACTTATTTTATTTTTATCTCTACTACCGATGCTTAATTTGTAGTTCTGACTGTTTCTATTTCATTTTATTGTAACGTTGCTCATAACCTTTGTATTTTAAAATATATGCGCATTATTGGTACGAGATAGTACCTCATGTTAAGATTCTCCAGCTCATCCATCACATTTTGTTCTTTACTTTCCTACATTCTCTTTGAAGTAGATACATGACTACGATAAATATACTCATAAAATATTGCTTTTTTTAAATACTGAATAAAAAATTTCCATTAGAAAATACGTTACTATATAATCTAAATTCATTTTTAGTTTTTATTCAATGTTAAAATAGTTGTACTTTGCATATCGAATATGTTGTCATAAATGGCGGCAAATCATATTTCGCAACTAAAACACGAAAATGTATTACAATAAAGCTTAATTTTACCTTATATAAGAAAATATGAATAAGGAAACTATCTTATTAAAAAACCCTCTTTCTTTATTAAGTTTTCCAATGGCATGTGTAAAACTGCGCTAAAATTTAGTGAAAATTGGTTCTACCTACCACCCCTATTTTATTGCAATTATGGAACATTCCAAATCGCGCGCGTTCAAACGAGGTAAAGGTGCGTAGGCTTCATTTGTCGTACTCCATAGCTCGCGAAATCCACAGGTGACTTCGTGCGCAGTAAGATTTTAATCGAGAAATTTCTTTTCTGGTTTGGAATCTTTAACGTACTGTGCAACCGATTATTATAGTTATTTAGTTGATTTTTACTATCCTGACATTTCAATTGATCAGCATTAAGGTCAATTAAAAAGTTTTTACCGCAATTTGTTTCAGAATATGTCTTAATTGTACATGTACTAAAATTTTCAGAAGGAATTAAGTTACAAGTTTCTTTAATTTGCTTTGCTTGATATAACAATCTAAAACCCATATTAACATTGAAACACAGCCACATTTTACTTCATTTTAGCTAACATTTATCATGATTATATTAATCTCCAGAAACTTTAAAAAGTTGTACATTTTTCTTGTGAATAATTCTACCACACACTTCTAAGTTTATTTTACAATATATCTTCAAGTAATGCTTCTTCTCTCCAGTCTAAGAAGTTTAATTTTAAATGTTTAGACATCCTTGAGCATGACTCAATCATTTGATCCTCAAATATTTGATCATTTGAAAATGTTGGTTCATGAAAGAATTCAGATTTTCCTGATACATCAATACCTGTTGCATTTACACTTTATAGTCGTTAGGTACCGTTTTTGTCATTAACATAAAACTGTTACTTTACATTCCAGTAATTTCATTAGGTTACTAGTGTTTTGTTTTGTATCTTGATGTATGCCAGACAATAACTGTAAAGTTTTTTTCACTTCAAACTGGGCTACACACTGTTTGCAAGAAGTGACTATTTCTTTTTAACTCTTCTATATAAACATGCAGTTCTAACAAATATAATTCAACATATTTGAAACTGCTATTTTCTTCCAGATATTTCCATAACCACTGTGTAAATGTTCTGGAAAGTTGATGATATAATTCTTTGTACCAAAGTTGTTCTTTGAGCTAAGTTATCAAACTGCTGTTCCTCATTCATGGACTCAACAGCTTCCATGCTGCAGAATTTTATGACTGAAATACTTACGGCTTATTTGATGTTTTGTTTTTATTTTCTGTTAAGTAAACTGTATTAATTTTCGAGATTCAACTGTATTGGAACACCACAGTGAAGCGAAAAATTAATAAATGTATTAATTTTGATCAATTCAAAATGTATTTGCTAATATTTCCATTGTCTAAGAACATAATTTAAAGATGTACTCAATTGCTCTGGTATTTCTTCTCTGTACACCAAGTTCATGTGCTCAGTTTGTTAATTGTCTAATTTTGTACTCCATTTAGCAATTGTTTCATTGTTTATTCTGAGAGTGATTACATTGTAGAACAACAGCTTGTGGCTGGATTACTTTCATCTGTTTTGGTTTTCTTCATCCAGTATTTGCATACTTTAAGGAGAATCTTCTTTCCTTTGCTTTTCCTCATATTTGATCAATTTTGTCGGGTTGCAGTTGTCCTATTTGAGTCACAGCTTTACCATCATGTTTTGATCTAAGAGATTACATGCTTCCTATATTGTATTAGTTTTACTGATGCAATTGCTTCAAGAATATTTTGCCAATGCATTACATTCTCATTATGCCACAATTATGCATAACTGCAATGTCCTGTTTTTTATGTTATATATTTTTTAAGAGTCTTCTGTGTGTGGTTTCTGTATGGTAGAGCTATAGTGGTAGTTGTAGTAGTATTAACTGTGGTTGTAGTGATAGTTGTAGCAGTAGTACTAACAATATTTAACTAACAAACTAATCAGCACTAAAAAGTAAGAAATGCACACAGAGGCTCCCTTATTTACTTTAGTTCTGTTCTTTTGTTTCTTTCTTTGGCAGACATTGCAGTGGTATTCTTGTGACATACCAACAAACTCATTCAAGATTATCCTAGAATTAACTACCTGGTTTTAGAAGAATATATTTTGTCTTCCGTAATAATCACAATAGGGACATCATCTCAATGCTAGTACTATGTGTTTTCAAAAGTAATTTGTTGGCATTTTTTATAGATGCATTATCCTCTTTTGCACTTAAATGCAGTGTTCCTTATGAAATTTCTAGATGACAATGTCTGGTCTTTTGTCTTCGATTGCCTATGATGCAAGAAATACTCAATCAGTCTCTCCTAAACACAAACTGTGGAAATGTCTTTTACAGTTTACATAAAAATTGCTGAATTGCAACAAGGATATCATACTTCATTATAGGAACATTTATCAAAAAGATTTGTTTTTGTTGTAACTGATTATTGACTATTCCAGCAAGTATGGGGTGCACTGCATCATCCTCTACTGATTTTCAGAAAATATCTTCACAGTATGTGCTATTTTTTGGAAATAATAGAGAAATGTACACTCAAGTTTGAGCATTAGGTTATTTTTACATTTCATTCTTTGCTATAGTCTGTAATTGTCCTGATCTTTTTCGTGCATGTTATGATGTGATATCTACTACACTTCTGCCCGCACAATATACACTTGCCGTCTTCGTCTGGCTCATGGAACTCTTGTTTACACATATCTTGTGGTGAGAGTCGTGATGTGGCGCTGCGTGTTGCACTCTGTTGTCCATCATCACTGATGAGGTGTAGAAATCGAGGTTGATTTCACTTTTCATCCTTTCCCTGATGTTTACTAGGGCCCTGCTTGCTTCTGTTGATTGTAAATAGAATTGTGCTCATATGTCTTCTTTGAAGTACGTCTCCCTCATTTCATATACTATTGGGATGGCTGAAGATTACTTTTGTTCTTTCTATTCTGATCAGGTTTCCGATCTTCATATTTTCCCACACGATCTCATTTCCATATGTTATCACTGGCGCTACGTTGTCTTGAATAGTCTCATTGCCGTGCAAGTTGATAAGTTTGCTATGTTTGGAATGTTGTACAAGGCCCTGATTGCTGCTGCTGCTGCTCATTCCTGAATGTGTATACCAAAGGATTCCGCTGTTGTCTGTAGTGTTATTCCCAGATATTTATAATTTCCTACTTTTTGCAGTGCTTTTTTGTGTAATGTTATATTGTCTTTGGGCATTGACTTCTCTCCTTTTCTGAAGGTCATCTGCATACTGTCTTTTCTTTGTTTATCTGTAGGCTGTTTTCCTCTGCCCAGATTTCCAGTCTCTATGCTGTGTAAATGTTGAAAAGTGTGGGACTCATGGGATCCCCTTGCATGACTCCGTTTGTTTGTATTATGACTTCAGGGATTTCTATGTTGTTGTTTATTCGGATAATGTTTCTCTGTAGACAGGCTTCAATTATTTTCGCAAGTGTGTCTCTCTCACCGAATGTACATTTTATTTTCTCTATCAGCTTTCAGCTGTTGAGTCGAATGCCTTCTTGAAGTCAACAAAGACTGTGTGGTATTTCCCTCCTTTGTGACTCAGGGCATCTTCTACCTGATCTATTAGATATTTCACTGCCTGGACTGTGCTCCTGCCTTTCATAAAATGAATTGGTTTTCTGGAATGTGTCCATTGAAGGCTTCTAGTAAAAGTAACGGCTTCTTGGAAATGTACATCTGTTTGCTTGCTTACTGTAGCTCATTAAGATGCCTTCAGTCATATTGCTTTTTGGAGACAGTGATACTTCATTTCTACAAAATCTGTGACATAAGAAACCAAACCATAAGTATCATATGAGTGTGAATTATCATCAAAATGATATCTCAAAATATGTTACAAGGTCACTCAGTCTTTCCTTTAAAAACTGCTGCATCTGATCAGATGTTTTATTTCTTTCTGTTACTTAATCGTTTAGTGATTTTCATACTATCACTGTTTCTTTGTTTCAACATCTAGCTATAATGGCAGTACCAGATCTGATCACATCTACACTTCCTCTCTGTATTCTGAACCTGCTGTTTGGAAAATATGAACTTGCCTCCCCAACAATCTTGAATTGTCTTCTCATGCTATTTCAGATAGAAGTACCTCATTTCTGTATTATATGTTCTGTTCATCAGTGTTTCTCATCATTTTTATATTTCTTGTCTTCTAATTCTGCTTATTCATGTTTCCTTGCATTATGTTATATTTTTACTCTATATCATTTTATTAATATTACAATTTTATGAAGTGCAACAAATCATTAGTCAGTTTTCCTTTATCCACTAAGTTCAATCAAATTCATCAGTACAGTTAATCTTAATTATTTTATAATACATTTAAATAATATAAACAAGTAAGTGACGAGTATTAATAAACCAACTACAAATAGTTTCTGAGATTAATTTTGACGTCACTGTTACTAAATTCCTCCAAACACAAATACATATAACATTTAAATATATCTAGTAATTGGTGAACCAGGTTCAGTCACCATTATTTTGTGACTATTTGTGTCCTAAAGCTCTCTCTGTATTCAGATCTCTTTTTATTTGTTAACAAATGTTAGCAAATCTTTAACAGTACTACCTCAGAGTGCTGACACCATGCATTTTCCTGATGTATCTCTTTACATATTTTCTTCAATTTGTACATGTCCTATGATGGCAGTTGTTTCAATAGCATTTCAAAATTATATTTCCATACTAAGAATGTATATTAGTATTTTAAGGATTCCAAGCCTGGTGCGAGTGTTGTGTTTAGTGCTAACAGTGACAGGATTACTTCTGCAAGACATCTGGTGGAGAAGGATTGGTTTGCCATATAAAGAAGGTACAGAATTCTGTTTACTTATGACTAAGGCCTGGAAGTTTAGCCAAAACTTCATGATGTTAGTTATGCACAAGGCATAGATCGTCAACTGAGTTTATCATCAACTTGTGCTGTTGATGGAAGCTTCTACAGGTGCAGTAGAAACTAAACCACGTTTTTCAGAAAAATATAGGATATTCCACTCTGTGTAAAATTCGAGATAAGCTACAAGGTTCTACAGAAAACTGTAATGCACAAAAAGGAAACAGTAGCACCTACCTTTGGTTTAAATTTGCCCCAGTCATATGCAACGTACAGAGCTTTTCCCAATACAGAGCATGTCTGGAGGACAACAGAAGACTGGTTTCACTTGCAACCTTCCAAATGTATATTGTTGTTCACTGTTGCAAGGCGACTTGTTAATTTACAAGTATAGTTAATTGCACTGTAAATTCACAATTTGACGTGTCTTATATCATAGTACTCATGTACAATGTGTGATTTACAAGATGAATAAATTATCTATCTATTTATCTATGCACAGACATAATGTAGTATTGGAAATAATCATTTCTTCCCCACTAGCCGTGTGTAGAGCCAGACTAAAAAATTCAATGCCATAGTCGGCATTTGAACCACGGATCTCCTGCTCTCTGTGCGGTTGCTCTAACCCACTGAGCTACTATGGCCAACATATCGACATGACATTAAATTCTCCAACTGACTCATATGTTTCCCAGTAGACCACTAGGGGTTCTCATATGCTATGAGACATGCACCTTTTGTGGCGACTTACTATGCTGTAAGTACTAAAGTCCCAGGATCTCCCGCTCTCCGTGCGGTTGCTCTAACCCACTGAGCTACTATAGCCAACATGTTGACATGACATTAAATTTTCCAACTGACTCGTATGTTTCCTGGTAGACCACTAGGGGTTCTCATATGCTATGAGACATGCACCTTTTGTGGCGACTTACTATGCTGTAAGTACTAAAGTCCCAGGATCTCCCACCACTGAGCTACTATGGCCAACATGACATTAAATTCTCCAACTGACTCGTATGTTTCCCGGTAGACCACTAGGAGTTCTCATATGCTATAAAATACGCACCTTCAGTGGCGACTTGCTATGCTGTAAGTACTTAAGTCCCAGGATCTCCTGCTCTCTGTACGGTTGCTCTAAACCACTGAGCTACTATGGCCAACATGACATTAAATTCTCCAACTGACTCGTATGTTTCCTGGTAGACCATTAGGGCCTCTCATATGCTATGAGACATGCACCTTTTGTGACGACTTACTATGCTGTAAGTACTTAAGTCTCAGGCTTCATAGTTAAACCACTATGTTTTTATTTTAGATAAATTGATGGAAATAATAATTTCTTCCACACTAGCCATGTATAGCATTAGGTTTGGATGAGAGAATTTAATGTCATGTCAGCACATTGGCCATAGTAGCTCAGCAGTTTAGAGCAACTCAACGCAGAGCGGCAGATCCATGGTTCAAATCCTGGCTATGGCATTGAATTTTTCAGTCTGACTCTACTCATCCAAACCTTAGCCTACACACGGCTAGTGTGGAAGAAATTATTTCTATCAATTTACCTAAAAACATAGTGGTTTAGCTATGAAGCCTGGGACTTAAGTACTTACAGCATAGTATGTCGCCACAAAAAGGTGCGTGTCTCATAGCATATGAGAACTCCTTGTGGTCTACCAGGAAACATACGAGTCAGTTGGAGAATTTAATGTGATGTTGGCATGTTGGCCATAGTAGCTCAGTGGTTTAGAGCAACCGCACGGAGAGCAGGAGATCCTGGGACTTAAGTACTTACAACATAGTAAGTCGCCACAAAAAGGTGCATGTCTCATAGCATATGAGAACTCCTTGTGGTCTACCGGGAAACATACGAGTCAGGTGGAGAATTTAATGTCATGTTGCCCATAGTAGTTCAGTGGTTTAGAGCAACCACATGGAGAGCAGGAGATCCGTGGTTCAAATACCAGCTATGGCATTGAATTTTTCAGTCTGGCTCTACTCATCCATAATGTAGTATTATGACAATGAACTTTCCATTTACTGAGCACATTGTAAATATTAATGATTATTTTCTTTATATTCATATATCTAGAAAACATATGTTTATTTGTATAATTTATGAATAAATGTGCAATATATTCTACGACACTGCATCTGTTGACTGACTACTTTTGATAGATTACTGTTGCCCATGACCTTGGTTGTATGAGTACATGTGCATGACACCTAACACCGAGATTTAACTGTATTGGAACACCACAGTGAAGCGAAAAATTATTAAATTTTAGATGAGTCGTATTTCTTACACATCTGCTTCACTTTCGTACCTATTTTGAGGACATGTTTCGCAAATCTTCGTTTGCATCTACGGCTCTTGTGCGACTGACGCTAGATCCAGCGGTGTGGGTAATTCTGGGGTTGTTGCTGCCATCTGTTGATTTAGTGATGAACTGAAATGTGGGATTCTCTTCTAGCGGGATTTCAAAGTTCATTAGTTGGTTCCTATGTTTTTCTATGTATATCCTCTCCCATATGACGAGTTCACTATGTTTTTGTACTTATTTTAGTAATTCTGTGCTATCTTCAGTTTCATGATTTTCAGACCAGAAATGAGCTGCTATTGCGGACTTATCAATATTTTTGTATCTTAAGTGCCTGAAGTGTTCTTTCTTTCTAGTGCCTATGTTTCTTTTTGTCCTCCCTATGTAAATTTTTTCACAGTCTTTACACTTAATTTTGTAAATGCCTGACTTTTCCTCTGGTTTTATCTTATCAGTATTATTACTGTGAAGTAGGTTTTTAATGTTGTAATTGTTTTTTGGTGCCAATGTTATATTGTATTTCTTGAATATTTTTTGAAACTTTTTTTGTGGCCCAGGGGTGGTAAGTAAATTTAGCAAATCTAGTTTATTGTTTTATTGGTGTGAGAGCTGTGATCTGTTTTAATTTCTTTTGAAGTTTGAATAATTTTAGTTTTTTATCTACAAGGTTTTTTCCATATCCATTTTTAATTGCAGTTTTTAAGATTTGATGGTATTCGTTTTGATATTCTTGCTGGCTGAGAGGTAGATTTACTAATCTGTGTGTCAGACTGTTGATGGTTGCATGTTTGTGTGGAATTGGGTTGAAACTATTTGCTTTGATGTAATTATCTGTGTGTGTTGCTTTTCTATGAATGCCAAATTCTAGTTTTTCATTGCCTTTTTTGATTTTAAGGTCTAAAAAAGGTAGAGTACAGTCCTCTTCAGTTTCTACTGTGAATTGTATGCTGGGTTCTTGCAGGTTGAGTAGTTTCAAAGCATCATCTATTAGTTTGTAGGGCACTATTGCAAAGATGTCGTCTACGTATCTGTACCATGTTTTAAACATATGAGGGAAGGCTTTAGTAATATGTGTTTCGAAAAAGCTCATGTATAGATTGGCCAAAAATGGTGATAGCGGGCTTCCCATAGCTAGTCCTGAAATTTGTTTATAATATTTTCCATCGAAGACAAAATAATTTTGATGTATACATAAGAGGACTGAAGAGGACTGTACTCTACCTTTTTTAGACCTTAAAATCAAAAAAGGCAATGAAAAACTAGAATTTGGCATTCATAGAAAAGCAACACACACAGATAATTACATCAAAGCAAATAGTTTCAACCCAATTCCACACAAACATGCAACCATCAACAGTCTGACACACAGATTAGTAAATCTACCTCTCAGCCAGCAAGAATATCAAAACGAATACCATCAAATCTTAAAAACTGCAATTAAAAATGGATATGGAAAAAACCTTGTAGATAAAAAACTAAAATTATTCAAACTTCAAAAGAAATTAAAACAGATCACAGCTCTCACACCAATAAAACAAGAAACTAGATTTGCTAAATTTACTTACCACCCCTGGGCCACAAAAAAGTTCCAAAAAATATTCAAGAAATACAATATAACATTGGCACCAAAAAACAATTACAACATTAAAAACCTACTTCACAGTAATAATACTGATAAGATAAAACCAGAGGAAAAGTCAGGCATTTACAAAATTAAGTGTAAAGACTGTGAAAAAATTTACATAGGGAGGACAAAAAGAAACATAGGCACTAGAAAGAAAGAACACTTCAGGCACTTAAGATACAAAAATATTGATAAGTCCGCAATAGCAGCTCATTTCTGGTCTGAAAATCATGAAACTGAAGATAGCACAGAATTACTAAAATAAGTACAAAAACATAGTGAACTCGTCATATGGGAGAGGATATACATAGAAAAACATAGGAACCAACTAATGAACTTTGAAATCCCGCTAGAAGAGAATCCCACATTTCAGTTCATCACTAAATCAACAGATGGCAGCAACAACCCCAGAATTACCCACACCGCTGGATCTAGCGTCAGTCGCACAAGAGCCGTAGATGCAAACGAAGATTTGCGAAACATGTCCTCAAAATAGGTACGAAAGTGAAGCAGATGTGTAAGAAATACGACTCATCTAAAATTTAATAACCCTCTCCTATGATGTGTGTTTGGAGGAATTTAGTAACAGTGACGTCAAAATTAATATAAAAATTATTTGTGGTTGGTTTATTGACACTCGTCACTTACTTTTTCATATATTTATGAGAGACTAGTTTCAAAGGCCCTGGCCTCCATTTTCAATCTCTTCCCAACTGGCAACTGTTGTTATCTGCTTTCTCTGGTGGTGGAACTATGAACTTTTTTGTCAAATTATCTGCTGGCGGGATTTCAAAGTTCATTATGCGATCCTTATTTTTCCAGATGAATATGTTCTCCCATGTTGTCAATCTATTTTGGTTTATCACTCCTTTTAATAATTTTGGATTTGGATCAATGTCATGGTTTTCATTCCAAAAATGAAATGCTACTGCTGACTTGTCTTCTTGTTTCAATCTGATGTTTCTAAAGTGTTCTTTGACTCTGGTTTTTAAATTTCTTTTTGTTTGACCTATGTAGCATTTTTCACAATTCTTGCAATTTATTTGGTATATTCCAGATTTGTTACCTGAAGGAATTTCATCTTTTGTTTTTGAATTTAGTAATTTTAAAATTGAGTATCTATTAGTAGGTGCCAAGATGATATTTTGTTCCTTGAATATCTTTTTAAATTTATTAAATGTTTTTGGATGATATGTGAATGAACTGAATATGCTGTTGCTTTCTTTTTCTTTAATAAATGTGGTTGTTTCCTTAATGGTTTTCTTTAGTTTAGATTTTCTAATTTTCTTCAACACCAAACTTTTGTTGTATCCGTTTTCTTCTGCTATGTGTATTATTGCTTTTTGTTCCTTGAAATATTCTTCTTTTTCCATGGGTATGTTGACTAGTCTGTGTGTAAGGCTGTTTATTATTGCATGTTTATGTGTAATTGGGTTGTGGCTATTATTTTTTTATATAATTTTCTGAATGTGTTGGCTTCCTGTAAATTCCAAATTTTATTTTTGTATCATTCCTGATGATATTTAGATCCAAGAAAGGTAGTTGTCCATTGATTTCCTTTTCTATTGTGAATTTGATAGTCCTTTCTTGCAGATTGAGTAATTTTAATGCATCATCTAAATGTTTACTTGGTACAATTGCAAAGATGTCGTAAACATATCTATACCAAACCTTGAAGATCAATGGGAAGGACTTTTTAATTTGTGTTTCAAATGCACTCATAAATAAGTTAGCCAAAAAAGGTGAAAGTGGATTGCCCATTGATAGTCCTGATTTCTGCTTGTAGTGTTTTCCATTAAAGCTAAAGAAGTTTTGTTCAATGCATATTTTTGTTAGAGAAATATATTCTTCTGCTTCTATTGCTTCCATATCAATTGTAGCTAGCCATTTTTTAACACAGTCTGCAATTTTTCTGTTGGTATGCTTGGAAATAAAGATGTGACATCAAATGAAACCAGTCTGTCATTTTTGTCCAAATTTATATCTTTGATTTTTTCTACTAAATCTAAAGAGTTTCTTAAATTTGCACTTTCAAATTTTGGAAAACTATTAAATTTACTTAGTAACCATTTGGCCAAATTATATGTGGGGGTATTTATGCTACTAGTAATAGGTCTCATGCCTTTCCCTGTTTTATGAATTTTTGGCAGCCCATATACTCTTGGTAATGTTGGATTATCTACTTTAATTTTGTGCAATTCTTTTTTGTTGATTATTTTGCTCTCTTTTAGCGTTTTATTTGTGGTTTCAATGCAGTACTTTAATGGATTAGTTTCTACTTTTTGGTAATTACTGTCTTCTAACAAATCTTCCATCCTCTTTGTGTATTCTTCTTTTTCCAGAATTACTAGTTCATTTCCCTTGTCTGCTTTAGTATAAATAACCGGTTTCTTTTTAAGAGCTTTTATGATTTGGTTACTAAAATTCTTTTTCTTTTCATTTTTAATCTCTTCTACTATTTTGGAGCATTTGTTTTTTACTGTGTTTTTACTTTCTTCATTAAGTGTTTGTGCAGCAATTTGGATGTCAGCAATGTAATCTTCAATTTGGTTGGAATAATCTACACATGTCTTTAAACCTAGATTCAGCATATTCAGTTCTGTTTTTGTAAAATTTTGGTTTGATAGGTTTACCACATTGTTTAGATGATCTTTTAGTCTCTCATAAATATATGAAAAAGTAAGTGACGAGTGTCAATAAACCAACCACAAATAATTTTTATATTAAACCCTCTCCTATGTTTACGAAATGCAGGTAGCATATAACTACTAACCTGCTGTATTGTGTTTTTGACCAAACTTCTGGGCTCTACTTATAACATTTAGTATTATATATAATGGAATAAATATAAAAAAAATAGTGAAGAATAAACATACAAAAGAAAAGCATAAAAACTCAAAAAATTCTAATATAGAAAATAAAAAGAAGAAAGTAAGTTATATGCCACATGTTTGTTTTGTTACAGATTCCTCTGCAGGTATTGCTCACCGGGGCTTGAAGGCATCAAAAGGTAGGAGAAGGGTCGCCAATGTCTTGCATGTACTGCCGCTGTATCATTGTCTGGTATCGCTGTAGGGCCTCCACATGCCTAATGCGACCGAGTTTAAAGATGTCCTTCCTCTGAGTGATCTGTTTGCTCATAGGAAGACATCTGGGGGCCACAGGTGACTATCTCCCTGGGATCCTGCACCCGACTTGGGGGCTGTGGAGGAGGATGTGTTAGGGAGTAGAGTAGACAGCCAACAGGCCTGCAGGGTGGGTACTGTCACTAACCCAGTCCTCCCCTTTCCCAATGTTAGGTCGCGGTACTAACAATAGTCTGTAAGTACGCCAGGACGGGCGAGACCTGGAACCAGCTACCACCGTGTCCTGCTTGATTCCTCTGTTGGTTGGGCAATGTCGGACACATGAAACAAGGGCACTACATGCACTGAGAGAAATGTGCTACCATTTGTGTTGTTTTCTTCTGTTTCAGCTTTCAGGTTACAACAAGGTGAGGTATTTAATGTCTGTGTGTTTGTTTCTCGTATACACATTTCTCTCAGAAACCAACAGCCAAAGTGAATTTGTAGCTCTGGCTGTATCTTATAACCGTGTGTTCAGAGGTTATAAGTATTAACCATTTTTGTTTGCTTTCCAGACGTGCTCTCCAGGAAGGCATGTTCTGATGACCTCAACTATTAAATTGTTGGTTACGTGGTATGGTATGTGACTCTAGGGGCAGAGTGAGGTTAGTTGACCATTAGGTAGGGTTTATTTAGGCAAAGTAGCTCCAGAGCTCACATAGCATCAACATAATCAACAAAACCCCATTCTGTATACTCAATAACTTTTCTAAATTTTCCTGGAAGGGAGTGTTGATCCCACATTTTTCCCCCTTCTTGCCCCTGTACCTCACCGTGGTTTGGGGGTGGCAACAAACAAATATTCACTTGTGTTCAATCTTTACAGACCAATAACAATTAAGACCTCTGAAATTGGTAAATCTGGAAAAAATAAAAAAATTGAATTTGTTTGCTTTATTTATACTTCATATCTTCATGACACTTTTGACACTTCATTGACACTTCGTGCAGCCTTTGAAACACTCGTGAACACAGAGCTGGAATGTGCATTACCATTTTAAGTGTTGTTTTTGCAAAAGTATTTTTCATTAGTTAAAATGCTTAACCTCATGAGCCACTTAGTCCTTTTCAAAATCTTATAATATTGTCACGGTAACAGGCATAGAAGTTTCGGCACAAATAGACAATAGACGGCGGATAATGTTTCACGAGATTGTATAAGCAGTTAACAATAGCGCGGCTAGTGCACACAAAGGGGCCGGCAAATGAAGATAGCTAAGATAAAGGAATTGCCGGCACAGATAGGATTTCACGTTTGGAAGGTTTGAGAGATATCTCGATTGACAGAGAATAATTGTTTTTCTTATTTGCTTGAGAAGTCTCTCGAATTATGAATGAGATATATAAGCGATTGTGACACACCAGCAGGACAGTTTTGTAAAACAGTGAGTTGAGTTGTGCAACAGGAGTGTTGAAAGCTGATCAGAACGTTGTTTGTTATTGTGATCGACCTTGGTAGACTGTGTGTATGTGACGTAATGTTGTTACGTGAGAATTGAACAGTGTATTACTATGCAAATAAAGAACGATTTTTAATTTTTGCAAATTGGATTTTTAATTCTACGAACCCACAAAGTCACAACTGCTGTCAGAAGTGGGACAACATGGAGGCTGCATCGGAAAAGATTCTGGAGAAGATGATGGAAATGAAGACAGAACTCACTTCGGAAATGAAAGCAGCGAACGACAACCTCGCTGCGAAAACAGAAGCGGCAAATAACAACCAGGCCGCAGAGCTGAAACAAATGAAGATGGCTAACGACAACATCGCTGAGAAAATGGAAGAAATGAGGACGGCAAATGACACCCTCGCCGCGAAGACGGAAACAGCAAACAACAACCTGGCCGCGACGATGACTACAACGAAGGCCAAATTAAACACAGAAATGAAAGCGGCGAACGACAGCCTGGCCACAGAAATGAAAGCTGCGAACGAGGCCCTCGCCGCTAAATTTGAGGAACAGCTGGCCGGCGTGAAGGACGTCACGGAGCTGGGCAAGCGGATGGGTCAAGTGGACGAGCGCGTCGAAGATCTGGCAAACCGCGTTAACGACCTGGAGGGAAAGGCCGACAGGAACACAAAGTCCCTGAACGCCATGGTAGAGGACATCGTCGGCAGGTTGAAGGACTGGAAGGCCGACGCGCCGGGACGCGACAAAACATCGGCGCGCGTCAAACCTCCTAAATACGAAGGCGCGACATCTTTCGAAGTCTTCCGCCGCCAGTTCGACGCAGTGGCCAAGCACAACAAATGGTCACTAGAGGAAGAGGCTACACAGTTAATAGCCAGCCTCCAGGGACGGGCCGCGGAAGTTCTGAACGCGGTTCAGACAGCGGCGGCGCCCAAGGACATCTGGGATGCCCTGGAGAATCGCTTTGGAAACCACCGCTTAGCCGCAGCGTACCGCAGCCAGTTGAAGGCAAGGTCACAACAGCCAGGGGAGACGCTGCAGGAGTTCGCCCTGGCAGTTGAGCAACTGGATAGCAAGGCCCGATTTGACCTCCCACCAGAGTTCGTATCCCAGAAAGCCGCCTACACATTCGTTGACGGGGTACGAGACACGTGGATCCGTCAGCGCCTAATGCTCGGCGATTATAAAACCATCCACGAGGCGCTAACGGCAGCATTAAGGATGGAGGCGACCAAGGTAACAGCTATCCCGATGTCGAGAACGAGGAGTATCCACTACACCGGAGACGGAAGACCAGCCGAGAGACGCAGGTGAAGAGCTAGTGGCCTGTGTTGGGGGTGTGGACAGCCAGGACACCTGGAGAGAGACTGCCCACACCACGAAGAGCAGCCGAAAAATGAGTAAGGGCCGTCGTGCAGAGGGGCACTTCGGCGCCATCACCACCATTCCCTCGAGTGACACTGCGCGCCGGCAGCCGGCGTATGGATGACAGCCTCATCGCGGACGGTTGGGTGAGAGGGAAACCGTGTCGCGTGCTCGTAGACACCGGAGCAGCCGTGACCATTATCAGACCTGACGTGGCCAAGGGTTTGCCGACGAGGAAGCCGAGCCGATCATACCAGCTTGTGACGGTATCGGGTGACACCTTGCCTGTGGAGGAGGCCCTGCTAAAGTTGACCTTGGAAAGGAGTGCCGTACGTCTGTGGGTGTTCGTCGCGAAGGTGGCTGAAGAGGTAATACTAGAATAGGATGCCCTCAGGAGCCACGAGGCGACGGTCGACCTCGGCAGGAAGGTCCTGCGGCTCAATGGAGAAGAGGTGATACTCCGGCAACCCGACGTGCGCCTTGGAATCTGCAGAATCATCTTGAAGGGCGACGTGGTGGTCCCCGCGAGAAGCGAGGTGGTGGTGACGGAGCGACTGGAAGGCCAGAGGACGAAGAACATGATGCTAGACCAGATGACGCTTGTGCACGGACTCTGTGTAGCAAGGTCATTATTGCCATGCCGAGAGGAGGTGCCAGTGAGGCTGCTCAACCTGGCAGACACCGATCACGACGTCCAGGCCGGAATGGAGCTGGGGACGTGCGAGCCCGTGGTCAGCGTAACCGCAATCGACAAGACACAGGAGCCGGTGCCGACGCAAAACCTGGGTCCCCGGTTGTAAGGCTTACTGGAGAGGGCGGCCGACCATCTGACCGCAGAACAGCTGGAGAGAGTTCGACAACTGCTGAAGCGATACCAGCGCGTCTTCAGCCAAGGCGACAGCGACTACGGCTGCACGGACCACGTGCTGCACCGCATCGACACCGAAGACGCCCGGCCAACTCGGCAACCACCTAGACACGTTCCGCTGGCGAAACAAGCGGCGGTACGGTATATGGTAGATGACATGAAATCCAGGGGAGTGATTGAAGAGTCTGACAGCCCTTCGTGTTCCCCTGTAGTTCTGGTGACAAAGAAGGTCGGCGAGCTACGCTTCTGCGTAGACTACAGAAAGCTGAACGCTGTCACCCGGAAGGACTGTTTCCCCTTACCACGGATTGACGACACCCTGGAAACGCTAGCTGGTGCAGAGTGGTTCTCGACCCTGGACCTGAAGTCTGGTTACTGGCAGGTGGCTCTAGACCCGAGAGACAAGGAAAAGACTGCATTCTCGACAGGCCAAGGGCTTTGGCAGTTTACAGTTATGCCCTTTGGCCTCTGCAACGCACCATCTAACTTCCCACGCCTCATGGAGTCAGTGATGAGAGGACTGACTTATGGCGCCTGCCTGCTATACCTGGGCGATATCATCATCGTCGGTAAGACCTTCGAAGACCATCTGGAAAACCTGAGCAAGGTATTACAGAGACTGCAGGCGACCAACCTGAAGCTGAACGCAATGAAGTGCCAGCTCTTCCGCAAGGAAGTGAACTACTTGGGCCACATAGTCTCACCAAGCAGAGTGGCCACAGACCCGGAGAAAACCCAGGCTGTGAGAGATTGGCCTCACCCAAAGGATAAGCGAGAGTTGCGCAGTTTCCTGGGGCTGTGCAGCTATTACCGCCGCTTCATAAAGGGGTTCTCCAACATCGCCAAACCCCTCACCCGCCTGACAGAGGAACACCGACCTTATGCGTGGACGGATGACACCAAAGGCGCTTTCCATCAGCTGAAGAAGACGCTATGCAGTGCTCCTATTTTGAGATTTCCACAACCAGGCGGCACCTTCATTGTGGATACCGACGCCAGCGACCATTGCATTGGAGGCGTCCTATCCCAAGTCCAGAGCGGTCACGAGCGGGTGATAGCCTACTACAGCAAGACGCTGTCCAAGGCAGAGAAAGCCCTTCTCGGTAGCGTAGATGGTAGCGTGTCTGCCTCACGTTCAAGAGGTCCCGAGTCCGAATTTCGGTCAGGGTGAGTTTCCTAGATAAGGGGTTTTACCTTATCCTTAAAGACGAATATCGGGTAGCTCTAAGCTCCATGGACCCCGGACTCATTTGAACATCATTTCACCAATTTCATTCATCGTCCGATATGACTTAACGTTGGAGGACATAAATTACAAGGCAGAGAAGAACTACTGCATCACCCGACGAGAGTTACTGGCGGTAGTAAAGACCTTGGAGCACTGCCACAAATACCTGTATGGTCAGCCATTCCACTTGAGAACTGACCACTCTGCCCTAACATGGCTACTTATGCTTTAGAAACCTGGAAGGCCAGACAGCACGCTGGGTACAGAGGCTGCAGGAGTATGACTTCACCTCTGAACATCGTAGAGGAAAGAGCCAAGGTAACGTAAACGCTATGTCCCGAAGACCCTGCCCAGAGGATTGCGGCCAATGTACAAGAGTGGAAGAGAAGGAGCGTGCCGCAGCAGTCCGAGTAGTCACGGCAGTGATGCGGATGGCTGGGATAGCGCAGGCCTGAGGAGCAGCTGGCGGACGCAGACTTGGAGCCACTCTTGAGAGAAGTGGAGACAGGGACAAGACCAACCTGGGAGGACATCGCACCAAGGAGCGCCACATACAAGTCGTACTGGGCCCAATGGGACTCACTGAAGACAAGAGAGGGCGTGCTGTTCCGGGTATGGGAATCGCCTGATGGGAAGACGCAGAGAGAACAGTTGGTACTTCCCCAAAGCAAGGTCCCGGAAGTCTTGGAGGAAGTGCACGCCGGTACTTCAGGAGGACAGCTGGGAGCAAACCGAACGATTGACAAACTCCGACAGCGCTACTACTGGCTGCTGGCTGCTACTGACTGAGGCTGCGAGCAGACGCTGAGAGATGGTGCCGTCAATGTCATGTGTGCGCGGCGAGTCGCGGCCCCCAGACTAAGAGCCGGGATCGCATGCAGCAGTACAACGTCGGAGCGCCATTCGAAAGGATCGCCGTCGACATAGCTGTACCATTCCCAGTGTCCGATCGAGGCAACAAGTACCTGATGGTGGTCGTCTACTACTTCACCAAGTGGCCGGAGGTGTATGCCATTCCGAACCAGGAGGCGAAGACAATCACGGACTGCCTTGTGGAGCAAGTGTTCTGCCGATTTGGGGTGCCGTTAGAGATCCACAGCGACCAGGGTACCAATTTTGAATCCAACCTGATGAAGAAGACACTAGAAAGACTTGGGGTGAACAAGACCCGCACGACACCTCTACATCCCCAGTCGGACGGCATGGTCGAGAGATACATCAAGACCTTAGAACACCTGAGGAAGGTCGTGGCCAGCCATCAGCGAGACTGGGACATCAAGATGCCACTGTTCTTGCTGGCCTATCGCTCGTCAACACACGAAACCACCGGAATGACGCCAGCCAGCTTAATGTTCGCCTCCCCTGTGATCTGGCTTTTGGAAGCCCCCCGGACGCAAAACAGCCAGCAACCGATTATGTGGAGAACCTGGTGGACCGTCTCCACATGCATGAGATGGTTCGTTAGAACATCCAGAAGGCGAGCGACCGCATGAAGACCCTATACGACAGGCAAGCCAACAGCCAAGGGTTCCAGCAGGGTGACGTAGTCTGGTTGTACCGCCCTACCCGGACCAAGGGACGATGCCCGAAGCTCCAGCAGCCATGGCAAAAACCGTACTGGGTGGTGAAGAGGATTAACAACGTGGTCTACCGCATCCAGAAGGTGCCCCGAGGGAAGATGCTGGTGGTACATTTGGATCGTCTGGTCCGCTACGATGGTGCTGTTCGGGACGATCAGCCTTGAGGAGGGAGCAGTGTCACGGTAACAGGCATATGAGTTTCGGCGCAAATAGATAACAGACGGCGGATAATGTTTCACGTGATTGTATAAGCAGTTAACAATAGCGCGGCTAGTGCACACAAAGGGGCCGGCAAATGAAGATAGCTAAGATAAAGGACTTGCCGGCACAGATAGGATTTCACGTTTGGAAGGTTTGAGAGATATCTCGATTGACAGAGAATAGTTGTTTTTCTTATTTTATCGAGAAGTCTCTTGAATTATGAATGAGATATATAAGCGATTGTGACACACCAGCAGGACAGTTTTGTAAAACAGTGAGTCGCGTTGTGCAACAGGAGTGTTGAAAGCTGATCAGAACATTGTTTGTTATTGTGATCGACCTTGGTAGACTGTGTGTATGTGATGTAATGTTGTTACGTGAGAATTGAACAGTGTATTACTATGCAAATAAAGAACGATTTTTAATTTTTGCAAATTGGATTTTTAATTCTACGAACCCACAAAGTCACAATATTATTTTTTATTAAATATCTTCATATAAGCGAATGATAATGCATTATGCAAGTAGTCTCTTTTTGTCCCTACTGATCAATTTATTTAACACAGACAATTTTTACTTTCTTTCTGAGGTCTTCATATTTCTTTTTGAGCTTACTGGACTCAAATTAGACTTTCAGTAGATTCCTATTTAACAAATCTATCACGATATGTAGTGACCTTATTGGTCCCATGCACCCTGTTATCTGCTGCACTACGTGCATATTGTGTCTTTGTGGGTTCATAGAATTAAATGTCCAATTTGCAGAAATTCTAAATGTCCTTATTTTCCATAGAAATACACTTTGGTCAACCTTACAGTAGCTAAATTACGTAACATGCACAATACAGCCTCCAAGGTCGTTGACCACAAACAAAAGAGTTCACTTTCAAAACACAGCTGCACACACACGAATATCAAGTTCCATTTTGACTCTCTCTCCTGGCAAATCTGGCTTCCTTATATCCTCTACTTATATTTCTAGACATTTCTGGAATGTTCTGTAACAAACAAGAAATCGAACCTTCTAGTCAGCTGTCTCTTTGTTTCAGTAAGCCCTTATCTCTGAACTGCACTATCTGTCCCTTATCTCTGTGTTGCACTATCTGTCACTTTGTGCGCTTCGGCTGTGCCTCCTATCAACAATGTGGTCGGCGACAATATTTTCCAGATCAGAGATTGCCACATTCTCATTTCTATCAAGTTGCCTTTATTTCCATGTAAAATCCTCAGTACACTTTCCATCAGTTACATTGCTGAATGATGAGCAAATAGTTTATTTTGTATTTCATAGTTACAATGTACAACATATATTCTTTCATACCTGATCTACCCATATAGGAGTCCACTACACTCTGTTATTTAAAATGGAAACCCCCAACTTTTAGACTTTCTTGTCTTTAACTACCTTGATCTTAGTCTTTCTAAATATTCTCCAAACAATCCCTTCACTCAACATTTTAATTCCAATAATTCCTTCTGTAATTTATCCCAATGTGTTTCCCACATAACCCCTCTCCAATTTCTTTACTCCTACCACATTCTAAAAAAACAATGGAATATTGTCTCTGGTTCCTTGCATATGAAGCACCTTTCTTCTTTATCTTCTCTAAAAACAATGCTCCAGTACTTCTCTCTCATATTTACTACAATAATCCATGTCCCCCTGTCTTTTAGATCTCTTATCACTACAGCTGGCCCAAATCCCTTGCCTCTCTGCATCTTCAGCTCTTTGCCTAACTTCTTTCCAAAATCCAAATCTATTTTGAACTCCCACCTTTCACCATCCCAATTTCCTGTAAAATTTATTGTATTTTGCCTATCTGTTAAATGTCATTACTTCCATTTGATATCTTGGATACTATTTTACCTAAACCAACACTTAAAAATTCTCTCCATCACCAAACCTTTGTTAACTTTGACAATGCTGATTCCTTCACCTGTATTATTAACTGACTGATAAACCGAGTGGGATGGCTCAGGCAGTTTTGTTTGTGGCTCCCATTTGGGAGGTCCGGATTCGATTCCTATGGCCGACGTACCTTACCCATGCTTTTCCGGGGGTTTTCCTGGTTGCCAGACGAATGTTGGGCAGGTAAACCACATCCCCCGAATTTTTCAGGATAAAAGTGTCGGCGGGTATCTCGGCACTGCATATCAGGGTGGTATGCTCCTGGTAAATACTTCCTCCTTCGATAAGACGCCTCCGAGCTGTTTTATAACCATGGTGTGTAGAAAACTGGTTGTACTAGTCTGCCGGAGAGTTTCCAACTGGCCAATTGTGTGGAACCTGCCCTTTGCACTATCGTGACTCCATGGGATGGGTGCCCTCTGTCTGATCTCGCCTCATCCTTCCTTCCAGTGATGCTCCACTTGAGGGCATAGGTGCAAGACTAGGACTGGTCACAGTGCCAATCCCCTCCATGCAATTCTATCCTGTCTTGTCCTAATTGACTGACAGAGCTACTTACTTGAATGTATCTCTCTTTCTTCTTGGGCAGCCAGTCAGGTGAAAATATGATTAGGTATCAACCTTTAGGGAGTGTGCACCTCTCCCATCATCAGGATATTGTGACTTTGTGGGTTCGTGGAATGAAAAGTCCAATTACACCACTCAACAATGTTCTTTATTTCCACCGACTTACAGTTTAACACTTGCCAATTACACAGAATTACTTGCTGCACACAGTTACAATTCACCAGTCCGTCCGTTACAATTTCACTGTACTCGCGGTTACGTAAGCTCCGGTACACATTCAAAGTTACGTACAGTCTTCCGTTGCACAATCCTTTCGTTCATTAACACGTCACTGACTAACTCTTACACCAAGAACTGCGACTGTCTCCTCACTCACTGACAAAACCAACTCACTGACTGACTAAACCAAAACCAACTCAACTCACTAACTAACTAACTCTGTCTGTCTGTAACTCTCTTTATATAGGAATATCGCCGGTTTCTCGTGTTTACAGGATTGTTCTAGTAACAGAAAGATCGAGAAACAGGTGTAGAGAAAACAGGCGACACAGTCATGTTTTTTCCCTGACCACAGCCTGTCACCACTACAAGACGAACGAGGAGGAGGTGTGGCTAACCGAACCTCCCCTACCTTCCGCTGCCAGCTGCTTTCACAGGGTGTTCTAGCGCTCCCGTTACACTGCTCCCTCCTCAAAGCTGTTCGCCTCGAACAGCCCCATCGTAGCGTGCGAGGCGGTCCAGGTGTACCACCAGCATCTGCTCGGAGTCTCAGCCAGAAGTAGCGCTGCCGTAGTTTGTGAATCATTCGGTTCGCTCCCAGGTGTCCTCCTTAAGTACCGGCGTGCACTTCCTCCAAGACTTCCGGGACCTTGCTCCGGGGAAGTACCAACTGTCCTCTCTGCGCCTTCCCATCGGGTGACTCCAATACCCGGAACAGCACGCCCACTCTGGTCTTCAACGAGTCCCATTTTGCCCAGTGCGACTTGTAGGTGGCGCTCCTCGGTGCGATGTCCTGCCAGGTTGGTCTCGTCCCTGTGTCCACTTCCCTCAAGAGTGGCCACAAGTCTGCGTCCGCCAGCTGCTCCCCCCTCAGGCCTGCGCTATCCCAGCCTTCAGCAGGCACTGCCACAACTACTCGGACTGCTGCGGCACGCTCCTTCTCTTCCACTCTTGTGCGCTCATGGCCGTCCTGGATCTGCGATAGGACACCTCCAGTGTAATGGTCGCTAGCGTCGGGGTCCACAATGAAGGCGCCACCCGGTTGTGGGAAACCCAAAATTGGAGCACTGCACAGGGTCTCCTTTAGGTGCTGGAAAGCGTTTTCGGCGTCCTCTGCCCACACATAAGGCCGGTGTTCCTCTGTCAGGCGGGTGAGTGGTTTTGCGATGTTGGAGAACCCCTTTATGAAGCGGCGGTAATAACTGCACAGCCCCAGGAAACTGCGCAACTCTTTCCTATCCTTTGGGCGAGGCCAATCTCTCACAGCCTGTGTCTTCTCCGGGTCTGTGGCCACTCCGGTTGCTGAGACTATGTGGCCTAAGTAGTTCACTTTCTTGCGGAAGAGCTGGCACTTCTTCGCGTTCAGCTTCAAGTTGGTCGCCTGCAGTCTCTGTAGCACCTTACTCAGATTCTCGAGGTGATCTTCAAAAGTCTTCCCGACGATGATGATGTCGTCCAGGTATAGCAGGCAGGCATCGTAAGTCAGCCCTCTCATAACTGACTCCATGAGGCGTTGGAAGGTAGCTGGTGCGTTGCAGAGGCCAAAGGGCATAACCGTGAACTGCCAAAGACCTTGGCCCGTCGAGAATGCGGTCTTCTCCTTGTCTCTCGGGTCTAGAGCTACCTGCCAGTAGCCCGACTTCAAGTCCAGGGTCGAGAACCACTGTGCACCAGCTAGCGTGTCCAGGGTGTCGTCAATCCGGGGTAAGGGAAAGCAGTCCTTCCGGGTGACAGCGCTCAGCTTTCTGTAGTCTACGCAGAAGCGCAGCTCGCCGTTCTTCTTCGTCACCAAGACTACAGGGGAACACCAAGGGCTGTCGGACTCTTCAATCACTCCCCTGGATCTCATGTCCTCCAGCATGTCTCGTACCGCCCCTTGCTTCGCCAGCGGAACGCGTCTAGGTGGTTGCCGAATAGGCCGGGCGTCTCCGGTGTCGATGCGGTGAAGCACTTTGTCCGTGCGGCCGTAGTCACTATCGCCTTGGCTGAAGACGCGCTCGTATCGCCCCAGTAGTTGTCGAACCTGCTCCAGCTGTTCTGCGGTCAGGTGGTCGGCCGCCCTCTCCAGTAAGCCTTCTAGCCGGGGCCCCAGGTGTTGCTTCGGCGCCGGCTCCTGTGTCTTGTCGATTGCTGTTACGCTCACTACGGGCTCGCACGTTCCCAACTCCGTCCCGGCCTGGACGTCGTGATCGGTGTCCGTTGGATTTAGCAGTCTCACTGGCACCTCTTCTCGGCACGGCAGCAATGCCCTGGCTACACACAGTCCGTGTACAGGCGTCTTCTGGTCCAGCATCATGTTCCTGGTTCTCTGGCCCTCAAGTCGCGCCGTCACCACCACCTCGCTCCTCGCGGGAACAACCACGTCTTCGTCCAAGACGACCCTGCACATTCCAAGGCGCTCTTCGGGTTGACGGAGTATAACCTCTTCTCCGTTAAGCCGCAGGACCTTCTTGCCGACGTCGACCGTCGCCTCATGGCTCCTGAGGGCATCCAGTCCCAGGATCACCTCCTCAGCCACCTTCGCGACGAACACCCACAGACGCACGGCACTCCGTCCCAAGTTCAGCTCCAGCAGGGCCTCCTTCTCCACAGGCAAGGTGTCGCCCGATGCCGTGACAAGCTGGTATGGCCGGCTTGGCTTCCTTGTCGGCAAACCCTTCGCCACGTCAGGTCTGATGATGGTCACGGCCGCCCCGGTGTCCACCAGCACGCGGCACGGCTTTCCTCTTATCCAACCGTCCGCGATGAGGCTGTCATCCATACGCCGGCTGACGGAGCGCAGTGTCACTCGAGGGGATGGTGGTGATGGCGCCGACGTGCCCCTCTCCACGACGGCCCTTACTCGTTTTCCGGCTGCTCTTCCTGGTGTGGGCAGTCTCTCTGCAGGTGTCCGGGCTGTCCACACCCCCAACACAGGCCACTAGGTGTTCGCCGGCGTCCCTCAGCTGGTCTTCTGTCTCCGGCGTAGCGGACACTCCTCGTTCTCGACGTCGGGATGGATGTTATTTTGGCCGCCTCCATCCTTAATGCCGCTGTCAGCGCCTCGTGGATGGTTTTATATTCCCCGAGCATTAGGCGCTGACGAATCTCCGTGTCCCGTACCCCGTCGACAAAGTTGTAGGCGGCTTCCCGGGATACGAACTCCAGTGGCAGGTCAACCAAGGCCTTGCTAGCCAGCTGCTCGATCGCAATGGCGAACTCCTGCAGCGTCTCCCCCGGCTGCTGTGACCTTGCCTTTAGCTGGCTGCGGTATGCTGCGGCTAAGCGGTGGTTCCCGAAGCGATTCTCCAGGGCTTCCCAGATGTCCTTGGGCGCCGCCGTCGTCTGCACCGCGTTTAGGACTTCCGCGGCTCTTCCCTGGAGGCTGGCTATTAACTGTGTGGCCTCCTCCTCCAGTGACCATCCGTTGTGCCTGGCCACTGCGTCGAACTGGCGGCGGAAGACCTCAAACGTTGACGCGCCGTCATACTTGGGAGGTTTGACGCGCGCAGATGTTGTGTCGCGTCCCGGCGCGTCGGCCTTCAAATCCTTCAGCTTCCTGCCGACGACGTCCTCCACCATGGCGTTCAGGGACTTCGCGCTGCATTCGGCTTTCCCTTCCAGGTCGTTAACGCGGCTCGCCAGGTCCTCGACGCGCTCGTCCACTTGGCCCATCCGCTTGCCCAGCTCCGTCACGTCATCCCTCACGCCGGCCAACTGTTCTTGAAATTTGGCGGCGAGAGCCTCGTTCGCCACCTTCATTTCCGTGGTCAGTTCGGCCATCTTTGAGGTCATTGTCGTGGCCAAGTTGTTGTTAGCCGTTTTCGTCTTCGCTGTTAATTCGGCCTTCATTTCTTCCATCTTCCCGGTGATGTTGTCGTTGGCCGTCTTCATTTGTTTCAACTCGGCGGTGATGTTGTCGTTGGCCGTCTTCATTTGTTTCAACTCGGCGGTGAGGTTGTTATTTGTAGTCTCCAGCTTCGCGGCCAGGCTGTCATTTGCCGCTTCCGTCTTCTCTGTTAACTCGTTCATCTTCGCCAAAAGCATTTCCAATGCGGATTCCATGGCTGTAATGTTCGGTGATGTTATCTTCCCGCTTCCTGACACCAGTGTGACTTTGTGGGTTCGTGAAATGAAAAGTCCAATTTCACCACTCAGAAATGTTCTTTATTTCCACCGACTTACAGTTAAACACTTGCCAATTACACAAAATTACGTAATGCACACAATTACGATTCACCAGTTCGTCCGTTATCGTTCCGATGCACGTACACGGCGCTACTTCACTAGCACGTCAAACACTAACTGACTCACTCCTAATTGAAGTCCCTTTTATAGGAATATCCTGCTATTCTAGAAGTCTCTGGTTTTCCGCAAATTACCCGAACGTTCCATAGGAGAGGAGAAGGGGAGAGAAACTTCGAGGGACAACTGACATTTCCCTCAGTTAGTGACAGAGACCGATGAGTGGGCGTGGCCCAGTGCCTAGGGTCCCTCCCAACTGTCGCCTGTCCGTCCCTTCCCTAATTGGGTGACAATATTTATAAAATGTTATAACCACAGATGAAACACTGGATATAACACAACTATAAACAAAGACAAAACACTATCAAAATTCGCATTACTGAACAAAAGACTGTTTTCAGTAAATTAAATGCCAGGTCAGGAGATGGCGTCAGTATAGAAAATTGTGTCAAAGAAACGTAACAAGTTAACTTGATTATCAAGCTGTATTGATCTTTGCTTCTTAAATCGACGGATTTCCATTTTTAAGGCCAGTTTCCAGGAGGAGCTGAATTGAAATCCAGCATCACGATTAAGCGAACTCCTTTCTGAGGAAATTGCCAAAGCTTCCTTAATTCTCCGCTCCCAGTAACTGTTGCATTTTGCCAAGATGGTTGTCTCCCGAAAGTTGGCTCTATGGTCGTTATCAAAACCATGCTCTGTCAGCCCAGACTTCTCAGGTTGCATTAAACGAATGCTCCGTTCATGTTCGATTATTCTAGTAGCGATGGTCCTTCCAGTTTGTCCTATAACAGTGTTCCACATTCACAGGGAATGCGGTACACTCCCGGAACTTTGAAGTCCAGTTTGTCTTTCACTGATCTCATTAATCTTCGGAGGTTGCTTGTATGGTCCTGATGTTGTATTTGGCGAGAATTCTGCTGATTCTGTCGGATAGATTGCCGGTAAATGCAATGTAGGCTGTAGCGGTAGGCTTATATTACACTTGCTGTACTACAGGTTTCCCTTTCCTAGCTTTGGTGTTCGAGGCTTCAATGTCATATTCGGAGTAGCTGTTTTGATGGAAAGTAAGTCTCAGGTGCTGTAATTCTTGTTTTAAGTGGCTGGGATCAGAGATAGACAAAGGTCTGTGGGCCAGTGTATTGGAATTCCGTCGATTTAAGAAGCAAAGATCAATACAGCTTGATAATCAAGTTAAGTAGTTATGTTACTTTGACACAATTTTCTATACTCACGCCATCTCCTGACGTGGTATTTAATTTACTGAAAACAGTCTTTTGTTCAGTAATGCAAATTTTGATAGTGTTTTGTCTTTGTTTATAGTTGTGTTATATCCAGTGTTTCATCTGTGGTTATAACATTTTATGAATATCCTGATGATGGGAGAGATGCACACTCCCGAAAGGTTGATACCTAATCATGTTTTCACCTGGCTGGCTGCCCGAGAAGAAAGTGAGCATATTCGTCGCCAGGAAAGTTTCAGGTCTTATTTTGAATGTATCTGTACTCCTACCATCATTTTAACCTCTCTCTGTATGACACAAGGACTTCTTGTGACACAAACTCAACAATGGAGTTAACAAGGGTCAGATGCAAAAGTGAAGGCACTTAGAATTACATGTCAAGCCAATTGAAGACATCCTACTTTAAATATACATAGTTAATTGACTAAATTACCCTTCTGTCAGCAACTGTTACACTGAGTGATGTATCCTAAAAATTTTGTAAAAGCATACATGAAACAGAAATTATATACATTATGGATGAACAACCCCAATCTTTACTGTTCCAAGGGGAATTATCCTTCCTAAGCACCAAACACAGTCAGCAGAAGAATTTAACAAAAAGTTTCATAATCAAACTATACAAAGTTCAAAGTATGCACCAAATTCTTCACTTTGTTCTGTGTTTTCAAATTTTTAAATTGCAAGTAAACATGGTTGAAAAGGTTTAGTATAATTTTGAGTTGAACTAGTACTCATATAGTGTTAGTATTGTCACCCGAAGGTCGGAACTCCTGATAGAACCGGCCGGCAGAAGGGCCAGACAGGAAGCATTCAGGCTATGCCTACCCATTTGTCTCGTGTCACTAACTGAAGGGACAATTAGGGGAGTGGCGCGAGCCCTGTACCATCTCTTTCCCCTCCCACCAGACGTCTCGAAACCTCTGGATAATTGTGCGCGCCGCGAACCTTCCGGATACGGTGATCTTCCCTATATAAGGCCTGTAGTTGGCGAGTCAGGCAGTTCTTGGCGAGCGGCGTGAGAAGTGCCGAGTGAGTTAACAGACCGGAAGACTGTGAACGTGCATCGGAGGAGTGTATGTAACTGCGAGTGTAGTGGACCTGTGACAGACGAACTGGTGAATTGTAATTGTGTGCTAAATGTAATTCTGTGTAATCGGCAGGTGTTCCGACTGTAATTTGGTGGAAATAAAGAACATTGTTGAGTTGTGCAATTGGACTTTTAATTTTACGAACCCACAAAGTCACAGTATTTTCCTGGAATGTGTTTCATTAGGACCCTCCTAACATCCTCAGCTAATGTAGACTGTTGAATTTTGATTTGGTGAACTCCTTGGAGGTGATAAGGGCATCTCCATTGGTATCTTGATGAACTTGAGGCTTGGCTGCTCTTCTAGAGTAGAGCCAAAAATGAAGTTTTCCTTCATATTTCTTTATAAATATCTTTTCCCATGTGGTTAATATAGTTGGACCCTGAACACTTTTTATGGATTTCTTGTTCTACATTGTGATTCTCATTCCAAAAGGTTTATTGAATATCCTGCTTTCAGAATCACCCACACTTTAAATATTCAGTGGCAAACTCAATAAACAGGAATGTACTGACTGTAATGCATGCATTTCTCTGTACCTCACAGTTTGCTATTAGAACTTTACAACAGCAGGCTATGTGGTGAGAATACCTAAGCAATTTACATAGGCTATTAGAAGAACTAAACAAGCCACCCACAATTCAGACTTCTTTGTAGCAAAATTCTTGGTTTTCTCTCTTAGTTTGTGAGTTAATGTTGATTCTTGATATTTAAATGCTGCCATTTTAATTATATGTGATGGTTGACTGTTAAATCTCAGGTCTGAAAATAAAAAAAAGTCTTATTTCTCAACATAATCTCCAGAAAGCCTAATACATTTGTCATATCGATATTCTAATTTAATTAAAGCATCTCTGTAGTGTGATTTATCATGGTCCTCAAAATAGCTGTTTACCACATCAATGACCTCCTCATTGTTGTGAAATCTTTGTCCTCCAAGACATTTTTTGAGCTTCAGGAACAGGTGGTAGTCACTGGGTGCTAGATCTGGGGAATATGGTGGATGTTCAAGCAATTCAAACTTTAATTCGCACATTTTTCCCATTGCAATGATTGAACAATGGGCCGGAGCATTGTTGTGAAGTAACAAGCTTTTTTTCTTTGTTAAATGAGGTCTTTTTCTTTTCACCTCATCACTCAAACGTTGCAGTAAGCTTGCATAGTAGTCATCAGTGATACTTTCACCCTTTTCCAAGTAATCAATAAAAATAATTCCCTGTGCATCCCAGAAAACACTCGCCATAACCTTGTTAGCTGACGAAATAGATTTGGCCTTTTTTTGGAGTTGGTTCACCTGACGCAATCCCCTGTTTTGACTGATTTACTTTCTGTAGTGTAGTGATGTATCCAAGTTTTATCCATGTTAATAAGCCGTCTCAAAAATTCACTGTGATTTTTATAGTAGAGCTCCAAATTCTTAACAGAAACAGTTTTTTCTTTGCAACTTTTGATCAGGTATCTACAAACGTGGCACCATCTTGCACAAACCTTGTGAAAGTCAAAAACATTACTTAAAATATTACCTGCACATTCTTTTGATATGTTTACAGCCTCTGATATCTCAAACAGCTTTAATCTGCTGTCTTCCAGTAATAAACGATGAATTTTTTCAATGATCTCTGGAGTTGTGACTTCCACAGGACGTCCAGAGCGAGGCTCATCACTACTGCTCATACGTCCCATTTTAAACTTTACAACCAACCTTTTAATTATTGTATATGAAGGGACAGAGCGAGGCTCATCACTAGTACCCGTACGTCCCATTTTAAACTCTACAACCAACCTTTTAATTATTGTATATGAAGGGACAGAGTCTTTCAATGTACTGTCCATTTCCTCCTTGATTTCTTTAGGCGTTAAGACTTTCAAATGGAAGTATTTAATCACTGCTAGTTTCTCCAAATCCTCCATTTTCGTGAAACCTCTACACTTGTCTTGTTTAAAATGTCGTCATTCAAAAACTAAACAAGCTAGTCTAGAGTTAAAACTGGCCCAGTGGAGCCATTTCTGTGTGAGACCAGGGATTTATCAGCCAACCCTCGTATTAATGTTAGTTATTTCACTAATTCATAACACTTGCAGTCCATTCAACTTCATTCATGGCAAATGCACCTCTAGTCACATTCCTACTATAGCTTGCAGTTTGCTCATTCATTTCTATAAATCTAGGAATGTCTTAATATGATTTTGTTCAAAACTTACACAATGGTTTTGCATTCAAACAGAGCATAAAACAATACATTGGCTTCTTGACCCTAATGACCCAGTATAGTGATAACTTCCAACTCTGTGATGTATGAAGCAACAACTTTTGAAAGTTGTGCACTCAACACTCTGTATGCTTGGACACAAGTGAACATTTGCTTGGCAAAAGCAGAGGCACAAATATAACATACATTTCTCTGAGCTTGTTGCAGGAAAACCAAGAAGATGAAAGCTGGAATGCCTGTACATTGAAGAGTAAGTAAGCAATGTATGGGAGAGAAAATCTGCACCATACATGTACAATAAGAATGTAAAGCATACCTATCATCAGTAGCAAAAAGTTTTATTTATTTGTTCCCAACGAAAAGAAACATCACCTGCACATGCATAATTGAAACAAAGTCTAAGCCAGCACTGTTTACAATGTACCTGCCATAATGAACCATTTAGTTAAATTACATTGACATATTGAAATATTCCTTCAAGCTACATGGGGGCTGAGTATTAAGAATGATTGAAAAACTAATTGTAGTTGGTTGTTAACACTTTTTCACTTAAATTTTTATTTTTTGAAGGACTTACATAAAAATGTAAGTGATGTAGTGTTAAAAACCGACTACAAATAGTTTTTTCTATTATTTTGGACATCATTGTTATTAAATTCCTCCAAACACGTTTAATTAAGCATGATTTTAAATTTTTTTTAAATATATAACATAGATAAATACAAATTAGAAAGGAGATTGGATTTAATTCATTTCTTTTCAACATGTACTAAATAGCAAAGTTTGAAAGTCTATTGGAAGGAATGTGTAATATTAGAGTTGTTTGCATGAGTCTATTGTACAAATACATGGCGAGAAGTATATATATGTATTACTTGGAACAAATAGCTTGAGCTTTCTTTATATGCAGTGATAGGAGGAACTAACATGTTGTGATGGCTGGCTATAGGCTGCGTATTAAGTTGTGTCACATGTGTACCACAGTACAGCGTAGTGTCCTATCACAAAGTAGGTGTCTCTAATAATAATTTTCAAACATGGAAACTTGAAAAACAATGTCACCTCGGATGGTTGTTAACTCACAAAGCAAAAGAATTATTCAGAATGTTTTTCAGTTTTGCATGAAGGAAAAACAAAGTGGTCTATTGTAGTTCTTCCTTTGCAAAGGTAGTGGCTACAACAGTTATGGCAATAGGAAAAGTGAAGCCGAAAGAGAGATAGAGAAGAATCATTAAAGAACTTGAAAAGCTAGTATTTCAGGTAGACGAGTTACTTATCCAGTAAAACAATATAATTGGAAAAAGAAGTTTCAAATGACGATTTCGGTAATTACTTCATTTGCAGAATCTTTTTAGAGTATTATGAAGTGCATAAAGAAATCCCAACAGTGAGTAAATAATTCTATGCAGTAAATGAGAAAATAATTTTGGCTGTGGACAGAAAACATTCCAGAAATATTAAAGGAAATGGGATTTAGTTTTTCAAAAAATGTAAAAATATGTGGAACATTTTAGTGGAATGCCAGGATATAGATTGCTGCCTTATCACTGCGATTTAAACCTCATTGAAATGATAAGGGATATCACAAAGCAAAACTTACGAGAAAAATGTGTGTTCTATAACTTTACATGCACTTAAACGACTAACAAGACTGTGATGACAACACTGAAGAATATTGGAAAAATACGTGCATCAAAATTCTATCTACAGAATAAGAAAACTGACATTGAGACACCTTGATGGAAGAAGAAATAGAAAGAATAGTGGGTTTGGATATCAGTAATGAAGAGAAAGCAAATACTGTAGTCAGTTTTATGGATTCTGTAGATAACAGGAGTTTTACAGACATAACAGCTGATATCCATCCTTTAGACAATGCGACTGATGGAAGCAAGTGAACAATTTTGTTCTGCTCCATAGCACAACATATTTTGTGCCTTCAATAATGTAAACATTTTTGTGACATGCTGTCCATCTCTGCACCCTTCTGATAAACAGTGTGGTCTAAACAGATAACAGCACCTCCACTGGAGGTATCTTCCTAAATGTCCTGGGTAATACACTCTGTACAGATGCAATCACAGTAATGTGTTATACATGGCAGGTATGAGAAATATATAACGTGACTGAATATTGTGACAAAGAGAAAAAAGACAAAATCTCTTTGTGTCAAGAGTCAAAATGGATGGCTGCAATGGTAATTTACATTTGTGTATAATTAATTAGTTAACCTTTCATATCAGATACACAGCTCCCAAGTGCCTTATTTGCATTTTGTCACTTACTGCACTCCAGGTTACTAATATTTTGCTCTTCTATCAACAAGTTAATGAAACAATACAGTGCTGTATCACTGAAGGTCAACACACCTCAGCACACTGTCATGCACTTTAAAGTATGAGAAAAGTATTCACGCAACTATATGTAATATTCTCATCAGAATTCTTCCTATTTAAGTTAATTGATGGAAATTAATCATTTCTTCACACTTGCCGTATATAGGCTAAGGTGTTGGATAGATAGAGTCAACTTGAAAAACTCAATGCCATGGCCAGGATTTGAACCACAGTTCAAATTTCCGTGGTTCAAATCCCAGCCATGGAATTGAATTTTTCAAGTTGACTCTATCTATCCAGAATTCTTCCTGTTGAAGTAAACATCGCAATAACATCCACATCCAACAGTTTGACTTCTCACCAATTTAGTTTAGAAAATCTGGTATCATATTCATCTTCTAAGGCACAGAACATCCAGGTAAAACTCACAAAAGGAGCACAGTATTAATTTAGACTGATGAAACCAAAGTAATCCATAGGACAGCCCACCAATTGATGCAGATCAACCAGGGCATGATACTGGACAGGCTCAGGTCATTGACCTTGTAAAAGAGCTGACCTGTACAGGTAAACCTTACCAGCGTAACAGAACATCTGTGCCGGCCTAGGATCTTCACATTACCCAAGTTCTTTAGTTTGCAAGGATGTCTTGGTTCCGAATAGCTTTGGATTGGATTGAATTATGCAACAGAGGGGATTTGGCACTACGACCAGATTTGATCTACTGTACCTGTGCCCCAAGTGGGACGTCCCCAGGAGGAAGGATGCGGTGAGTGAAGACAAAGGGCAGCTGACCCAAGGAGCTATGACAGTGCAGAGGAGAGGTTCTGTACAACTGAGCAGTTGGAAACTCCCTGGCAGGCCAATACAATTGGCACCCCACCCTACTTCCTGTAGGGGAGGGGATCCGTCCCCTTCAGCTGACGTGGTACAGTCGCTGCGGATCCTTAGCACTCATACCTCTGATGTTACTAGAGGAACCTCGGGCCGAATTGCCAAGCCCCTCCCATATGGGAGTTGTTCGGATTGGGTTGGACTCGAAGGGGCGATGTGTTCCCCATACCCGTGGGAGATCAGGTACCTCCGGCGAGGCTTCGATACCCGGGGGGTGGCGGTTGAGGGTTACCTTATCATTCCCGGGTACTAGCCTGCTCAGCTAGTAGGTGTGCTAGATCACCACACGGCCCTACCGATGTCAATTGGTAGCCTTCCCCCTGGGGTTGACGCGCGTAAGTGGTGTATCCACTTGAGTAAGTAAGTGGCGTATCTGTCTTGAGTTTTGGACCAGATGGGGGGGGGGGGGCTTGTTAGTCTCTAGGTCTTGCCCAATGGAAAGAGCCCTGAAGTTGCGGGGCGACCCTTTTGGGGACAGCCCTTCTTTCTCCACTGGTTTGTAGGAGGGGATCGGTCCTTACTATGTAAGGGCTGCTCTGGTAGATACCTTCACCCATACATCCCACCCTACTGTGAACTAAAAAGGCCCCACCAGATTGGGTTCAGAGACCAGAGACCGTCCTATTGGTGGAGGAAGTTTAACCAAAAGAGTATCATCCCGCCATGGAATGCCAAAACTCCTACTAACACTTCTACTGTGAAAGAGACCACCAGATGAGAGATGATGTAAGATGAGTGAAGTATGTAAGTCCCAGGTTTCATAGTCAAACCACTATTAGGTAAATTGATGGAAATTAATAGTTCGTTCTCACTAGCCATGTGTAGGCCACAGTATAAAAAGGTAGGCAGACTGAAAAATTCAATGTCATAGCAGGGATGTGAACCATGGATCTCCTGGTCTCTGCCCTGTTGTCCTTAACCATTGAACTATCATGACAACATGCCAGCAATTCTCCAATTGACTTGGTCACAAATTTAATATGCACCATATAGATCTAATACGTCACTCCTGGGAATGAGAACAAAACTTAATCAAGTCTTCCTTGCTCCCAAGACAGAGCAAAGTTTCCTATTAATTGTAAATGATCACATAATAGTATTTTAATGTTGTAGTTATCATTGTGACTGCCATTCTCAGTTACTGTGAACCAGCCTTCATACAAGGCACAAGAATGGAGGAGCTGGGAGAATAAAAAGCTAGAGGCTAAAAGAGCTGGAGGTAATAAAAATGAAAGAAGGTGAAGTAAGAAAGATCACATGATAAGATACAACCTGACTTTTTTTTTTGTAATTTTTTGTAATTTTATGTCCTCCAACATTAAGTCATATCGGACGATGAATGGAATGGGTGAAATGATGCTCAAATGAGCCTAGGGTCCATAGAGCTTAGAGTTACACAACACTTGTCTTTCAGGATAAGGGAAAATCCCGGAAAAACCTTATCCAGGTAACTCACCCTGACCAAGATTCGAACTCAGGACCTCTTGAACATGAGGCAGACTTGCTACCACCACGCTACTGAGGCGGGCACACACAACCTGACTGGACTATGCTACGGAAGGGATTCTACACGGAGGAAAAAAGGTTTACCATGAGCATATCATCCTGTCATGCAACACTGAGACAGCCGCTGGCACTTCCACACTAAAAGAAACCACAGATGATAGATGATGTGAAACAATAATGGAGATGAAATGGAGGGACAGGAAATTCGGGGAATGTAATTAACCAACCCAGCATTCGCCTGGTGAGCCAATTAAACCCCCCCCCCCAAAAAAAAAAGATCAACCATGGGAATCAAACCCGGACTTCCCAAACATGGGCCATAGACGAAACCTTCTGAGCCATCCCACTAAGTTGTGTTCAGAATTAGTGTGTAACTCTGTATAAGAGATGGACCTGTGTGTTTGTCTGAAAGATTATTAAAAGTACAAAGGGTACAGGCTAAAGAGACTTAAAGAAACATTGTAGAGACGTGTCAAAGTGTTGTATTTGTGTAAAAGAGAGGCTGATTGTACATTAGCATTGTGACAAAACAGTTTGAGGTGAATGTTATCTTTGAAAGGATAGAGCCAGACTGAAAAATTCAATGCCATAGCCGGGATTTGAACCACGGATCTTCTGGTCTCTGTCCAGCCACTCTAAACCATTGAACTACTATGGCCAACGTGCCCACATGACATTAAATTCTCCAAATGACTCGTGTTTTTCCCGGTAACCACTAGGAGTTCTCATAAACACATGAGACAACTACCTTAATGGCGACTTACTATGCTGTAAGTACTTTAAGGCCCGGGCTTTATAGTTCGGACCACTAATTGGTACAATTAATGGAAATTAATGTTACCTTTGTCACAGTACTGATGGTCTGCACTAATGACAAAAGGTAGAAGACTTAGCTCAAGATGTATTCTCATTAGTATTCAATAAATCATATACTACAGCTAAGTAAAATAAAGTAACTTTTCAAGAGGACTGGAACAAAGGCATTAACACATAACTACTTGAGAAATAAAACTACTGATGTAGATAGTAGCCAGAAAAGCTGCAGATATAATCACTGAAAAAGTTTACATTTACAAAGATAAAAATAGTTACTTTCTATAATATTGAAATTCTTTGCAATTATATCACATCTTATTACACATACACATATGCACCACTTTATATTTTGGCTTTAAAGAAAATAGGAGGGACTAAACATGCCATCAAATATCACACCTTGGGAAGAGGATGGTAACAAGAACAAAAATTACATACTCATGGCCTCTGATTTACCTGAAGTTACATTAACTCCTTAAAACATTCTACTGCATGCAAATATTACTGTAATGGAAGGATATCTTTAAAAACTGACATTATCAGATTTGTTATACTTTTTATGTACAGCCTTAGCACAAATGATTTACCTGATTCTATAGTTCATACATAATGAGGCTATAGCATTAATCATATACCAATGAAAAAAGAAATTAAACAAGTTCCTTTGAATAATTTAAATTGGAATTAACACTGTGAAGTAATGTAATAGTTAAAATTATACAATGAAGCAGTTTTCAAGACATTCTAATCCAATAATTTCACCCCTTGTGTAAGAACTTATCAGCATATGCTGCCAATTAGGTTTAACACAAATAACTGCATTATGTTTAGCCGCAGACCATGTAATGCCTATCTCATCTTGCTTATATCAGTCACGACTCTGAAATTATTTCAGTGTAGTTCATTAACTTAAACAACTTTTGGGATTTATAGCTAGCTATTCGCTTTATCAAAATTTACAGCTGCAATATGGAAAAAAAGGAACTAGAAACATTAAAGGCCAAATCCGAGGAAATCTTGTAAATAGTATACAACAGGCGATCAATATGGCGGTTTGTGAAATGATCACGCGTAGCAAGGCACAACAAATTCATAGTGAAAACGGAAACATACACGAAAAAATTGGAAACAGGAGTAACAAATTACTTATCAGTGCGATGAAAATGGTGCAAGTGAAAGTAATGTTCTCCTATGTAATATACCAAAGCAAACCATCTTACACGCGCGATTCCAGGAGTGAAAGTATGGATCAACTTCAAGGTAACCCACTGCATACGAGTGAACATAATACCATTACACCTCTACAAAAGATCATCGAAATAATGAAGACTCAACAAAGTTAAGAAAATAAAAGAAACCACCACCCTAGAACCTACAGGAGAAAGAGAAAAAACTTTTTACAAAATTCACCTTCCACCCATCAGCCTATAACAAATTCCAAAAATTCTTCTCAAAACACAACATAACTCTTGCACCTCAAAATAGGTTTAATATCAGAAATTTGTTAAACAGCCCTCCCAAAAATTCAATCACTACCAAAGAAAAACCAGGAATCTATGAGATCAAATGTGAAACTTAACCTAAAATTTATATAGGAAAAACAAAAAGAAATATTAACATCAGAACTAAAGAACATCTAAGAAACATTAAAAATGGTGAAACAGAAAAATCAGCAGTGGCTTTTCATTTTTTGAATACTAGACATGACATCAACTTGGAAACATCTCTAATAAAATATGTTAATCACCCCATAGAGCTTTCTGTATGGGAAAAAATCTTCATCAACAAAAATCGTCATAGAGTCATGAATTTTGAAACTCCACCACTGGACATCTTTGACAAGTACATCACGCCATCTAAACGGAGAAAGAGGAAACCACTACAACTTGCACTAGTCGAGTATCAGCTGATGATAGGAGCGAGAGCTCTTGAAACATGTGCTGTGAATAAACAGTGTGAGTGAAGCAATGTGTCAATATCTTCTCGATTCACTTTTGTATTAATGAAGATGGACCTAAGAAAAGCCCGTGATGAAATTACCAGACTGAAAAAAGGAAACAAACATGACGACTAGTTCATACATAATAAGGCTACAGTATTGTCACCCTGGTGGTAGGCTCGCGAAGCCGATGAAAAATGATGGCCGATCGTTACCGGAAGTGAGAGACAGTTGAGGGTAGAGTGAGAGAAAATAAACAGTTTTGAGGTTCTAGAAATGTTGTAATGGTGAACAGTGTATTTCGAGGAGAATAAAGTGTAGTTTTTGTGTTTTGTAACCTTGTTTTATCATTTCACGAACCCACAAAGTCACAACTGGTGTCAGGAAGCGGGATAACTACATCACCGAACATTATGGCCATGGAATCGGCATTGGAAATGCTTTTGCAGAAGATGAACGAATTAACAGCGAAGTCGGAAGCGGCAAATAACAACTTGGCCGCGAAGATGAACGAGTTAACAACAAAAACAGAAGCGGCAAATAACAACCTGGCCGCAGAGTTGAAAGAAATAAAGACCGAATTGACCACAGAAATGAAGGCAGCGAACGACAGTCTGGCCACGGAAATGAAGGAGGCGAAAGAGCTCCTCGCCGCCAAATTTGAGGAACAGTTGGCCGGCGTGAGGGATGACGTGAAGGAGCTGGGCAAGCGGATGGGCCAAGTGGACGAGCGCGTCGAGGACCTGGCGAACCGCTTCAATGACCTAGAGGAAAAGGCCGACAATAACGCCAAGTCCCTGAACGCCATGGTTGAAGACGTCGAAGACCTCGCGAACCGCGTAAACAACCTGGAGGGAAAGGCCGACAGCAGCGTCAAGTCCCTGAACGCCATGGTGGAGGACGTCGTCGGCAGGAGACTGAAGGATTCGAAGGCTGACGCACCGGGACGCGACACAACATCGGCGCGCGTCAAACCTCCGAAATATGACGGCGCGTCAACATTCGAGGTCTTCCGCCGCCAGTTCGACACAGTGGCCAAGCACAACAGATGGTCACCGGAGGAGGAGGCCACACAGTTAATAGCCAGCCTCCAGGGACGGGCCGCGGAAATCCTAAACGCGGTGCAGACGACGGCGCCGCCCAAGGACATCTGGGAGGCCCTGGAGAATCGTTTCGGGAACCACCGCTTAGCCGCAGCGTACCGCAGCCAACTAAAGGCAAGGTCGCAGCAGCCGGGGGAGACGCTGCAGGAGTTCGCCATAGCGATGGAGCAGCTGGCTAGCAAGGCCTTGGTTGACCTGCCACTGGAGTTCGTATCCCGGGAAGCCGCCTACAATTTTGTCGACGGGGTACGGGACACGGAGATTCGTCAGCGCCTAATGCTCGGCGACTATAAAACCATCCACGAGGCGCTGACAGCGGCATTAAGGCTGGAGGCGGCCAAGGTAGCATCTATCCCGACGTCGAGAACGAGGAGTGTCCGCTACGCCGGAGACAGAAGACCAGCTGTGGGACGCCGGCGAACACCTAGTGGCCTGTGTTGGGGGTGTGGACAGCCGGGGCACCTGCAGAGAGACTGCCCACATCAGGAAGAGCAGCCGGATTAACGAGTAAGGCCCGTCGTGGAGAGGGGCACGTCGTTGCCATCACCACCATCCCCTCGAGTGACACTGCGCGCCGTCAGCCGGCGTATGGATGACAGCCTCATCGCGGACGGTTGGGTAAGAGGAAAGCCTTGCCGCGTGCTGGTGGACACCGAGGCGGCCGTGACCATCATCAGACCTGACGTGGCGAAGGGTTTGCCGACGAGGAAACCGAGCCGACCATACGAGCTTGTGACGGCATCGGGCGACACCATGCCTGTGGAGAAGGAGGCCCTGCTGGAGCTGAACTTGGGACGGAGTGCCGTGCGTCTGTGGGTGTTCGTCGCGAAGGTGGCTGAGGAATTGATCCTGGGACTGGATGCCCTCAGGAGCCACGAGGCGACGGTCGACGTCGGCAAGAAGGTCCTGCGGCTTAACGGAGAAGAGGTTATACTCAGTCAACCCGAAGAGCGCCTTGGAATTTGCAAGGTCGTCTTGGACGAAGACGTGGTTGTCCCCGCGAGGAGCGAGGTGGTGGTGACGGCGCGACTGGAAGGCCAGAGAACCAGCAACATGATGCTAGATCAGAAGTCGCCTGTACACGGACTGTGTGTAGCCAGTGCATTGCTGCCGTGCCGAGAGGAGGTGCCGGTGAGACTGCTAAATCCAACGGACGCCGATCACGACGTCCAGGCCGGGACAGGGTTGGGAACGCGCGAGCCAGTGGTAAGCGTAACAGCAATCGACAAGACGCAGGAGCCGGTGCCGACGCAACACCTGGGGCCCCGGCTAGAAGGCTTACTGGAGAGGGCGGCCGACCACCTGACCGCAGAACAGCTGGAGAAAGTTCGATAACTACTGAGGCGATACGAGCGCGTCTTCAGCCAAGGCGATAGTGACTACGGCCGCACGGACAAAGTGCTTCACCGCATCGACACCGGAGACGCCCGGCCTATTCGGCAACCACCTAGACGCGTTCCGCTGGCGAAGCAAGGGGCGGTACGAGACATGCTGGAGGACATGAGATCCAGGGGGGTGATTGAAGAGTCTGACAGCCCTTGGTGTTCCCCTGTAGTCTTGGTGATGAAGAAGAACGGCGAGCTACGCTTCTGCGTGGACTACAGGAAGCTGAATGCTGTCACCCGGAAGGACTGCTTCGCCTTACCCCGGATTGACGACACCCTGGACACGCTAGCTGGTGCGCAGTGGTTCTCGACTTTGAACCTGAAGTCGGGCTACTGGCAGGTAGCTCTAGATCCGAGAGACAAAGAGAAGACCGCATTCTCGACAGGCCAAGGGCTCTGGCAGTTCACAGTTATGCCCTTTGGCCTCTGTAACGCACCAGCTACCTTCCAACGCCTCATGGAGTCAGTGATGAGAGGCCTTACTTACGACGCCTGCCTGCTATACCTGGACATCATCATCGTCGGGAAGACTTTTGAAGATCACCTCAAGAATCTGAGTAAGGTGCTACAGAGACTGCAGGCGACCAACTTGAAGCTGAACGCGAAGAAGTGCCAGCTCTTCCGCAAGGAAGTGAACTACTTAGGCCACATAGTCTCAGCAACCGGAGTGGCCACAGACCCGGAGAAGACACAGGCTGTGAGAGATTGGCCTCGCCCAAAGGATAAGAACGAATTGAGCAGTTTCCTGGGGCTGTGCAGTTATTACCGGCGCTTCATAAAGGGGTTCTCCAACATCGCAAAACCCCTCACCCGCCTGACAGAGGAACACCGGCCTTATGTGTGGACGGAGGACGCAGAAAACGCTTTCCAGCACCTAAAGGAGACCCTGTGCAGCGCTCCAATTTTGGGATTTCCACAACCGGGTGGCGCCTTCATTGTGGACACCGACGCCAGCGACCATTGCATTGGAGGTGTCCTATCGCAGATCCAGGACGACCATGAGCGGGTGATAGCCTATTACAGCAAGACGCTATCCAAGGCAGAGAAGAACTACTGCGTCACCCGACGAGAATTATTGGCGGTAGTAAAGACCTTGGAGCACTTCCACAAGTACCTGTACGGTCAGCCATTCCACCTGAGGACTGACCACTCCGCCCTAACCTGGCTATTGAACTTTAAGAACCTGGAAGGTCAGACAGCACGTTGGGTCCAGAGGCTGCAGGAGTACGACTTCACCTCGGAACATCGTAGAGGGAAGAGCTACGGTAACGCTGACGCCATGTCCCGAAGACCCTGTCTAGAAGAGTGCGGCCAGTGCACAAGAGTGGAGGAGAAGGAGCGTGCCGCAGCAGTCCGAGTAGTCACGGCAGTGCCTGCGGATGGCTGGGATAGCGCAGGCCTTAGGAGGGAGCAGCTGGCGGACGCAGACTTGGGGCCACTCTTGAGGGAAGTGGAGGCAGGGACGAGACCAACCTGGGAGCACATCGCACCGAGGAGCGCCACCTACTAGTCGTACTGGGCCCAATGGGACTCGTTGAAGACCAGAGAGGGCGTGCTGTTCCGGGTATAGGAGTCACCCGATGGGAAGACGCAGAGAGAACAGTTGGTACTTCCCCGGAGTAAGGTCCCGGAAGTCTTGGAGGAAGTGCACGCTGGTACTTCGGGAGGACACCTGGGAGCGAACCGAACGATCGACAAACTTCGGCAGCGCTACTACTGGCTGAGACTCCGAGCAGATGCTGAGAGATGGTGCCGTCAGTGTCACGTGTGCGCGGCGAGTCATGGCCCCCAGACTAGGAGCCGGGGTCGCATGCAGCAGTACAACGTCGGAGCGCCATTCGAACGGATCGCCGTTGACATTGCTGGACCGTTCCCAGTTTCCGACCAAGGCAACAAGTACCTAATGGTGGTCGTGGACTACTTCACCAAGTGGCCGGAGGTGTATGCCATCCCAAACCAAGAGGCAAAGACAATCACAGACTGCCTCGTGGAGCAAGTGTTCTGTCGATTTGGGGTGCCATTGGAGCTACACAGTGACCAGGGTACCAACTTTGAGTCCAACCTAATGAAGGAGGCATTACAAAGGCTTGGGGTGAACAAGACCCGCACGACGCCTCTACATCCCCAGTCGGATGGCATGGTCGAAAGATACATCAAGACCTTAGAGGAACACCTGAGGAAGGTCGTGGCCAGCCATCAGCGAGACTGGGACATCAAGGTGCCACTGTTCTTGCTGGCCTACCGCTCATCTGCACACGACACAACTGGGATGACGCCAGCCAGCTTAATGTTCGGTCGAGAGTTACGCCTCCCTTGTGACCTGGCTTTTGGAAGCCCTCCGGAGGCGAAGCAGCCGATGACCGAGTATGTGGAGAACCTGGTGGACCACCTCCACGACATGCACGAGATCGCTCGCCAGAACATCCAGAAGGCGAGCAACCGCATGAAAACCCGATACGACAGGCAAGCCAACAGCCAAGGGTTCCAGCAAGGTGACCTGGTCTGGTTGTACCGCCCGACCCGGACCAAGGGACGCTGCCCGAAGCTTCAGCAGCCATGGCAAGGACCGTACCGTGTGATGAGGAGGATTAACGACGTGGTCTACCGCATCCAGAAGGTGCCCCGAGGAAAGATGTTGGTGGTACACCTGGATCGCCTGGCCCGCTATGAAGGCGCTGTTCGGGACGACCAGCCTTGAGGAGGGAGCAGTGTCACCCTGGTGGTAGGCTCGCGAAGCCGATGAAAAATGATGGCCGATCGTTACCGGAAGTGAGAGACAGTTGAGGGTAGAGTGAGAGAAAATAAACAGTTTTGAGGTTCTAGAAATTTTGTAATGGTGAACAGTGTATTTCAAGGAGAATAAAATGTAGTTTTTGTGTTTTGTAACCTCGTTTTATCATTTCACAAACCCACAAAGTCACAGTATTAATCATATACCAATGAAAAAAGAAATTAAACAAGTTCTTTTGAATAATTTAAATTGGAATTAACACTGTGATGTAATGTAATAGTTAAAATTATACAATGAAGTAGTTTTCAAGACATTCTAATCCAATAATTTCACCCCTTGTGTAAGTACGAACTTATCAGCATGTAATGCCAATTAGGTTTAACACAATTAACTGCATTATGTTTAGCCGCAGACCATGTAATGCCTCCATGAAAGGAAGTACATATTTATTTTTCTTTATATTTAATCAACATTCAATAAACATTCTAAGGTTTTGATATTGCAGCTCTTACAGTTAATCTGCCACTGGCTACCTTTCTACTTCGTCTGACCTTCATTTCCACCCGCTACCGCAAACTCGGGCATTGGGAAAAAGTGCATTGAGTTGAGGCTGCCTCTTCTATATATACAAAAAACTTAACATATGACACCATTGGCAGGATATACTCTTGACATGTGAATCAAGATGGACTAACTTGTGGATGCCGCATGATATGAAGAGGGCACACCAAGCAATTGTAACTTCAACATTTTATAAGTTTCTCTGTTTCAATACTTCATGCTTTACGTAATACGAGGTGCATCCAGAAAGTAAGCCCCGGTGACCGATAAAGAGAACAAAACATCACTAAGTAAGAAATATTTATTGGAATAATTACATAGACTGACTGGCTAGTTTTTAACATAGTAATGACCATTTTTGAGGCATTTATCGTAATGGTGCACCATTAATTAATGCCTCTTGTCAACATTCCACGTCTCTTGTTGTGAATTGCCCACCTGAGTTTATGCAATATCGATGAGCATTTATGGTCTCCCCTCGCAGTAAAAATTTGCACAAGAGGACACCACGTTAATCTCAGAAGACAGTGCACATGATTTTGACAGAGATAGTCTGCTTGAATTTGATCTTCACAGGTGAACCACTATGCCACCAATACATTAATTGTGTGGCATGTGCACACATACTATCATACATAATGTTCTGTCCATACACGTGACACACCTGACGGTGGATCTCTGCTGGAGATTGCTTTTGAGCATGCAAAAATCGGATGACTGCATGAACTTTGCATTTGGTGGGAGGCAACCATTTTCTTCTAGCACAGAGTAGTAAACACTGCCGTCACAAGACTGAAACTTTACTACAATGTTAACATAAACTTCCTCTCTTCTCCTGCACATGCGCATTTCTATCCGACTGGTGCCATCTCTGGATGCAATTGGTACTTACTTTTTGGATGCACCTCGCACATGACAACAAAATCAGGTAAATCAATTGTTCTATCCTTATATTGCCACATAACTACAATTTTTGAACTTGTGATTACTTTCTTCCCATGATGCAATACCATCATTTTGCTTTCACCCTCATTCTATGCTGACATTTTCATCAGAGAACCTGTGCACTGATATGGCACATATATTTCTATACAAAGGAACTTGCCTTCAGTTAAATTCCTATAATTGCACATCAATTTACATTTCTGCTCACTACTGCATGCACCAGATAAAACATTTCAAAAACATAATTTAAAAAAAGTGTATCAAAAATAAGTGGAGAAAGCAGAAAATAAGAAAATGCACATTTTCAAAAAATAAATCTGCTTTCCAATGTGCGCCTTGCAGTGGCTGTGAAAGGTTAGGCCCACTTAAATAGAAAAGTTAATACCAAGGCTTGCGTCCATTTGCAATGAGGCCATTCGCAATGATTTACAAGAACATTATCACAAGAAACTAATGCCAAACCCTGCAATCTCATGTTTAAATTAATGCAATTCAAGTGATAAAAGTAACAATATTGCACTGTATAGAGATAGAGAAATGGAGTCATTTGATGAGCTAATTATTATACTTGAAAACTGTCTTTATGACAAAAAGCACCAAATTTACAAACATAATTTTTGAAAGCAAAATATATGGAAATGAACATATGAATGTAAGTTTTAATTATGACTACTGTGGTGCCTTTAACTTGGCATTAAACTCCATAGGATATAAACTATTCTGTTTTCTTTTATATATAGAAAAATATTAGAAACATGGAATGGACCGCTGCAATTTCATTAATTATTGCAGCCTCCATTTTTAATCACTTTCATTCTTCAGTTGTTTTGTTTCGAGACTCATGCTTTATTGAATGGCAAAGGAAATCTTGTGTTTACGTCCTTGAGTTAATGTACAAGTTCTGTGAATAGCCCTGTAGCGTAACTCATGTCCAAAAGCATAGTCTGAGGGGAAAGATCTTTTAAATGCATGCTACTTCGTTTTCATGGATGGCCACTGATTTCGAGTTCATTGCAAGATAGTTTTCCTTCTCTCTCACAACTATCCAGATGGTATAAATTGCTCTGATCCTAGCCCATGTAAAAGTATGGCCCTGCCACCAAGACCAGCTGCAACACCTCCAGGAGGAAGTACATAATTCCGACCATCTCGAGCTCTTCCTGGATCCAATTCAACCAGGTTCTCATTACTGTCCCGAAGATCATCATAAGCCCACACTGCCAGGTGACGACTCTTGCCCTGTCTGGCTAATATGTGACAGCTGCGCTGTGGAGATGACGATAACATTACTCCTGAAACAACAGCCCAATGTGCTTTGTGGCCTCGTCGACAGCAAGGAGAATGGTTAGCATCTGCATCATAACTGCTAATAGTTAAGGTTGTACATATTTCATTTTGATCGTTACAACTTATTTTGAAAATATCTGTAATCACTCCACTGTTAGAACCCATCTAGATGTAAACACAGGTCATTAGCTAGTCCATGATACACAGGTAAATCAAAGGACACCATAATACAGAGTGTCTTCAAATTATCGGACAATTTCATAAGGCTCTTAATTTTTAGATGAGTCGTATTTTTTACACATCTGCTTCACTTTCGTACCTATTTTGAGGACATGTTTCGCAAATCATCGTTTGCATCTACGGCTCTTATGCGACTAAAGCTTGATCCAGCGGTGTGGGTAATTCTGGGGTTGCTGCTGCCATCTGTTGATTTAGTGATGAACTTAAATGTGGGATTCTCTTCTGGCGGGATTTCAAAGTTCATTAGTTGGTTTTTATGTTTTTCTATGTATATCCTCTCCCATATGACGAGTTCACTATGTTTTTGTATGTATTTTAGTAATTCTGTGCTATCTTCAATTTCATGATTTTCAGACCAGAAATGAGCTGCTATTGCGGACTTATCAATATTTTTGTATCTTAAGTGCCTGAAGTGTTCTTTCTTTCTAGTGCCTATGTTTCTTTTTGTCCTCCCTATGTAAATTTTTTCACAGTCTTTACACTTAATCTTGTAAATGCCTGACTTTTCCTCTGGTTTTATCTTATCAGTATTATTACTGTGAAGTAGGTTTTTAATGTTGTAATTGTTTTTTGGTGCCAATGTTATATTGTATTTCTTGAATCTTTTTTGGAACTTTTTTGTGGCCCAGGGGTGGTAAGTAAATTTAGCAAATCTAATTTCTTGTTTTATTGGTGTGAGAGCTGTGATCTGTTTTAATCTCTTTTGAAGTTTGAATTATTTTAGTTTTTTATCTACAAGATTTTTTCCATATCCATTTTTAATTGTAGTTTTTAAGATTTGATGGTATTCGTTTTGATATTCTTGCTGGCTGAGAGGTAGATTTACTAATCTGTGTGTGAGACTGTTGATGGTTGCATGTTTGTGTGGAAACTGAAGAGGACTGTACTCTACCTTTTTTAGACCTTAAAATCAAATAAAGCAATGAAAAACTAGAATTTGGCATCCATAGAATAATAATAATAATAATAATAATAATAATAATAATAATAATAATAATAATAATAATAATAATAATAATAATAATAATAATAATAATAATTAATAATAATAATAATAATAATAATAATAATAATAATAATAATAATAATAATAATAATAATAATAATAATAATAATAATAATAATAATAATAATAAATAATAATAATAAATAATAATTAATAATTAATAATAATAATTAATAATAATAATAATAATAATAATAATAATAATAATAATAATAATAATAATAATAATAATAATAATAATAATAATAATAATAATAATAATAATAATAATAATTTATTTTCATCCATAATAACACTTACATGTTGTCGGATACGTCAAAATAAACAGTTATATACATTTAATTACAATTCGTCCAGTCTATACAAGCATTTTTGTATTAGAAACTTGTTTAGTTCATTTTTAAATAATATACCTTTTTTGTTTTTAGTGAATTTGGTAGTTTATTAAATAATAATTTTCCCATTATTAAGGGATCTTTATCTGTTGGCTTCTTATTTAAAGTTATTCTGTGGTAATTATTTTGTGTCCTTGTTTCATGTTTGTGACAATGCTTATTTAAGTTACCCATTTCATCCTTGCTAATTACAAACATTATTACTTTAAAAACGTATAGAGATACTACTGTTAGGATTTTGTTTTCTACAAAAACATTTCTACATGATTCTCTTCTATTTACCTTATATATACATCTTACACATTTTTTCTGCAAAACTAGCAATCTGTTCATGTTAGTCATACAAGTGCTTCCCCATATCTCAACTGCATATTGTAGATGTGAATGTATTATTCCATAATAAGTTAGTTTCAGATATTCAGAATTTAGGTATTTTGCTAGGTTCCTTAATAAATATAGATTTGTACTTATCTTTTTACATATATAGTCGATATGGTGTCTGAATGTTAGGTTTTCATCAATAATCACTCCTAAGAATTTTATCTTATCTAATTGCTTGATTTGCAACACACACAGATAATTACATCAAAGCAAATAGTTTCAACCCAATTCCACACAAACATGCAACCATCAACAGTCTCACACACAGATTAGTAAATCTACCTCTCAGCCAGCAAGAATATCAAAACGAATACCATCAAATCTTAAAAACTGCAATTAAAAATGGATATGGAAAAAATCTTGTAGATAAAAAACTAAAATAATTCAAACTTCAAAAGAGATTAAAACAGATCACAGCTCTCACACCAATAAAACAAGAAATTAGATTTGCTAAATTTACTTACCACCCCTGGGCCACAAAAAAGTTCCAAAAAAGATTCAAGAAATACAATATAACATTGGCACCAAAAAACAATTACAACATTAAAAACCTACTTCACAGTAATAATACTGATAAGATAAAACCAGAGGAAAAGTCAGGCATTTACAAGATTAAGTGTAAAGACTGTGAAAAAAGTTACATAGGGAGGACAAAATGAAACATAGGCACTAGAAAGAAAGAACACTTCAGGCACTTAAGATACAAAAATATTGATAAGTCCGCAATAGCAGCTCATTTCTGGTCTGAAAATCATGAAATTGAAGATAGCACAGAATTACTAAAATACGTACAAAAATATAGTGAACTCGTCATATGGGAGAGAATATACATAGAAAAACATAAAAACCAACTAATGAACTTTGAAATCCCGCCAGAAGAGAATCCCACATTTAAGTTCATCACTAAATCAACAGATGGCAGCAGCAACCCCAGAATTACCCACATCGCTGGATCAAGCTTTAGTCGCATAAGAGCCGTAGATGCAAACGATGATTTGCGAAACATGTCCTCAAAATAGGTACGAAAGTGAAGCAGATGTGTAAAAAATACGACTCATCTAAAAATTAATAATTTTTCGCTTCACTGTGGTGTTCAAATACAGTTAAATCTCGATATCATAAGGCTATGTTTTTACTAATACTTAATACAAATAAACCATCATATCATCATTTGAAAGAGGGAAGTTGTAAGTTTTGTTTTCACCTTAGAATGCACTTGATGTGAGCACCACGTGTAATACAACAGAAGTCTAGTTGGTGAACCCAATCATGCCACACCCTCTAGAGCACTATGATATTCTTGATCGCTGTGGTAATACAGCTTCTCAATTTGAAAGTAATGAGTTAGTAATTCAAACACAAACATCATTTAAATTATCCTTACTTGGACATGTTTCGGAGAACGTTTTGTCCCTATCGTCAGCAGTTATCCGACTGGTTGGATCTGTGGTTTCTTGAAGTGAGCTGGTTGTCTGTGGTGGCATCTGTAGTCTGAGATGAACTTCCAAAGAGAATTTTCAGGCAGCAATTCGAAATTTAAAGTATACTGTTTGTTTTTTATAATTAGCAACTTTTCCCAAACATCAAGTTTGACTGCATTACTGGCTGGTTTTAATAGTTTTATATTTGGTACAATTTCATGATTGGTAGACCAGAAATGGTGAGCTGCTGCTGATTTTTCTATCCGTTATAATAACAGCTTCTTAATTCTGCCAACGTCGTTGAAAGTGGAGGGATGAAAACACTATCCTTGATATAACCCCACAGGTAGATATCACACACTGTTAAGTCAGATGAACAGGGTGACCATATGCAGGTGTTGTCTGCAGCTGTTGCATGACCAGTCCATCCAAGTGGCAGGTGTCAATTGAGGAACCCATGGACATTCCTATGCTAATGTGGAGGGGCCTCATATTGCTGGAAAATGAACTGCTGTTCCTCTTCATCGTCAGCTGACATTAACCAGTTCTGCAACATTTTCAGGTACACATTTCCATTGATAACGTTCTCAGCATCCCCCTCAAAGAGAGAGAGAGAGAGAGAGAGAGAGAGAGAGAGAGAGAAACTGTCATGTTCTATCTGTATCACAGCGTGGGGGTTCTCAGATCCCTATATCTTGACAATGTATCTATTGACTCTTCCAGATATATGAAATGATGCTTCATTGCTCATAATGATTTGCTCCAGCAAACCCTCGTCCTCTTTGATCATGGCAATAATCTTCTCAAAAAACAATTTCCTCTTTGCTGGATCATCAGGTTCCAGTTTTTGTTCAGGCTGTAGTTTGTGGTAAATAACCTCATTCGCTTCTGTGTAATCTTCCACAGTGTTGATGTTGGTATCTGCAACTACTGACTGGCTCTCCATACGGATTTTTTAGGGCTCTGTGTAAAGCTTTCATAGATTCTGTCAATCATTTCTTCATTTACACTTGGTCTTCCCACACATCCTTTCCCTTAATGACATACATCCTCTCTCACAAAATTGTTCATACGAACTTTCAGATTGACGATGTGGGAGGTGCAGGACATCTAAATGATTGGCGAGCTGCTAAAATACTTTATTTGCACAAATTCAAGCACACACCAGCTACAATCAGTTGGTAAAGCAGCCATTTTCTCCAAAACAATGTACACACCTCTTTCTTGATGACAAATGAAAATCAGAGTACAACACAAAACCTAAAACTTCCCTACTTCAAATGTTTGTATGATTATTTATGTTATGTATTGGTGAAAACACAGCCTTAAGAAACCATCCAATAATTTGTAAACATCCTACATAGTAAAACTAAAAAACTGAAGCTACTGTCAGAGAAGCAAATAATTTCAAATTATAAAAAATTACTAAAATTTAAAAATGTAAATTGGAATTAACACTGTGAAATAATATAGTAATTAAAAATTCTACTATGAGTCGATTGAGACACTCTCCACTTCACGTATCACAAATTTCCTTTCTACGCGTTCCGCCTTTACTTGAAGGCATTAACAAGAAGTTGTCGACTGGCTAGAACTATAATGTTCCAGCCGATCAGGGTCCTCTGGAGATGAGACATCTGGCAAAGATTCAGTACGACTGAGTAAAATAATTTCTTATGATGGAATGTCATAATTCATTAAATGTGTTTGGAATTTCTTTATATAAATGTTTTCGCAGAAGTTTAATTCATGATTCATGTGAATTGATTTTAGTAGTTAGGTTTTATGTTCTATGTTGTGATTATGATCCCAGAGATGTGCTGCTACTGTGGATTTGTTTCTTTATGATGTTTCTAAAGTGTTCTTTGAATCTGGTACCGATTTCATGTTTTGTATTTCTAATATATATATATATTAATGCAGTGTCCTGCGCTGGTGCGTAGTGGGCTAAGGCCTCATGCTTTGGTTTCCTGCTACTGAATGTGGCCAGGGTTCGATCCCAACCCTGGTGGGGTGCGGATATAGGAGCTGTGCCTACTCAGCATCATGAAGAAATTTAGGAGGTTACGATAGGTAAGCGGCCCTGGTCAAGAAAGCCAACTTTCCAGCTGGTGGTGCCAAGATGCTGACCACATCTCTTCTTCAATCGGTTGGATGATCGCCCACCTCTACCTTGTGTAGGTGGATGTGAGGCTGGCAGTCACATTGGCAGGCATTGGCGCTCTATGGGCTGTCATGCCATGGGTTATTATTATATTAATGCAGTCTCAGTAATTAATTCTATAAATGCCAGACTTCTTTTCTAGAGGAACTTTGTTTTTGATTTTCTGATGAGGTTTCTGATACTGAATTTCTTTACTGGTGCCAGGTGATATTAAATTAATTGCAAATCTTTTGAAATGTGCTAGTTGCCCATGGGTGATATGTGAACTTGTGTTTGTGTGTGTTTTTCTCGCTCCTAAAAGATGTTAAGGTGATCTCATTCAACTGGTTTTTTTTTTTTTTTACTGAACCTTTTTATTTTCTTGTCTACCAACTTTTTGCTGAAACCTTTTGTCACCATTTCTACTATTCGGTTATGTATTCCTTTTCATCCATCAGTACATTAATCAGTCTACGTATTAGGCTATGGATGACTGCATGTTTATGAGACCTAGGGTTGAAATTACTGGCATTGATGTAGTTGTCTGCTCGTGTCCTTCCTGTAAATATCGAGATTTTAAGTTGTCATTATCTTTGATTATGTTTGGGTCTCATTGAAGAACTGCCAGATGTCTTGTTTCAGGAGAACCATGATCAGTGGAACATCAAGGTTCTAGCCAGTTGTCAATTTCTTGATAATGCCTTCAAGTGGAAGCAAAATGCATTGAAGAAAATTTGTGGTATGTGAAGTACAGTGTCTCAGTCAACTCGTATAATTTTTGATTAAATGACTAAAACTTCACTTATCACAGGATTAGTTTTGCAACTTGCTCACTTGCATCTTCATGCTAATTTGTCACATAGATACCATTAGTACCACTAGCTGATTGTTTCTTTACTGCCAACCACTGAAAACAAATTTGACACTATCAATTGGCACTATTTAAAATTCATTACACAATCCTTATTTTTCAAAATAAATATTTCTTCCCACACCAAATCTGAGCATCCATTTAATTACTTTAATAATAATTTAATCTCTGAATTTATTCCATAATTAAATGATAAAATATGATCAATAGCTGTATACTATTTATAGCTATGTTAATACATTATCATATTCCTGATTGTTTGGGGTTAGAATCACAATGTCAAGTGAAAAATCTAGATGCAAAGACACTGTGTTTCACTGTTCAGAAAGTTTTTTAATTCTAGAACTGCTTACTAATTACAGAAGAACAACTGAGTGTGAAAAACTTGACAGACTTAAATTAAAGGAGATGGATGCCGCTTAAGAATAGAATAGAATAGAATAGAATAGAATAGAATAGAATAGAATAGAATAATTTATTCGTCATAAACATTTACACTGGTTGGGCAAGAGCCCAGTAAACAGATGACTCGTCAAGATTAACATTAGAAATACAAGAGAATATATAAAAAACAATTAAAGATAATATGTACAGTGATGCTTAAACAATTATGTGCAAATGCAATCTTGTAGTTGCTACATTGGTCCTAGAGACTGTCTGCCATATATTCTCTTACTGAATAATATGCTTTTTCAGCAAGAGTCTTTTTTAATGTGTTTAGAAACTGGGTTTTATTTTTAATTTCTCTAAATTTTGGCGGTAATTTATTATATATTTTTACGCCTGCATAGAAAGGACTTTTTTCAAATAGTGTAAGTCTATGGGCCGGCACTTTCAGATATTTTTGTGTTCTGGTCCCATGAGTGTGTTCATTCTGTTTTATATAATAATTATCAAAATTTTCATACATGTATTTGGTTAATTCATAAATATACTGAGAAGGCAGAGTAAGTATATTTAATTTACGAAATAAGTTTCTACAGGAACTTCTGGAGCTAACCTGTAAGCTAAGAGAAAATCTGCAAAGAATTTCATTGTTTCTCAGGTCCAGTATCCTTGTCATGTTACTTATTTCGGTTCCAATGGATTCCTCTTGAGAACATCAATTGTCCACAGCCTAATCTTGTACACTATATTCTTAAATACCCTCACAAGAAAAAATCCAGTGAGGTTAGGTCAGGGGATCTGGGGAGCCACAGACCTTTTGAGATTATTCGATTATCAAAGAAACTGGTTACAAGTTCCATGGTGTCGTTACATGTATGGCACGTTGCTCCATCTTGCTGGAAATAACCTTCTCTCAATTCAATATCATCTCCATAAAACTTCAGAAAATATGGTAAGACGAGTGCAAACATGTATAGATGCTGGTGAAGGACACTTCCAACATTTTCTCTGAGATGTAAATAGTATAATGTAACTAAAATTAGGCAAGTGAGTCAACCTTGTATATACTTTTCTCCACTTACAAGTTTTTTATGAAGACTAGTTTCTGGGGACTTCTCCCCTATCGTCAGTTCTGTGGTTGACTGATGATGCGTCCGGTGTCTGCATCTGGCTTGGTGTCGTGCTGCCATCTAATGTCCTGGTAAGTTTGATGACGTCATCTACCGCGGGAATTTCAAAATTCATCAAGAGGTCCTGTTTTTAAGTAATAAATATGTTTTCCCAAATCTGTAGTTCCAAAGGTTTCTTTGCTTGTTTGATCAGTTCTATTTCTTGTTTTATGTTGTGATTCTCAGACCAAAAGTGATGTGCTACGGCCGACTTGTCTGAGAATCACAACATAAAACAAGAAATAGAACTGATCAAACAGGCAAAGAAACCTCTGGAACTACAGATTTGGGAAAACATATTTATTACGAAGAAACAGGACCTCTTGATGAATTTTGAAATTCCCGCGGTAGATGACGTCATCAAACTTACCAGGACATTAGATGGCAGCACGAAACCAAGCCAGATGCAGACACCGGACGCATCATCAGTCAACCACAGAACTGACGATAGGGGAGAAGTCCCCAGAAACTAGTCTTCATAAAAAACTTGTAAGTGGAGAAAAGTATATACAAGGTTGACTCACTTGCCTAATTTTAGTAACAATGGCACTCCACTTTCTGAAATACTTCTTTTTATTCTATATAGTATAATGTAATCTCCCAATTGTGTATTATATTCTCCCAAAGTTGCACGTGTGTCCTATTATTGGTTCAAAAGTTATGGCCCATTGAAATGGTTCAGGTTTATATGGATCGCACTATATAATAATGAACTATATTCCCTGTATGGGGAGGTACCCCTGTCGCATGCTATTCGAATTAAGAGACTTAAATGAGCAGGTCATCTAATTAGGATGGAAGAACACCGAATCCCAAAGGGGTTCCTAGGAGACTTTGGAGGAGGAAGGCCATGTAATATATGGGAAGATGGTGTACAGCAAGGCTCAACAGCACAAGATCCTCAAGTTTGGAGGAGAGCAACTGGGCAGGCCATAACCAGAAAATGGGACGTTATGCCATAGCATAGCATAGTATTCCAAAATGGAAGAGCTGACCAAGATTATGTTACATTCATAAACAGAGTGAATTTTGCAGAATCTCTATATTGAAAATGCAATAGTCAGAACATAATCTGTGACATCTGAAAATTATGAACCTAAATAAAATTGGTTATGTGCATCTATGAGGTGTGTTCAAGTTATAACCCTATTTTTGTTTTCAGGACTGGGACCAGATAGGAACTTATGCTTTTTTTTAAATACACATGGACTCTTTGTGAATGCGTGACAGAGATGGCAACACTGTACAGTGCATAGAACTCTAGTCGCAGCGACAGGAGTTAGGACTGTTTTTGATACTTAAAATGGCGATATTTTCATTGCAAAAACAGCGTGTAATCATTCGTTTTCTCCATTTTCATGATGTGACACCTATTGAAATTCATTGCCAATTGAGTGAGGCATGTGGTGATGGTACCATGCATGTGTCTAATGTACGTTCCTGGGTGCGACAGTTCAATGAAGACAGAACATTGTGTTACAACAAACCAAGGCAGTTGAGTGAGACATGTTGTGATGGTACCATGGATGTGTCTAATGTACGTTCCTGGGTGCGACAGTTCAATGAAGACAGAACATTGTGTGACAACAAACCAAGACAGTTGAGTGAGGCATGTGGTGATGGTACCATGGATGTGTCTAATGTACGTTCCTGGGTGAGATAGCTCAATAAAGACAGAACATCGTGTGACAACAAACCAAGACAGTTAAGTGAGGTATGTGGTGATGGTACCATGGATGTGTCTAATGTACGTTCCTGGGTTCAATGAAGGCAGAACATTGTGTGACAACAAACCAAGACAGTTTAGTGAGGCATGTGGTGATGGTACCATGGATGTGCCTAATGTACATTCCTGGGTGTGACACTTCAATGAAGACAGAACATCGTGTGATAACATACCAAGACAGTTTAGTGAGGCATGTGGTGATGATACCATGGATGTGCCTAATGTGCGTTCCTGGGTGTGACAGTTCAATGAAGACAGAACATCGTGTGACAACAAACCAAGACAGTTAAGTGAGGCATGTTGTGATGGTACCGTGAATGTGTCTAATGTGCGTTCCTGGGTGTGACAGTGCAATGAAGACAGAACATCGTGTGACAACAAACCAAAACAGTTAAGTGAGGCATGTTGTGATGGTACCATGGATGTGTCTAATGTGTGTTCCTGGGTGTGACAGTTCAGTGAAGGCAGAACATCATGTGACAACAAACCAAGACAGTTAAGTGAGGCATGTTGTGATGGTACCATGAATGTGTGTAATGTACGTTCCTGGGTGTGACAGTTCAATGAAGACAGAACATCGTGTGACAACAAACCAAGACAGTTGAGTGAGGCATCTGGTGATGGTACCATGGATGTGCTTAATGTACGTTCCTGGGTGCGACAGTTCAATGAAGGCAGAACATCGTGACAACAAACCAAGACAGTCAGAGCCTCGCACCAGCCGGTCTTGACGACATGACCCAGTGAGTGGAGAACGTTGTTTTGGAGGATCGCCGACTGAGCGTTGCAGACATCGCCTCCAAAATTGGCATTTCTGTCATGCATTCACAAAGAATCCACGTGTATTTAAACAAAAAAAAGTGTTATAACTTGGATGCACCTCATATTTACAGAAAACCAACAAGAACATTACTCAGTGAGCAATTTATTAACTTTGCAGATTTTTATTAAGTGAGTATTAAAATTTAAATATAGGTGCTGTATGCGTACTGCATTACAAGAAATAGCATTGTCCCATCACTGGATTGGACTACACTACAGAGAGGATTTAGCACAGAGGTCCAAATGTGGTTTATAGTACCTAAGCCCCAATGCAGCACCCCTGGGAGGAAGTATGAGTGTAGAGGAGACGGAGGGCAGCAGTCCCAAGAAGTCATGACTGTGCAGAGGGCAGGCTTGCTACATTTTACCAGTTGGAAACTCCCCCAGCACTTCACCCTACTGTGGTCTTACGAGACCTGGTTCTAAGACCATCCTACCGGAGGAGGAGACGTTTATTAAGAGCATATCATCCTGCCCTACAGCTCCAAGACTCCCACTAACACTTCCGTCCTGACACAAACCACTAGAAGAGAGTTGATGTGAAATGGACAGGAAACTTGGGAGAAGTAATTAACCTACCCAGCATTCTGGTAACCCCTGAAAAAACCCATGGGTCAGTTAGTCCAGCCACAGGAATTGAACCTGGACTTCCCAAATGCGGGCCACACTGAAACCCTTGTGGCATCCTGCTCAGTCTGTCCCATCATTAATTAGTACATGATGTGAAAATGGTACTTTAAATAGCTGACTTTGACAGAGAGTGTTCACAAGGTATACAAGTGCTGTTGATCGGTCTGCTTGTTGCCAAGTGGTAGAGAGCTGTGTACTTGTGCATCTGGGAAACAGGATTCAGTTATGCTTCCTAGTCAGCATGCCTTTCACAACATAATGTCTGATTATTCAGTTTTATCATAAGTTTTTGCTACTATTGCTCGGAGCTTAATTCTTATTCTGAAATCTTTTGCTGGTAAATGTAAGGCACATTAGTTTCTTTTTCTTCTAGAGTTAGTGAAACAACTTTTTTGATTAGTCCATACAATGACTAAACAAACAGATGCTCATTTAGAAATAAAGCAACATGATCTTAACCCATAACCAGTATGGTGCAGTTTTTGTAACACAAATGGTATGTTGGAGTCAGGAGGACTCCATTTCATTTTTGACAATTCTGGATTATGAGGGATGATAAATCGTAATAAAGTAAACATGAATACAATATTCAATTATATTTAGAGATTAATTACGCACAAACTATACTGTAAGCCTCTGCATGCATGTCTACAGGATCTTTTTTACCATATATGGAATATTCATTAGTCGAATGATGATAGTTTTAAGAATCAGCTATTTTGAATCAAATTATATGCTTTACTCTGGAAAAAACGTTTGAAATATGAAATTAAAGATGAACAATAACTAATAAAAGTGTTTAAAAAGAAACGGATATAGAAATTGGACAAAACTACCATAGGTGTTTACAAGCAATCCTCACAAATACTTCTTGCACATTCACTACATATTGGTGTACTGCAAGTTACACTATCTTTTGTTCTAGGAAATTTTGCATATCTAACTCGTTTTGTTATGACTCCTAATTGCCTGGGGATTTCGCATTTGACCATCATGGCAATGTTATTTCTTAACTCTCGAGGGAGATGTGGAATACTCATCCTTCTTTGTAGAAGTGGTTCAACTAGCTGCCATGCCAGACTTGAACTCTAAACGTGACTTTTTTTATGGTTTTCCATTAATGATAAATATATTACAAATGCATTCAGCATGGAAATGTTCAGCATTGTGTAGAGAATAGCAAGAGCCCACTTTCTACACTGTCTATTGGTCGCTTAAACAGCGCATTTTTCATCAAGTGCATCTATTCCTCTTTTTGTGGCACTGTAGTACTCGATTATCTCAGGTTTCTTTGTTTCCTGGTTCACTGAAGCACTGCAGTGCATCGAAGATAGCAAAAGAACAGCCTTTTAAGGTTTTAGTACATAGGAGGCCAATGTTAAATTGACTCCAAATCCAAACAATGAAGATCCAGGTTTCCTGACTTTGGATGGCAAAAGCTCTTTTGAAATTTCTTTGTTCTTTTTCTTTAAGGTTCCCACATAAGTACTTAGTTCATTAACAAGTTCGATGCAATATAATGCATTTTGTTTGCGTAAGCTGTTGACATTTGTTGCTGTTGCTGTTTGCGTAAGCTGTTGACATTTCCTCCTGAAACATACCGCAATACGATTTGATATAGTTATGTTATGAGTATGGTGGGGTCACCCTGACCCCACTAAGGAGAAAAATAACTGCTAATTATGTGTACACACTCTTTTCACCACAACCTCAATGCTCAACAACTCAAAGCATACTGCCTGAAAGGTACTGAGAGTCGCAGCGCCACACTGCCCAGCAAATAGGTTTAACATGGTATACAATTTTAGCTGGGATCCTCCTGACCCCACCATACCAGTTACGGGTTAAATACAACAAATGTGAACTATAACTCCCTCCCTGGATCCCCTATGGTTTCAGTGTAGTATACAATATGACACACATGACATATGATGCTCCAGTAAATGTATACCAAGTTAATGATTACTGAAATAAAAATGCTCGTTAAAACTGTCTGTGAAGAGCTATTTATAAATCAGTGTTGTAACATTAACGTCTACAGGTCATTCATAAAAATAAAAGCCCAATAACTAATACAAACAATGAAGATTTATCTTAAATGCTTTAGTGCGTTCTTTACTACTAGAGGTCAATTCTAACATGCATTATACTGCATTTACTTTAAAGCGCTTGGGAAAATAGAATCTATTTTGTAATAAAGGATACGGAACAAGAAGAATACTGCCCACAGATAACTGATGAATTATGTAGTCCTTATCCTGACCCAAGCCACCAGACAGCACTTCAACTTCTTGACACCTGTGTCGAAACATCTCTCTTGCTAATGTAGCCATATTATCTACCGAAAACATTTCCCCATGATTTGTAAATCCTCGATTTTTGGCTTCCTCAAAAAGTTGTTCTACTGACAACGGTCGAGATGTGCACGACGAGACCATGCTCAGAGCAACTAGACCACACCTGCATCAAAATCAATTATTAAAATTTTTGGTTTAAATGACATAACATAAAATTAACTATTAACACAAAGCAAATCTTACGTTGGTCCATCCTGCAAAACTGGTTCTATGTATCTATAGTAGGACACATTCGGTGGTTCCGATGTTCCTTCAAATTCCCACAACCTATTTCGAGCCTCAATCAGTTCCTGTTCTGGATTTCGTTTACAAGAACATGGAGTGTAATCTTCCTCTCGACAATTGAACCGTTTTGGCAAAAACACAGGAGGTAACGGAGGAGGAGGCGGGCAGTATATAAAATCTCTATCAGATGACATGAAGTCCCTGTCACTTGTCAATCTGTAATAAAAATACACCTCAGCCTCTATTTACTTAGTGAATTCGGAAGCACAGCCATGGACGCAATCAGCAAATTCTATGTGACGATTGCTCCTGGAGTCTAAATCAACTAAGCTATATTAGTGCCAGCTACACATGTGTCTTAATATAACTTCAAATATATAACGTCAAGTTACATGCAGTAGAAATGAGTGTAAATATAGGTCGATTTTTGTATTCAACCGTAACTAGTACTCATCTGCAGATAATGTTTGGGGCAACGCCTCAAATTCTACAATAGTATGAATGAATCAAACGTATACGACAGAAAGAAATGAAAGAATTTCACGGACTAAATCGGCGATGATTCATATCGCAACCTCTTTACCTTCTTACACTGAAGTATATTATAATGTTAGTATTGTTTCTACAAGTTTCCAAGCATTGACGAGCCTATTCCTCCTATAAATAAATTTCAGGATCCTTAATGTAATTTCAGGGAATCCCAATGAGAAATGATCGTGTTTGTGGATCATTTCAGAAACCAATTAGTGAGTTTTGATTTCCTCAATCACCATAGAAAAATATCTTTAGGTGCACAAAAGGGTATAAAAGATTTTCATTAATTTTGCTAATGGGAGCGTCATATTCTTGCCACACAATTTGAATTACATTTCGTTGAAAATGAATATCAGATCACATTGTTTGACACTTTATCACCACTAAACGTCCAACCAAAACAAATGAAGTGAAAGAGTATTTTAATTAATTTATTGAGCATATAATAGTACCAAAATCTATTAATAAATGAAACTAAAGATTAAACTATCCTTTTTATACGTGTAGCAGAGCGAAATAAAAAGGGCTCACAGTGCTGGTAATGAAGTGCAAGGGGTTAGACAAAAGGTTCTCGAAATTAAGTAGAAAGTACCACACATTTTCGAAACTGTCTTTATTGCTTTCTCCACTTCTTCCCTACAATAAGTATTTGTATTCAACTGAAAAATGTGATTACGAGATTTCTTTTAAAATACATCTTTTGAAACTCCCTGAATTGAAAAAGTTACTCCATAGAAAACGAGTGGATTGAAAAATGGAGTATAGTTCACTTGATGGATCTTATATTCCCGTTACGATATTCTCAATCTGTCTTTTTCATAGAAAAATTGTGGAAATGGTTGATTTCTCTCAGAAATGCTCATGCGATTCGGATTAAAATACCACGTTTGCCATATTTTCAGAACAAATGAAATGTATGACTTGAATGTTCTGGAAATAGTCTTCCAAGTGGCTATTCTGATTTATACTTAAATATTACGAAACTGTAGCAGATAGAAAAGATCATTTTATAGAAAAAATGAAACACAGTTATCTGATATTTTGCGGAGTACACGCTATTTAAGAGGCATTTGACAGAATTTTTCAATGCTTACAGCACTTTTCTCAAATGGGAAGCTGTTGATCGTCTTCATATCTCTTTTGCCACTCAAAAGGAAAGGACTTTCGCTCATTCCACAGTGGATCAGCTCTCTAAAGATTCACCAATTACATAATCTACTTAGGTACTGTATTTCTACATTCTAATGCACCATCCGAGAATCACCACCAAGGAAATTTCTGCATACGTCTATCATAATTAACCTGAAATGGAAAGACCGAATAAAGTAGTGAGAACTAAATTAGTAGGATTTTAAAGTAAATATTGTCACGTGGGTGGATAAGGAATGCTTGCGAAGATATTTTAGAACGTTATTATTAAATGCTTGTTTCCTGCCTTGACTTGCTTGTACATTTTCAAAGTATATAAAGTCCCTTATTTTGCTGACCATGACAACACCTTCATGCAATATTTCACATGACATGAGCCTATGACATCAACTTCCTGTTTGCTTATGTCGATCATGTGCAGATGGCTAGATGTTACAATAACATTCTATATCAGCCAAAATGTTAAGAACTATGATAATACTCAGGTTTGCTTGGGAAACGTTTACGTAGCTTTTTGGCGTGGGACTGCTCTAGGGACGCCATTTTGGAAGAAACGGTATTTACGGGATGCTTAATCCTACCAGGTTGCTTTGTCCTTCAACCCCCAGGTACATACTAGTAACCTCATAAAAATTCAACATCCTAAAAATCAACATTTCACCCTACAATATCCCGATATTTACCTTACCTGAGGTAAAACCCTTAACGGGTGGGCACGCAGCAAAAACCTTCTGGCTTTATACAGCCAGTCAGCACCACATGGCATGACATGGCATGGCATGACCAGGTTGCTTCACGAATCCTCGGTTCTTCCATACGTGGTGGATGAAATTAGCTGTCGGGCGTCAAAATTATGCGCTAATTTACCAACACATAGAAGCACTTTTGTTAGATCATTGGGAGATTATGACCCCACTAGACGCCGTTCTAGACTGTTCCGGTTACCCCGCATTGCTTGCGGGCACCCAAGATAACCGAGGAGCTAATCCTAACAGCAGCTAAAGCTGAACTCCACATAATCTTCTAAGCTGTTTGGCATCAAAAATTTCCAACTAAATAACTAACTTTAAAATAAAACACCGGGGTGCAAGGTATTGCATCCATTCCCACAACCTAAAGGTACATAAAATTGTAACCTCAAAAATAAACGCAACCTCAAAACCCACAAAACATCCTACAAAATCCCAAATGAAAAACCTTACCTGCGCTAAAACCCTTCACGGGTGGGCACGCAGCAAAAACCTTCTGGGTTTATACAGCCAGGCAGGCAGCACTTCGGTCAGTCAGTTGCGTGCAGTACACTTAGAATTACTCTTGTTCGTCGCGGGGGCAGATAGGTTAACGTAGTCACATCATCCACGACAAACCACCCTCAAGATTAGCCCGAATGGGAGTTTGTTCAAGTATGTAATTGTTGTTACCATTCCACCCCTAAGTCTCTTCAATGCTCTGGGTGTGTCTTGTACTTCACATTAATAATTAGAATTTAGTAAATTGTCGTACAGTAGGACTAACTGTTGTCTATTTTGTTTTACCATCTCCCACCGTTCCAGTTACGCCCCTAGTTATGTGGCGATGTTCCTCCACTCGCAGCCGATAGGAAGCACGTTGGCTGCTTGGAAGATCCAGGTCGAGATTTGATTAAATAAGAGTCATGAGATCTTTTCTCAGGTGTGGATTTTTGGTGACAGAAATAAAATGTATATGACTCCGATTTCGTAATATATTATTTAATTGTATAATCTGAATTACAATTCGCTCGTTTCTATTACGAATACCGAATAACTCTTTTTGAAGGTTATTAACTTTCCTTTACAATTATATTCACCGCAACATTTTTTCATCGTCATGAAACAAGACTGAAGAACATATATCTATCTCAAGATTATTGATTTTTTCCCCGTAACTTATCCTTACTCCTCTATTAATTTTGTGATTGGCCGATGTACTGCTACGTCACCGCATTACGTAATGCAATTATTACTACGGCCAATCACAAAATTACACATATATTTGTTTTTAATATTGTCATTACATGGCGTACTAAGTCATATCAGAAAACAATATTCATATAAAAAGTTCTAGCTAAAACATATCGTTACAGAATTTACTCCACAGCTTCTCTTGATTTGGCTTCTAGGAGCTGAACAGAGCGGATGTGCCGACTAGAACTCCTGCAGCCAACGCATTGCCGCATCGGAAACGACCTTCGAGCAGTTTTTATTTATTATTTTTTTTTTACAAACTACTAAGGATAGAAGTAGAAAGTTAGGAAGGTAGTTTGAGAGGCTTTGTGGGATCCCGCTAAAAGCACTCCCGTTAGTGGAGGTGAAGTTGAGGAGCTGGCCGTCAATAAAGGCGAGCGGGTAAAGAATGATGGCCAGGCGTCGAAAATGACCAAAAGGTCCTGAACGAGGCGCGTGGAGAGTAAGGGTGAAAATGTGGAAGGTATTCAGGGTAAGGAGTAGAAAGGGAAGTCTTTATTGTAATATGTATCTTATATTGGAGGGCATCATATCCGGCAGTTATTGCCGGGTGGGGGAGTGTTGTGCCGTCGTCATTTGTATGGTGGTGTGCGAGGTGATTTCCAGTTGTCGAAGTGAGCCTTCAGCCTGCTGGTTGTTGCGGCGTTGTAGTCGGCGATGATTTCTTCTGGGGATTTCAGGTCGTTGATTCGTGTATTGAGGCTGTTGTACACTTCTCTCAGTGTTGAGTGGAGCTGGTCAAGTCTATCAAGGAGAGTGGAAGAGTCCGTTGGGCTGGCTGAGACGCGTGTCGGTGAGGTGAGTCTCCACTCGTTGCATCTTGCATTGAAGTGAGGCTAGGATGGCTTGTTGCTCGTTGGCATGTTGTTCTGTCTGTTGTAGTTCGGTGGTTATGCTGTCTGCTGTCTGTTGAAGCTGTGTAACTGTGGGGGAGAGTTGGTCCGGTGTGGTAGTTCTGTTCGTCAGGAGTCCGTGGATGGAAGTCAGTCGGTCGTGTACGTCAATGAGGGCGGCGTGATGGGCGTCTTGTCGTTGGGCTACAGCGGTGACGGCTTCCTCCAGGTTGCCCAGGCGTATGTTGAGGTTAAGGACCTCTGAGTGGAGGTCCTGAACCTCTTCCGCTGGAGGCCGGTGATTTGCGGCGTCGAGCGTGGTTGACAGAAGCTCCTTGAGGGTGTGAAGTAAGCTGGTGACACCCTGCAGGTCCTCTCGGAGGCAACCAATGGCTTGCTGCCATCCCGTAGGTTCGTTGGCGGCTGCCCTCCGGGGTGCTGTGTCCTGTGAGTCTCCACGTGGATAGGCAGGGCACTGCGCCTGTCCTGTGAAATGGCCGAGGCCATTGCACGTGGCGCAGTACCTGCGGTGGCGGCGGAGATCGTGTGTTCTGCAGGATGCTGTTGTAGAAGGGGATCCGCAGTAGTGACACCGTGGAGGCGCGGTGCACGTGTCGGCGCTGTGTCCGTAGGCACAGCAGTGCCTGCACGGGGTGTGGTGCTGCAGTCTGCTCGCCTCTACTTTCAGGTGCTGGCCCAGTATGGGCAGGCCCGAGTTCAAGGCAGCGTCGCGATCTTGAAGATCAGCAAACCGCAGGCGCACACATGCGGTGGGTCCCCTTCGTGAGTTGATACGAGTGGCACTCAGAACTGAGGGCCACTTCTGCGATGCCGCTGTGAGGACAAATCTGGCAGGGAGGTCGCGAGGTGCTCCGACAACTACTGCTGTGAAGCTGGCTGTAGTCGGATGATGTGGTGTTGGCGGCTGGGTATCTGCGTTGATGAGCTGTGGAGTTTCCTGCGGTGCTGCGACTGGTCGACTGGTGCTGGTAGATCCAGCAGTCAGGTGACGCGGCGATCGACTGGGTGCTGGGCGGACATCTAGCGTGCCGGGGGAAGCGGGCCTGGCCGACCGGAACTTTCCCTGCAGAGTGGCGGGAGGCTCCCTCTCGGGAGCTCCGTCACTGACAGCGAGGCGGGAGACGGCGCTCGATTGCTGGCTGGCGAGAGCTGCGAAGGCAGCTTCGTACTGGTGCTTCCAGCAGTCAGGTGATGCGGCGATTGACCGGTCTCCGGGCGGGCATCCAGCGCGACAGGGGGAGCGGGCCTGGCCGCCCAGAACTTCCCCTGCGGTGCGGCGAGAGGCTCCCTCTTGACTGCCGGCAGCGGCAGCGAGGCGGGAGACGGCGCTCGAGAGCAGGCTGGCGAGAGCTGCGGTGCAGGCTTCGCTTCCTGGCTCTGCTTCCTGGATGATGTGCTTCTCCCCGGAGTCTTCGGCGTGGTGTTTCCTCCTCGGAGTCTACGGCGCGAGTGCCATGTCACAAGTCTTATTATAAATGACTTCGGGCAGTTTCCGGCAATTGCGGCTTGCATCTTCAGATCTGCTTCCTGGAACCTCGGAGAAAACAAGCTGCCTTCATCTGAGGGACAACCAACAGCCAGCTTGCCCACCAGTGCCTGCACTTCAAGAACGGAAAGCCAGCATAAGGTAGCGGGTTGCCACTAACGGCCAAAGCCATCCGATACCTAGTATCGGGTAAGGCGCATCTGGGAATACAGGTGTCCAGTCCTATTAGTGGCACGCTTCTCAGCCCCTGCTACCTTCAGGTGAGGGCACACGTTCGTGTGTTTATTGCACTGCACCTCTGGTGCAGTGCTTTTAGTACCTGTCTGACCCTAGTCAGCTATCCCACTAGAGATGGAACCTATCCCATCCACTAGCTCTGCTCCTGACGGGCTAGCCAACTCGGCCGCAACGGCCTTAACCAGCACCTCTGCTGGTGCTACCAGGAAGAGGAAACCTCGCCAACAACGCCGCGGCGGAGAAAGCAAGGTAGTACTTCTTGAAACAACCAACCAGGGCGACTCACGCGAGCCAGTTCCTCGTTTAGGCGAAAACTCGGGGTCTGACTCCGAGGTCGAGTGTGCCAGTGTTCGCACCTCCTTTTGTTGCCGTAGTGGTAGGACCACTACGTACTCCAGCTACTGCTCGACATATGAGGGTGCCTCGGAGCATAGCTCGTTGGACACATCCACGGATGGCGAGCAGGAGGGGGAGTTTCGTGAGGTTAAATCACGGAAGGCCAAGCGCGCTGGCAGGCTGGCTGCAGAGGGCGTGCCCTCTGGCCGGTCCAGCCGTCGAACCCCTGCCAATGCTGGCAGAGGTCAGAATGGTGGGGGTCAACGGAAACACGTTCCTCCGATAATTGTGGATGACTTCTCCGGGGCTGTTGGCTTCCTCAAAGAAGTCATGCCGACCCTGGCGCAGACATGCACAGTGCGGAGGAACAAAAGCCGCTATATCTTCCAGGCTAAAGCAGTGGAAGATTACAGCCTGTTACTGCAGCACCTCAAGAAAAGAGGGATTTCCCACTTCACCTTTCGGCTAGAGAAAGCCCGTGATGTACGCCGGGTTATCCGCGGGTTGCCAGTGGATACCTCAGAGGAAGACATCAGGACAGACCTCGTCCGCCAGGGTATCACCCCCAGAGTGATCAAGCAGCTGACAAGGCCAGCTCCAGGTCGTCAAGGAACAAAATCCACCCTCCCACTGTTCCTTGTAGTTTTTTTTTGCTTGTTCCATTTATACCCCGCCTTTAACTAGTATGGTCATATCGGCGGCCTACCTTGTAGTGGTGGAGCGAACCAGTGACCCGGAAATCCAGTTGGACGGAGTCACAACCATCTGCTACCTCCGGTTTCAGTTGGAACCAGCAAAGGGCTCTGGCGGCCCCCTTCAATGTTATAGATGCCTGGGGTTTAACCACTCCAGCAACTTCTGCCACCGTAACCCACGCTGCTTACGGTGCGGTGGCACCCATACCAAAGATGTCTGTCCGCGTGCCATCACTGAGGTACCCACCTGCGCTAATTGCAAGGGTGATCACATTGCGTGCTACGGGGGCTGCCCGACTAGGAAGGCTGTGATAGCCTCTAGGAGGGCGCCAGCACCGTCATCGGCTAGGCAGAATCCTGCCCCCGCTGTACCAGTGCAGGCTGCTGCTTCTGGTACAACTCAGAAAGCACGTGGTGCGCCTACTTTTGCGGAGGTGGCGCGCAAGCCTACGGATTTGCGGGCGGTATCACGGGCAAAACACACACGTCCACCTAAGGCTACAGAAACAGCCCCTAAGACCACCCCCTCCGATAGAGCACAGGGAAGACGTCCTGCCAGAGAGCAAGAGTCTGATTCCGAGGCGTCGAGCGGGCGAGGTACTCCCAAACCCGATCGTCAGCTGACGGATGAACGGGCTAATGGTAGGCCAGCGCCCAGGCGCTCTTCTGCATCCCCCACTCCCACCAAAACTTCCACTTCAAATGAAGTTTCTCCTCCCACAACACAGGCCTCAGAGATGCTGGGTTGGTTGCAGCAACTGCTGCAGAACCACGGCTGGCGTCTCTGTGAACTGGTGGTGAGGTTCTTCGACACCACGGATTCTGCAGCCCGAATGGTCATTGCCATGGAGGCGCTTGCCTTGTTATCCACAGTAAGCCGCGCGAGCCATAATGGCGGGTCGAACTAGGTCTCTGACCTCGTTCAGATTCGCATTCTGGAATGCGAGTGGCATCAATGGACAACAAGATGAACTCCTGCATTTTGCGAGGTCATTTGCTTTGGATCTCATCTTGGTGTCGGAAACACATCTCCGACCTGAAATATCCTTCCGGATTTCCGGCTATCACTGCCTCAGGATCGACCATGTGGGCCGTCGTGGTGGTGGCACGGCGATCTTTGTGAGGAGAGGGGTTGTCTTTAAACCTGTCCAGCTTCCCGCTCTTCAAACCCTTGAAGCCACGGCCGTCTGCGTGAACCTGGGCGGTTCCGAAGTCCTGATAGTGTCTGCATATCACCCTCCTCGCCAACAGTTCGTTGCTAACGATTATCTCTCCATCCTCACCCTACATCCCATTATAAAAGATGCATGATAACTTTACGAAGGGGTATCGTAAAGTTCTAATTGCCCATTTGAAAATGTGACAGAGAATTTGTGTTGGTATATGCTTGTTTTCTCTACATAGTCACCATCCAGATTTACACATTTTTTTCCAGCATTTTTTGACCTTCTGGATACCTTGATTGTAGAAGTCGGCATTTTTGGAATTAAAGCACGCTTTCACTTCATGACATCATTTGTGTTGTCAAGCCAGCGACTACACAATGGATTCTTCATTTCTGGGAACAAAAAAGGTCACTTGGTGCAAGATTGGGTGAATAAAGTGAATGCTGCAAGATCTCAAAGTCACAGTTCCTTGTTTTGTAAACTGCAGCTTGAGATGAATGAGCTGGAGCATTGTCAGCCAAAATACGAATGTCTTTGGAGAGCATACCACATTGGTTCTTAATCACAGCTTCCCGTAACTTGTCCAGAAGATTGCAGTAGTATCTGCCAGTGATGGTTTGGCCCTTAGCAAGATAATCTGTAAGGATGACTCCACGACAGTTCCAGAAAACTGAAAGCATGACTTCCCAGCTGACTTTTGCAGCTTTACCTTTTTGGTAGGAGAGAAATCTGCAGACTTCCATTCCATGCTCCTGATTTTTGTCTCAGAATCATGCTGATAGATCTACAATTCATCAATGGTTACCAGACAATCAAAAAATCATCTTCAATGTGTCCCAACAGCATCAACATCTGTCTTGAAAAGTCACGCCATGTTTGATTTTGGAAAGGGGTAGAAAACGTGGAATCCACCGTGTAAACAACTTAGACATATGCAATTCACACTACCATAACTGAGTCGCATTCATCATCTTTTGGATGGTAGCTCGTATGTTTTTCCGGAATTAAACACTTTACTTTTTTTCACTGTGACAGCATCACCTACCGGCTCTTAGCTGACATGTGACCAGTTTGAAAGGTCCTTTTCCACCTCATAATAGTGTTATAAGATGGGCAATCATTACCATAAACAGCCTCATCTCATCATGGATTTCCTGGAAAATTTTGCCCTTCAAGTGCAGGAACTTAATCACACTACGGGCCTCAATTTTCTTCATCTTACACCTCAGTTACTTCTAGATCTCACTGTTATAAAAGAAAGGGACACAAATGACAAACTTTTAACATTATGCCCCAAGGGACCAATGACTACACTGAAAAAATTTCCTCATGCTCTATACAAACTACCGTGATAATTTAAACTTTATGATACCCCCTCGTACAGTATAGTTTTCATCAATAAAAATTCACCTATCAAACCACAAAATGTGAGAGGAAACAATAGATCCACTCAGTACAATATAGTCATTTACTGCACACCTCGAGACGTTGAGTACTGGAGCCTGTAGGAGGGACAATGACCCTGCAATAGGTGTAAGCAATGGATCTGTAAGCTACTGTACGAAAATAAGTCTTCTGCGCAAGAGGTAGATAGGCAATCTTTTGTGGTGCCAGCTCTAACGGCCCAAAGCCCCATCGAACTTCGTGGTGTTTCCAAAGTAGCCCTGGCACAAGCTACGTCTGGGCTCGCCTGGTGCCAGACGGTTGCAGAGGTGCACCAAAAGGTACAGTGTTTATGGAATCTCGTCTGACGTCATGAAGTACTGAGAGATAGCAGGAATATCTGGCACGACCAGCGAGCCTACAACGGAGGTTTCCAATGGAAAGGCAAGTATTGCCATACTCAGATATGGGATGGACACTGCGAAAAGCTTGGATCATTGAAACAAGAAATGCGGATGAAAGGTGACGTCTACTACATCCAGGTTTGCCCCGGGCGGTACAAGGTTGGCCAGGATGACTACCTCTGAAGAGGGGGCAGTGTCTTGGCGACGGCGTATGCCTCCAATAGATAAATTAAGTTCAGTCAAACCATTCTGTCACTTCTTTTGCCGGAAAGAAAAGCAACAAAATGCAACATTCAGGCACGGTCACTAGGTAATGTCGCGATACTGGAAGCGCAAACAGCATTGTTACTGTGAGGATTTGTTCTGGACCCTTGAAATAACGGAGCTCAAGAACAGATGAACAAAGAATTCTCTAGCTTTTATTTACGAATGCTGCCATCTTCATGTTGAGGTTGGAAACTTTTCTGACCACCCTTGTAGCTCTCTGTCAATCCCTAATCTGTATACTTAAGAGTGAATGATAGTAAATAAGAACGATCACTGCTTGTTAAAATGTATTTTTTATATTAACATAACATTTTGATTTACACACTTAACAAAATATTAACAAATACTATTTACATACTCCTCTTTTCACATGAATTGTATTAAACAGCCTGTGTTAATAATATTAACATAGTACCTTACTGGCTGTCTTCAGTGAACATATATGCACACAAAACAAGAAAATTAGTCCTCATTTATGAAAGTGATTCAAATATAAATGGTAATTGCTGCAATCACGGAGTAAGCAGTGGAGGGTCGAAGGTCAGTATGTTAGGAAGTAGAAACTAGCTTGGTTAGCTACTCACTAGGTGATGTTAGTACAGCCAAGAGTGAGCAGGAGATTCCTTCGTCTGTTGCGCAATACATAGGACTTTTCTGGCTGAGTGGCACTTTTTGGCCTTTACTGGGCAGGTTTCATCCTTTTTGTCGCTACTCTTTTACTTGTCATTTTGGATTCGGGAGTATAATGATGAACCCATGTGTCATCACATGTAACAATGTGCTTCAAAAAATACTCCGTTTAGACAACAACAGATGCCAGTTGGAAAGAGATTGAAAATGGAGGCGAATGCCTTTGAAACTAGTCTCTCATAAATATAAACAAGTAAGTGACGAGTATTAATAAACCAACTCCAAATAGTTTCTGAGATTAATTTTGATGTCACTGTTACCAAATTCCTCCAAACACATATAACTCCGTATCTTGCCGGAATCATTTAAGAAGTCTCTTACAGATTCCAACCTGGCCTGTTTTTATTGGTTGCTTAACCGCTTCGCCGATGGCCATTTAAACCCTTCAGGGGCCGGAAACGGATACCCAATAAACAGAGCAGGACATTTAAATTGTTAAATGCTGTAAAAATGCATCATAAATACAGTTCTGTATCTTCCGTATTTATTAAGTTATTTAAATGAAACAAAAACTGGTTTAAAACTCATTAAAGGCAGTATAAATCTACAGTAACAATAAAGTAGAGACTACATTAATAAATTGTTGAAATTTCACTACTTTGTTTCACTGTAGCGAAAGCCATTCTTTGTGCCGAACGCGCCTAATATGTGAATCATTTTGTTTTGTGTGTATACGAGCCATAGTATGTATGTATAGCTACGCAAGAAACTTCTCAGGTTCAAGTTTAGTTTATTTATGCTATGCCAAGCGATAATATGACGAGAATATGTTGCGTCACACGCTCACACACTGGAATGAAAACTCTCTGTCAGCATCTGTTATTACAGTGTTTCTCAACCAAGGTTTCTAGTAGCCTTATGCAGCAGTTTTCGCTCTGTATTTCAGATATTTATACTCTGTCTGTGTTCAGAGTGATTACTTGTAGCTATCAAGAGCTAAATGTATGGTACATTTGAAATTGTTAAATTTCAATGTTAACCATGGCTTATCCCCGTAATGTAGCAAATAAATTAGCTTGGGTATGATGTGTACAGGCTTCTGATATTACTGTAGAAAATCTGGAAGATTTGTTGTACGATTATGACGGAGATCTTTAGGACATACGTAGCAGTGACGTGTACTGGTCTACAGCTGGCATGTTAGCTACTCCATTGTTTGGGGAAATGGCGGATCAAATATGGGTGATACGGATCAGCTATTACCAGCTATCCCTCTTTACGGAAAACAGTTAAATGGTAAAAAAAAAAGGATTTTTATACCACTGGATGTAACTATGCACAGTTGTTTAGTAATTTTCAGAGCTGTAAAAGACATTCATCTACCTGTACTTGCGCGTATAAAGAGCTCGTAACCTAATTGAGTATTATAATACTCCGAGGCCTCTTTATACTAGGGGGTAGCAAAATTCACCACATCATCCCTCATACTTGAGAGGAAACACTTTCCTAAAAGTATACCACCCACACCCAAAAAACTTGTAACCATTTCGAAAATGTGTAGTGTGTTGCGAAAAAGAAGTTCGCAAGGAAACCAATATTATTTGGTGTGAATCTGCAGATGTGCCCTTGGGTGTTTATCCAGGTTTGGAGGTGTATAATTCAAAAAGAAACCTTTAAGGATACGTTTACATTCCTTATAGAACTAATTTAAATTTATTGTAAAGCAGCAAGATTAAAATAATTGGCGTTAAATGAGCATTAAATGCATGTATGCGCAGGACGTCTATACACGTCCATATCGGTTTGGGGCACTTTAACTTGGACGTCATATGACGTCCATATCGGTGAAAGGGTTAACAACTTAGGAGCCTATTGACTAATTTTTGTAAAGCCGAGATGCTTCCTAATAATGGTATGAGCACAACAAATGCTGACAGCCACTTCTGATGCAATTTCTTGAACAGTGGTGCGATGATCTTCAATAAACTCTCACACAGCACAGATGTCACTTGTGAGACCTGACCTTGGGCACTAAGCATGACATTCATTTTCCACAAAACCTCGGCCCAAGTAAACATTTGATTCTGGAACAATGTAGTGTCCCCAAACTGTTCCAAAAGTTTAACCCTTTCAGTGGTTAAAAAGTTTATTATAATTATAATAATGCATTGTGCAACAGACAAAGGAACCTACTACTCACTCATGGCTGTACTGCCGCCACAACCTAGTGGAGAAGATAACCAATCTGGTTCCCCTTCCTACCACACTGACCTTTGAATCCCCACTCCACCGTCACACAAAACTGCTTACTTCGTGAAGTTATTTTAATAACTTCAAAGTTCTTTCATTTATACAAACAATATATAATTGCACAACATATTAAGTCAGATTACATTCCATAAATGTATTTTATTTGTAGTACAATTTAATGTTATCTATTTACAGTAACACTTAACCCTTTATTGTACAGTGTTGGACATTGGAGAAAGGGATATTTAGTCTAGTTTTTACAACACATTTAAAAGAACGTTTTCTTATTTTCGTATTATACTGTTTAGAAATACAATCTAAGTACAGATTGGTGTGTAGGAACAGGTGGTAATGTAACTTGAACTGAATTTTATATAAATGTAAACTTGGTACCTGGAAGCTAAAACCTTGCCATTTATTGTTCACAAATAATAGCAGTCATTGACCTCCTGCAGCCAAATACAAGTTTGAATGCCTTATTGAATAGCCGCTTGAAGTCTTGTCTCCAGAGAATCATAATCAGCTTGAACAGTTTTAGCCAGTTGACAGATAATTGATAATTCCTTCAACTGAAGGCAAAACACATTGAAACAAACTGAGGTATGTGAAGTAGAGTGTGTCAGTCGACTTAAAGTAGAATTTTTAATTAAAGAATTTCAAATTTCAAAGCCATCACATGCTGACTTAGGATATTCTTATAACAAAATATATAAATGCAGATTTATCAGTATTAACAAGTAGATAACCTGCCTTTGTGATGTTTGGGTAGTAGATCTGCCTTGCATTCAAGAGATTGTGAATTTGAATCTCAGTGTGGTAACTTTAAGCTGGACTCATTTGAGTATCATTTCAGAGATTTTGTTTAATCATTGTCTGATGTGCCCTACCAGGTTGAAGGACATTAAATGTAAATATAAGGGGCAATAAAAAAGAAACGAGCAAAAGTCTAGTTGCTCAAACAGGTGACAGGATGGTAATATCATGACATGTCTAATGAAGTGTTGTTCCGACCAGAGTGTGAAAGTTCACAGCCTGTCGCTAGAGAGCAAGCATGCACGTCATGTGACTATACAAATCAATCGTCCAATGCTGCCAGTAACATTGCAAACAGTGAAATGGAGGCCTCAAAAGAAGAGCAAAGAGGTGTTGCTCATTTTCTAACAGCGGAAGGAGTAGGGAGAACAGATATGCATCGATGAATGTCACAAGTATACTGCAAACACTGCATGTCCTTTGCAAGGACGGGTGTTGTTAACTGATGATGCACAGTCTGGAGCACCACACTGCATTACCGATGACATCGTCCAGCTGCTTGATGCACTTATTACTCAGGACTGCCCAAGTGACAGTGAAAGCCATGGCAGGCAAGGTCGGATTGAGCATCGGAAGTGTTCACACCATCATGAAGGAACGACTGCTCTTGTGCAAAGTGTGTGCCCAATGGGTGCCCCACAGTCTTCAACCACACCAGCAAGCATGTCAAATGGCCCACTGTCTTGGTCATCAGCAGCACTATGCTAGGGAAGGGGAATGAGTTCCTGGCACGAGTAGTGGCTGGAGATGAGTCATGGTGTCATCACTTTGAACCAGAATCAAAACGACAAAGTCCCCAGTGGAAGCACCCAGGATCACCAACACCAAAAAAAGCCAAGGCCATCCACACAAGTGCAGGAAAGATTATGGTGACATATTTCTTTGACCAAGATGGCCCCCTTCTGATACACTTCCTGCAGCACGGGACAACAGTGAATGCCCAGTGTTACTCGCAATCCTTCAAACCTTCGCCAAGCGATCAAATCAAAATGACCACAACAATGCAAAGCCTCATACGGCCAACACAGTTGTGGCATTCCTGTAGAAATTCAAATGGGAGGTCCTTGGCCACCCTTCATACAGTCCAGACATTTCTCCCTGTGATTATGTCATTTTTGGTCCCCTTAAAAAGGCTCTGGGGGGCAAACAATTCACCTCAGATTACATCCAGCTGTACGTGTGGAACTGGCTCACATTGCAGCCCCAGGACTTCTATCAGACACCCTTGTGTTACAGTGGGACAAGTGTCACAACAGCCAGGGCCAACACTTCTAACATACAGGTACTGGTTTCTGTAATTATGTCTCCGGCTCGTGTCTTTTGGAATGCACTTTATAGAAGAAGTTGTCTTTCTGTCAAATTGAATCCCTTCAGAACACACTGTACATTCATCACATACAAAGTAATTTACTATTAGCATCACACATAACAATCTGCAATGAGATATTGTTCTTTACATAATTACACAACAATTTCATGTATTTTACCTCACCAGATCAGGTTAAAAGGAATACAATAAAAATAACGTACTGATATGTTAACTGCACACAACATTGTATTATTGTAGATGTATCTAAAAAGGAAAATTCAATATATTTCTTCATATTAACTTACAAAAGTGTTCTATATTTTACAACATACAATTAACTTTGCTTTGCAGATGAGTGACATCACAGTGGTTCAGTAACAAATGTACATCGCACCTTTTTATAATATAAGGTAACGTTACCTTCAAATAAGTTTTCCACTTCAAAGTTTTCTTCTAAGAAGCCTAATGTATTACTTAATAAGTTTACTATCATGTCCAGTAAGAAGGCGATTAATTCGTTCATCATTACGAAGAACTGTGGCTTTCATGGCACTAAGTTGATTAAGTTGTTCTTCAACTGCTAGCTCCAGCTGTTGCAGGTGTGCTTTCAGTGGTTTAACCGATTCTTCAGTCAGACTGAAATACATTAACAGAATATAAATACAAAAATGTAACAACTGTTTACAGAAATTACTGAAAATCTAATATTAAGAAAGAAAAAATATAAAAAACTACTCAATGAATATATAGAAAATGAAGCTAGTTACAGTGAAGCAATAAATATTACACAAATATAACTATTTGTAACAAAAGCTTCACTTATCTTAAGAAAAATGATGTCAAACTTTTTTTATTAATGGAGATTGATTTCACAAACAAATTGCTTGTATCATCAGTCCAAAACACTTCGTCATCAAGGATACCAGTTACCATGTTATCTTTTTTCAATATTGCTAAAATCTGAAAACAAAACAAACCTAAAAACAGATTCAATTGCTGGTATTTCAAAATTCATTACACGATGTTTATTTTTTAAGATAAATATCTTTTCCCAAACTATTAAATCTATCGGACCGTTTAATTGTTTTAATAATTTAACTTCTGGATTTATTTCATGGTTAAATGACCAAAAATGATGTGCTGCGGCCGATTTATCAGTTTGTTTATGCTCAATGTTACGAAAATGTTCTTTCGTTCTGGTTTCCAAATTACATTTCGTCTTTCGAATATAAACTTTATCACAATCTAAACAATTAAACTGACAAATACCAGGTTTTTTATTATTAGGAATTTTATCTTTTTTAGAGAAATGCAATAAATTTTTAATACTGTATTTATTTTGAGGAACTAAAGTTATACAAAATTCTTTAAAAAAAATTTGAAAATATTTATTAAACCTTGTGTTATTCTTCAAAATATAGTATTAAAAATTTACTACATTTCTCTAAAAAAGATAATATTCCTAAAAATAAAAAATCTGGTATTTATCAATTTAACTGTTTAGATTGTGTTTGGGTTTATATTGGAAAAACAAAACATAATTTGGAAACCAGAACGAAAGAACATTTTTGTAACATTAAGTATAAACAAACTGATAAATTGGTTGTGGCAGATCATTTTGGGTCATTTAACCATGAAATAAATCCAGAAGTTAAATTATTAAAACAATTAAATGGTCCCATAGATTTAATGGTTTGGGAAAAGATATTTATTTTAAAAAATAAACATCGTGTAATGAATTTTGAAATACCAGCAGTTGAATCTGTGTTTAGGTTTGTTTCGTTTTCAGATTTAGAAATTCTGAAAAAACATAACATGGTAACCGGTATCTTTGACTATGAAGTGTTTTGGATTGATGATACAAGCAATTTGTTTGTCAAATTGATCTCCATTAATAAGAAAAATTTGACATCATTTTTCTTAAGGTAAGTGAAGTTTTTGTTACAAAAAGTTATATTTGTGTAATACTCACTGAATTCTGATAAAATTTGAGGTGCTCAAAATAATAACGGCAGATTCAAACCAACATTGAATTTTGAGACAGTAGCATGACCTTGCACAAGTGCCATCGACTGCTTATATGATGATGTATCAAACGATAGCCAAAGCTAAAATTTGTCTGTAGTGAAAACGAACACATTCTCAGTGATATATCCCAACTATGAGTGGTTTTTCTATGAGTAAGGACTACGATACAATGAAGCACAACATTAATATAATTTTGAGTCAAACTAGTACTCATTGCTCCATATATTGCTAGTGTTTACATTAGCTGAGGATATTAGGAAGGTTCTAAGGAAACAGTTCTAGGTAAACACTAGCAATATATGGAGCAATGAGTACAAGTTTGACTCAAAATTTTACCATGAGTGCTTTATTTATCACTGCTACATGTTCATGGAGTTGTAGTAAACGGTAGTGAATATGGCGCCATCTGAACATGTTATTGCTGAATCTAAAAAAAAAGAAAAAAGTGTGTGAGAAAGTCAACTAAATGGGTAATAAATAGAAGAAATTTGTGCAGAAATAGTGGTAAATCGTTCATTAATCAAATGAACAGGGAAGACTGTTGACATAAAAAATGGTGTCACTTAAAATTTTGTAATTAGATAAAGATATGATGTGCTCCTTTGTTTTTACATAAGGTTACATCCATTATTGAGGATCATGACAATCCTGAGCTTGTTAAATTTGGTTTATGTTACTCATACTCTGAAAAGTATCAAAAAATTAATTTTTGGAAGAGAGGTAACAGTTTCATGCTTTCATAAACTTTTTGTTAGATGAGAAAGTAAATATATTTTTGAGCACTGTACAATAATTTCATAGAGTATGAAGGGAGCGAGTAACAAACTAATTAATTTAACATTTAAAAAAAGAAACATGCATGAAAAGGCAGATAAGCGAGCCAGTTTTACATAAATCTAAATTGTTTTTGCAGAACTCTACACATACCTCTGCTCCATTCTAAGTTGAACTGCAAGCTGAGCATTTGTAGACTGCCAAGATTCTAATTCCCGCTGCATTGAATCCACGTCTTCTTGCAGGAAATCCATTAATTTGCCCAGTGGATTTGCAGCTCGTGTTAACGTCTGAATAGAAGTCTGAAGACGCTCCACTTCACGAACTGCAACTTCTCTCTCCCTGCGTCGGCCGTTCTCCCATTCCTGTATTAAGAGCATAGAGGTCAACTTTATTCATTTTTAATTTAAAAATTGTTTTGCTATTCATCAACTGTAAATTAATAACTAAACATGGAAAGTGCCTTTAATTTTAAACTGATTTGAGTTATGACAATAACAAATAATATGATTATCAAGTTGCCAAGATCTTTTTCCAGTAGTTGGCGAGTTGTATTTATAAACATTTATCTGTAACATAATTTTGTGCTTCATTGTATCATAGTCCTTACTCATTGGAATTGAATTAAGTTAAAACTTCAGTGGTAAATTTGCACTAACATTATCAACATTTCAAAATATATGCTATTATAATTATAGCATTGCAAAAGTTAATTTTTTTTGTATTTTTTTTGTAATTTTTTTTTTTGTATTTACCCTCAATTTTCAAACTAAATATATATGTAAATTCTTCATGCGTTTCTTCATGTAATTTCACAAAAGGTTCCTTTTAGCTAATAAAACACATCTGCCACCTTGGTAGTGTAGATCATAGCATGTCTGTCTCACATTCAAGAGGTCCAGAGTTTGAATTTCAGTCAGGGTGAGTTACCTGGATAAGGTTTCTTCCGGGGTTTTCCCTTATCCTAAAAGATGAATGTCCGGTAGCTCTAAGCTCAATGGACTCTAGGCCCACTTGAGCATCATTTCACCCATTCCATTCATCGTCCGATATGACTTACAAAAGTTAAAGGATGTAAATTAAAAAAAAACACACATAATCCTATCTTAAAAACTCATTTTAAAAAAGTAAATGCATTTCACTTAAACTAGGTACTTTAAATAAATCCTTTCATGGAAGTGTTGAAAACAGTGTTGTTGTATAAATTAAATTAATTGGGAGTCGATTAATGACACTTTGATAAATTCAAAAAAGTCTTCAAAAAACAAAACATTCAACTAGCTCCAGTGAACCATTACTCCTTAAAAAACCTAATTTGCTCAAACATCAAAGATGCCATTCCATCTAACAAAAAATCTGGTATATATCAAATTGAATGCTGTGACTGTAGTCAAATTTATATTGGAAAAACCAAAAGAAATTTAGAAACAAGAGCAAAGGAACACTTTAGGAACATAAAATATAAACAATGAGAAAAATCAGCAGTTGCCACGCATTTTTGGCGAAAAAACCACAACATAAATCCAGAACCAAAATTACTAAAACATACAACAGGAAAACAAGAACTGTCCACATGGGAACAAATCTTTATTTCAAAAAATTGGAACAAAGTATTCAATTTCGACCTCCCCCAGAAAGATTTGTTCAGCAAGTTCCTCGAACCACCACCAGAGGAGACCGATGACAAAATATTGCCAGCTACACCAATGAGAACCAGTCGATGTCCGGCTGAAGATAGAGGGAAGGCCTCTGAAACTAGTTCCGGGAAAATTTAAAAGTAAGTGTTGTTTAGTGTCATTAATCGACTCCCAATTAATTTAATTGATAGGTACTTTAAGCTAATAACGAACGTCATTCTAAAAGTTTTGAGAGAGAACACAATAAACATTTTAAAATTTAGATCTGATCATTAAAGTATTTTCCACTGCAATGTTACAGTGACATCCTTTCAAATGCTCAACACTGTTCTTCAAATAATTCTTATTAAGTTGTTGGTACAGCTTCATATGATTCAAACTGATAACATATTTTTTATTTTGGGGAATAGAAAAAGTAACATGAGGCAGAATTGGAGAATAGGAAGGAAGGGATCAGCATGTGACTACTGCAGACATTTGGTTGTCTCTCATGAAGTGTGAGCAGAGGTATTGTGGATAGATAGAAGTCCATGCTTTGTTCTCAGTACATTGAAGACATGTAGCAGACATTTTGAGATGTGTCATCTAGCAGTGATAGTCCTTTGGAACTGTCGTTTGATGTAATAAAGTAGGACTGACTTTTTCTTAAATTTGAATTTGTTTCAAAATTAATGTGCATTCCAACTTATACAAGTAATTAAGTTTATTTAACAAAGTTTTGGGTCCCCAAGTCTTAACTATTGGAATAACTTCACCATCATAGCAATTCCTCAAATATCTCTCCAATATCTGTATGTACAGCATTAAACTGTAGTTAAACATAACACAAGTTCCACTAAAATTAAACTGAATATTAATACTACACAAATATAACTATTTGCAACAAAAACTTCACTTATCTTAAGAAAGTGATGTAAATTTTTCTTATTAATTGATGAGATCGATTTTGTAAACCCTCGATTACATCCTCAGCCATCAAATAACTGTTGTTCGTTGTTATTTGACAAGAACTTATTTGATAGCTGAGGATGTAAACGAGGGTTTACAACAGCCACAGCCAACTCTCCTGCCGCGGTGCATGTGCTGGGCTGGAAGCACCATGTTGCCTCAGTGCGTGCTTCGCAGTAGTGACGTCGGTTTGTCCTCTGTAGCAGTGGCGGTCCGTACTTCAGTGTCAGTTTAATATGGAAGGGCACTCTGAGTACTTCATGGAATGTAGCGGTGGTGCTATTTGTTTAATTTGCCAGAAAAAAAAATTGCAAGTGCTGAAACGATTTAATCTTCAGTGACATTTTAACACATTGCATGCTAATGATTATTCGGCCCTATAAAAACAAGAACGCACTGCACAGATACAAAAGCTCAGAGAAAAGATCACATCCCAGGAAGAGGGGGATGGTGGAATGGCAGAAACCTCATTTTATGCGAGTTACGAAATGGCACTAGAAATTGCCAGTCCTTCTGGTAGTTTTTCTGATGATTCACTTATTAAATGATGTATACTTATAGCTGCAAGTAAATTCACCCCTGTCAGTATTCACCAGTTTGAGTGTGTCAATCTGTCACCTCATACTATTTTACGCAGAATTCAAGATCTGGCGGACAACATTCATGCACAGCTTATTGAAAGAGTAAGAGAACTTTTTGCATTCTCTATTGCCATTGATAAGAGCACTGACTTATCAAGTATGATAAGTAAATGAACATTTACTTATGGAGTAAATGAACATTTTGAAATTGTGGAAGAAATACTAAATCTGGTACCAATAAAAGTTACAATAACAGGAATCACCTTGAAATGTGCCACTGAGTTAGCTGATATTTACAGAAACTGAGGAAGTTTGCTACATTTCTACAAGAGATTTCCTAAATCAAGATTCCATCGATTACACAGGCGTGCGGCATCTATAATTGCAATGTTTGGTTCAACCTATGTATGTGAATCCTTATTTTCAGCTATGAAGCGCATTAAAAACCCTCAGAGAGCCAACATACGTGATCATAACTTGAAGTGTGCATTAAGGGTCCAGAGTTGTGTTTCATTGTCTGCAAATGTGGCAAATATTGTGAGAACCAAAATATGTCAGAAGGCAAGAATGTCTACCGAAAACTGAATGTATAAAATTCTTAATTGAAATGTGTATATTCATTTAATATGACATATTCTGTATAATATTAACACTGTATAGTAAATATTATTTTGTTATTTTGTATTTCTCAATTGTCTCAGGATCAAAGTCGTGCTAATTTCCACAAAGTACTGTTTCGTTCTTATAATTAAAATATTTGCTTTTATGTGCCATCATTTGGTTGTATAGGATTGAAGGGTATAATAATCTTACTGGTATTGGGTTTATATATATAATTTAATAACAAGTACCACAGAGATATTAAACCACATATTATACAGTTTCTGGATGTTCCTTCACTACTAACATGTCCTTAATTATTTAACGGTAACGTAAGTGCCGATTATGGAATGCCACTGTGTGAGGTAGTGATTGACATATCTCTCTAGCACTTGCCAGCAACGACCAGGCACGCCGGCACCGTGCAAACTGTTTGGGCACAGTGTGCCTGTCAGCTGGCGGAGCCTGGTTTACAAAATCAATTAATAAAAAAAGTTTACATCATTTTCCTAAGGTAAATTAAGTTTTTGTTGCAAATAGTTATATTTTGTTGTATTTGTTGCTCCACTGTAACTAGCTTCATTTTTCACTGAATGTTAATGTTTATATTACTAAACAAATTAAAACTAAAGTTTAAACCTAACTGAAGTAGGTTGAAGTTTAGTGAATGGGGAAAGATATGAAGTTCTCTATGCACTGTAACCATTTCTGATCTATTGTGCTTCCCCTCATTTAGTCTCCAAGGATACCCGAATCCTTGATAAAAAAAAAAAGCCAATTTCTTGTGAGAGATCATGGACAGTTTACGCTCAGACATGACCTAATATTTAAAATTGGAAATTAATTGTTCTTTCACACTGGCCGTGTGTAGGCTAAAGTATGGAAAGGTAGAGTCAGACTGAAAAATTCTATGCCATAGCTGGGATTTGAACCACGGATCTTCTGGTTGCCGTCCAGCTGTTCCAACCCTTGAGCTACTATAATTGACCTAATAGTGTTTAACTATAAAGCTCGGGTCTTAAAGTACTTATTTGTTGTAAGTCGCCATTAAGGTGTTTATGAGAACTTCTAAGTGGTTTACCGGGAAAAACACGAGTCATTTGGAGAATTTAATGTCATGTTGGCACATTGGCCATAGTAGCTCAAGGGTCGGAGCGGCTGGACGACAACCAGAAGATCCATGGTTCAAATCTCAGCTATGGCACTGAATTTTTCAGTTGGACTCTACCTTTCCATACAATATTTAAAATGTTTAACCCTGAGTGCTGCCAGTCTGTTAACATATAAAATGCTCTGAGATTTAACTGTATTGGAACACCACATTGAAGCGAAATAATTATTAATTTATAGATTAGTCGTATTTATTACACACTTCAGGCACTTAAGATACAAAAATATTGATAAGTCCACAATAGCAGCTCATTTCTGGTCTGAAAATCATGAAATTAAAGACAACACTGAATCACTAAAATACGTACAAAAACATAGTGAACTCGTCATATGGGAGAGAATATACATAGAAAAACATAAAAACCAACTAATGAACTTTGAAATCCTGCCAGAAGAGAATCCCACATTTAAGTTCATCACTAAATCAACAGATGGCAGCAGCAACTCCAGAATTACCCACACCACTGGATCAAGCTTTAGTCGCATAAGAGCCGAAGATGCAAACGATGATTTGCAAATTATAAAACGTAAGTGAAGCAGATGTGTAATAAATACGACTCATCTATAAATTAATAAATATAAAATGCTAATTAATCTGCTTTGTGGCATCTTCTGCAGGTTGACCAATCTTACAGATATGTCCTAACAGCTGGCAATGTCCAGTCCAGCTGAGTATGGTTCTGTCCATTTTCAGCATTTCTTTGGTCCTGCTTTTGATATTCTTCATAACCTTTGAATGCTTATGTCTTGTTATAGACAACCAGTATTCATTGTGTTTCCTGTCAGTTCATTAAAGGCCTGATGGATCCCTGCTTGGCCAAGTCATCTGTCCTATCATTGCCATCGGCACCCACATCAGAGTTCCATTAGGGCTTCCTGACATTCGAGTACCAGTTTAGATTTGGCCTCCCTAGCTTCAAGTGTTTCAAGGCAGCTTGACTATAACCACCTTTATAATATCTAGTTTAAACCAATTTTAACATAAAATTCTTTCATTTGAGATCCATCTTAGAGTAAGGTGCAGCAACGCGGCGAAAAGCACAGAAAGTTCGGTGCCAAGAGATAAGTGTGGCTTATGTACACAAAGAGCCTGCAGATAAAGATAAGTCGGATAGTGTATCACTGGGATAAGACTTACCGGCACGGATAAGTGAGGTAATTGGAACATTCTGGTGACGTCTTGATTGTTTTATAGAACTTTCAATGTCTTGTTTATTCCAGAAATATCTCAAATTTATCAATGAGATATTTAAGAAGGCGACGACTTGCCAAGAGTCAGTTGTGAACAGTAGTGAACAGCTGTAGAGCAATGTTGTAACAGGAGTGTTGTAAACAGATGTAATCAGAACGCTGTTGCTGTGATCATTGACCTTGGTAGATTGTCTACGTGACGTAATTCTGTAATGTAAGGATTGTACAGAGTGTATCTCTACGAACCCACAAAGTCACAATATGTACAAGTAGTAACGCTGCACATTGTTGGAGTTCGTCCAGGCTCACACATATTATCTAAATTTCAATTTAAGGCTAGGAAGACCTGTTTCGGCTCACCACATTGCTGTCTGTTCTACAAACATGTAGAGTGGTCCTGGCAGTGCACATCAGACTAGCTCAGCCATATGGCAGATGAAGGATTAAATGTTTGTATACATGATATATTATTAGTTATGTTTAATTCTGAACAGTTACTACAAGATCAGAAACAACTACAAATGATTATATGTCTATACTTACAATTTCCACCTTTTTTAGAGGAACCTGCTGGCTATCATCTTCTAATTCCTTCTTAGTTTCTAATATTTGGGCTACTAGATGACCATGTTGTGCATCATCCACAGCCTTAGCCTCTTCTGCAAGTTTAGGTTCTGGCGACTGGAAAAACAAGTATTTCCATTAACTCAACTTCTGGAATGTGTGGGTCTTGACCTTGTCACAATTGCCCTAGCAGATTGACCAAACATTCAGAAAGGATTATATGCTTTAGCTACTGAACAGAAAATTATGACCTCAGGCTAAAAGAAATCTGATGTGTTAGACTCACATGATTTTCTCTACCAATATTTCTCCATTTCATTTTAATCAACATAAATATTTGCAGACATTATGTTACTACATATTTCCTTGTAGGTATATGGCAGTATAGTAGACCTTAACTAATAATTAAATATATCGAGATTTAACTGTATTGGAACACCACAGTGAAGCGAAAAATTATTAATTTTTAGATGAGTCGTATTTATTACACATCTGCTTCACTTTCGTACCTATTTTGAGGACATGTTTCGCAAATCATCGTTTGCATCTACGGCTCTTATGCGACTCCTAGATGCAAACGATGATTTGCGAAACATGTCCTCAAAATAGGTACGAAAGTGAAGCAGATGTGTAATAAATACGACTCATCTAAAAATTAATAATAATTAAATGTTTTAAACCAGGACAATATGTGGTAACTTAAAATTTCCTTCTTTTTACATGTATATTACAAGCAAAAATAAATAGCAATTATTTTAATTAAAGTTGTAGACTGAGACATTCTCTACTTTACAAATTTTCTTTCAATGCTTTATGTCTTCACTTGAAGGCATTATCAAGAAATTGTCGACTGGCTAAAACTTTGATGTTCAAGCTGATATAATGGTTGTCTGGAGACGAGACATCTGGCAGCAATCCAATGAGGTTAAATGAAATATTATCTTCTGATGGAATGTCAAATTCAATAACTGCTGACGATGGGGACAAACCGTTCACCAAAACATGTCCAAGTTAGGATAATTTAAGTGATGTTTGTGTTTGAATTACCGACTCATTACTTTCAAATCACTAAATGTGTTTTGAATTTCTTTATATATTTTCCTAGAAGTCTTCCTGAAGAAGGCCATAGAGTAAACATGGCTGAAAGCTCAAGAAAGTTTATAAATATCACATGGCTGATAACCCAAGAAGCTGTACTTAATAATCATCATCATGAAAGCTTCTAATCTTACAAGATGTACATTCTCTATTATCTCTTAGTTTACCAGCTATACAAAAATCATTCAGAATAAAGAGAACTTCAGTTGTTATTCCCAAATAATTTGGGATATGCATTTTGTCATGGATATATCTTAAATGTATGGCATTTTAGTCAAAATAATTACAATTTATAAAAAATCAGAATTTTCAAAACAGTTACACATAAAGCCTGTTTAGGAAATTTTGTTTAAAAATCATATCATATATCCTTGGGAGATTAACTTAAATATCAAGATTAGATACTAAAAGGCTGATTGAGTCATATTTTACTAAAACTTCACTTATGTCAACTATTAAAAATGAGAACATTTTTGGGACCATCCCAGTCACCAATCAGCTGAATTTAGCTTCTCTTTTAGCAGTGCTTTTAATCATTAACTATTTCCATCAATAGTTAATGATGCCTGACGCTCGGAAGGGTGAAATGTCAGGTACTTTAGCTTTACCTACCAGACCACGGCCAGATACCCGGAAACAACTTTCTGGGTTATACACGCATGCACACAGCCCTTTTTCTGAAAGTACTGTTCTTGTATTTAGGGAGTCAGAGAAAGTAAAAACAGATATTTTAATTGCTACATTAGCAAATCATGAACTCACCTGTACTTCTGCTACAACAGCAGTTTGCTGCTCCACTACCACAAAATTTTCATCTTCATCCTGTTCCTTGAAGGTCTCATTCTCTGTGATGACGTTCACCTTTCCTGTGGTTACACTGATAACAACAGAAACAGCAGTTCAGGTGCTATATCACTGATGAAATAAAATTGTTATTAATTGATAAAACTATTTTTGGAACTGATTTTGCAAGGCAGTAAGCATGTACAAGAGGCTGGAAAGGAAACCTGGATCTGAAAAGTTTGGCTCATGGTTGGAGTTAGAAGAATGGACTTAGCATTCAGTGCTGAATGGTCTTACCTACTATCTAGTTGTCTGATGTGATTCTTCAAAGTAGATTAATACAGGTGAGTGTTTATCTATTATGGGAAGATGTTAAATGCTTATTATGTGTTTCAAATGGGATGATATTTGTCCTTGAGCGCTACTATACCTTGTTTCACGTAAGCTTGCCCAGTATCTCTTAACGGTCACGTGACCTAATCACCTCTCATTGGTTGCTGTTGTGGTAATGACTGTCGTGCGATAAAAATTAGTTCATTATTTAACATGGTGATATATCATTATATGTTGGAAGAGAATTGTCAAATTTATATTTTCGTAACTGTTTTAATTAAATATATTACGCAACAGAGTTGATTTATCTGAAATGCATATTAATTCTTAAACGAATTAAAGAGGAGGTCCCTTTGCTCTCAAGCACATGGCACGATAGCATGTGATTTAGCGGTAGTGATGACATATTTGTTTATGTGACTTTTATCACTGACCTTGTTTTGAACTGGATTAGTCATGCATCGCATTCGAGAGTGCGGGAGTTAAATTATTTTATTGATCGTTTATTGTTAATGTACTTATTATATGTATAATGGCAGAGTCTACCGCAAGTTTTTCGCTGAAGTATCGCAAGGATAATTATTTACAAACAGGCGAAAAAAGAATTGTGTTGCATGTGTTTAATGCACTCAGAGAAGAATCCGTCTTTGACAGTGAGAGAAGTCGAACAGCTGAGCTCTGAAGTTACAGGTGTGAGTGTTAGATCTGTAGGAACATTGCGACATGAAATTGAGGAAACAGGAAAACTTACCACTCCAGGCAAAAGCAGGAATAAACAAAAGTGCGCGCTCGGAAAAAAATACGTGAAAAGTGTTGTGCGTCGTCATGTGTGTAGTTTTTCTTTAGAAACGAACTTCCTAACATAAGTAACATTTCCTGTGCTGTAAATGAGGATGCAGATTTACCAAATTTCAGCAGATTGCTTATACAGCTGGGATTTGTGAATGAAAAAAGAGGCAAGAAAAATGTGCTAAAAGACAGAGGCGATATTGCTGTGTGGCGAAGAGGTTATTTAAGGGCAATCATACTGTACCGAGATACAAATCGCTAAATATACACGAAGAACACACGAAAAGTAAAGTATGGTGTGACACGACTTTTAAGACTGAAAGACAAGCATTTTTGAAAGGTATGTGTGCTGGTTTAAAAAATCCCAGTGGAAAAGGCCAAAGGCCTTTCATTATAAACTCTTTCAGTTTCATTGCTCAGTCATTCTGTTTCAATTTGCTCAGTTCATTATAAACTTGTATTTTTGCATGCCTTCATATCTTTATTTGTATGATTTTTGTTGATTTTATTTATCTTCCCGGCAATTATTACGAAATGTGACGGGAAGGCACCGCCTATGGCCTATGACGCAAAAGCATTAGCCAATTAGGGCGAGGGGGAGGGTTGTTGAACGCGGAGTGATACATTTCAGCTGGGCAAGGTTATATGAAACAGAGAGTAGGTGAGCAACCAATTGGCATCCTGCGGTGTTGTCGTATTGCATTCCCTGTAAGTGGTGTGTGACAAGCGCCAAACTAATCAATCTCTAATAAATACTATTCGAGCTAAGACAAAAATTCAGATTTTGCAAAAACTGATCCATTAGGAAGGAGAGAGTAATGTATCTAACATAGCTGTAAAAACCCCATAGTTTTAGCTCAAATAGTTTTCCTAATACAAATAAATAAAGTTTGTTGGTTGCTAATGCTCATGGAGTTGGAGAATTTCCATTTTCCTTCTGGCCTCCCAACAACGTGTGACTAGTTGTGCTGTAAAGTAGATACCATTATATTATAACAATGCATTGCGACGTAAGCACTGTAATGAATATTATTATTGTTTGGCATGTATGCGTGAACGTATATTTGAAATTACTCAGAGCTGAAACGTAAACATTTGACATGACGTGATAAAAGAAATATGTACTTTGAATAAGCCAAGGTGTTTGTTAAATTCGATGAGAGGAAACGATACACTTCTTGCTAGTCTGGCAGAACGTATCTGGTCACATTATATCGTTGTTTATGAATGGTTCGTAATCTCTATTTACTCTAGAGAGTTCAAAGCAGCATTATTCAGTTACTACTCCATGAAAAAGTGTATCAGCTGCATCAAGGAGACACGATCCACCTTCCCCCTTACTACTGCTAGAACAATCTAATAGAGTTAATGTGGGCTCAAATTATGTTGCAAGACTTATTCATGAAGAAATTGACAAGGAACACCACAAGACTGGGAAAACTATGTGAGACATCAGATAAACTACAAGAAGATGACTTTTGGAAAGAAATAACATGTAACGAGATTTTGGAACCTATCATCATAAATTAGCAATACTCAGATGATGAAGACAATGACGAATTGTTTCTTAACGTAAGTAACATTCACAGCTATATGGATGTACCTCTGGTATTTTCGTTGGATTAGAAAAATAAGTAATTCATAAACTATAATTAACTTTATACTAAATATTTAAAACATTTGAGTAATATACAAACATTCATCATCATAAATTAGCAATACTCAAGGCGATGAAGACAATGACGAATTGTTTCTTAACGTAAGTAACATTCACAGCTATATGGATGTATCTCTGGTATTTTCGTTGGATTAGAAAAATAAGTAATTCATAAACTATAATTAACTTTATACTAAATATTTAAAACATTTGAGTAATATACAAACATTCATGTTGCAATTGTGAATTCAACAACTGCATTATTATAAAACTTTGGAAAATTCAGTTTGTGTTCCCTTACGTCTAGTGCCACGAACACTCGCAAGTGTGCGAGAGAGAGAGGGAAATATAAAAGAGTGGGGATAATGAGGTGGCAACAGTGAAGGCTCTAACACATCTGATTCGCTACAGGCAAGAACTCTTCCCTTTTGAAACACATAATAGAATGTGCTTCGTTAGGACCTTCCTAACAACCTTAGCTAATGTCGACTGGAATGCTAAGGATGTTAGGAAGGTCCTAACAAAACACATTCTAGGTAAACATTAGCAATATATGGAACATTAGAGTACTAGTTTGATTCAGAATTATATTAATTTTGTACTTCAATGTATCATAGTCCTTATTCATTAAGAAGATAAGTACATATATTGAAAAGCATATAGAAGCATGGACCCAACTGTGGTCTGAACCCACAAACCCCAAATGCCACACACCATGACCAGTTACGCATAGCAGAGGTGGATGATCAACCCATCATCCAATCAACTGATACAGAGAGTTAGTGAGAGAGTTTGGTTTTTGAGTCCACGATCGTTGTCTTTTGCAAATGTTTAATTTCCTCATGATGCTGAATGGCCAACATCCAAGACTTAAAATCTACACCCTTATTGGTAGGACTAACCTGGGTTCATTCTGTGACTAGAAACTAGAGCCCCATACTGGTGCAGCACTTTATCCTAACAATATCAATGAAGATGGAAACAGAAAATGTTACCTTACTTCTTCCTGCAGCACAACTTCTCCTCTGTCCCTAATTCTTGGAGCAGCTGGACGTGCACTGGGTGGACGTGCACTACGAGGGCGTAAAGATGTCTGCGGCCTCACACTTGCTTGAGGATGAGCACTTCTAGGTACTGGAGATGTTCTGATAGTTCCCTTGGAATCACTGCAAGTTAGTGATTTGTTATAAATTAGATACAACATACACCTTAACTTGCAATGTACATTTTAATGAAAATGCTCCCCATTTAAGAACCATCTCTCAACCCTTCTTACCTTCCCCCCTTTTCAAATATTACTATTTTCACCATTAGCCAAATTCTATACAAAATCTTTCACTTATAGCAAACTGCAAGCCAATTATTGTTGTAGAAACTACTAGAAAAATGCCCAGATACTTCTTTCTTCCCTATTGTTGGACAGTGTGAACTATTTTTATGTACTGTAGAAAACGTTTTTATGTGTAAGGGTTCAACGTTACCTTACCTTTTACCTCCTCCAAGCATCTGAGGTTCAACAGTTGAAGGTATGTTTTCATCCTCAGCTTCCACAGCAGCAGGTGGTGCTTTTAAATTTTCAGCTTCATCTTTATTATCTTTATCCAAGTCCTTTATGTTATCACTAGTTTTTCCATGTGCTGTTGAAACTCTGTTAGTAATACCTGTAATCAAACAAAAATAATTACAATATTCCTTAATATTTTGCAACTTTATGGGGAATCACAATTTTTTTCTTTTCTTTCTTTACATCTTCACTAATATATGTTACACATTTTAGCTGTCAAACTCTGTCCATTAATACGTAAAATATAAAGCTATTAACAGTGAAGCAAACAAATATATACAATATAAACTTCACTTATCTTATAAGAAATGATGACCGTTTTCTTATAAATTGACTAGGATTGTGACGTAGTTAATATTTTATTCTCATCAGCTTGAAGCATCAACAGTCTTGTTGTTAACGTTACCGTTGCTAGATGTCACTATACCAGCAGTCAATTCTATTTTTAAATTTGTTTCATCAATGTTGGTAGTACTAAAAAAAACAAAGTGACAACTAGCGACGGTAGCTTTAACATGATTGTTGATGGTTCAAGCTGATGATGCGAATAAGATATTCATGAAATCGCGATCGTAGTCAATTTAAAAGAAAACAGTCATCATTTCTTACATGATAAGTGAAATTTTTTAAGTTACAAATTATTATATTTGTATATATCTGTCCATTAATATTTACCTCAATTAGGTGTTTTTTATTTAAGTTTTTCTTGTGAAGTATTTTTAGAAAGATGCTATAAGAACTACAGAAGAACTCAACATGTAAGGATAGCTGGTGGTCAGAGCTAGAGAGAGCACTGGATAGAATATCTTGCAGGAGGGAGAGAGAAATATAAAGGATTTTTGGACAATTATTAAGAATAGAGTAGCGGACATTGGCAGACAAGTGACATGAAAAAACCTGATAAGCAGGAAATCACTATTGTATGTATACCTGAAAATGAAGAGAAAATGGGGATTAAACTTATGTGATGGATATGAGAGCGACAGTTTAGCTTGGTTCAGGACAGGAGTCATAATGAGATGGGGTTCACCAAAGGAATGCATTTCATGTGGAAATAAACATAGAGCACTATGTAGCGGAATGTAACTGGAAGAAAGTAATATGGGATAATAATATCCCCCCAGGTTGTATCTAATGACAATGAATGCATTAATGCAGTGCCAAACTTTACTTTTCACTTCAATAATCATGCAATCAAAGGTAAATATGCTGAACAAGTGCTACTAGTTCTTAATGCTTAGAGAATTTTGAAAGTATGTATGAATGCACCAAGCTCTAGCAGATGTATTTTGTTATAAAAACTGCATGCACATCTTATAACATGAAATTTTCTTTAATTGCTTATATATTCCAATATACTTACTTGCTGATGGTCTACGATGTCCAGGACGAGCTGAACTTGGCCTTTTCCCTTCAGGTTCCTGTCAAAGAGAAAAGTTTACTAAATTCCTTGTCTTTGGTAATACAGCTAGAGACAGAGAAGTATGACAGGAAGAACAGTAATCACTAGAAATTGGATTTTTATACAAATGTATATTTCTTTTTTACTTATGATATGAAATTTAATTTTGTAATATATTTCATATTTTTCTTTGTTTATATAAACATTATATCTGCATATAATTGCATACTTCACCATTTCTTCTACATATTAAGCATAAATGTTTAATTTTAAAATTAATTTTTCATTCATAAACGCAATCAATGATAAATGATTCTAACACACAAACTATGTATAGGTAAACATCTCAAGGTTAGAATCAGAACTGAAAAACTGAATGCCATAGCTGTGATTTGAATTATGATTCTTTCGCTCTACTAATAAGTCATCATGGCAAAATGCTGACATATTCAGTGCATGTAAAGTTGAGGATCTGTAGAAATCCAAACTATGAAATTGAACGTTTCAGTTCTGATTCTAAGATTTTAAAATTAATATTTATAAATGTTAGTGATAACTTTTATAGTCTTTGCCATGGAGACAGTACGTGGCTGTAATCAATGATCATTTCAAAGTTAGTCCAAACTACAAACTAAAAAACAATCTGATGTCTTTATGTAAGGGTCTTTATCAGTTTTTACTGAGGTTCACAGTAAACTTGAGTGTGCACTTAAATACAGTAGAACCTCATTTATCTGGATCAACTGAGACCAGGGCCGATCCAAGTTAACAAAAATCTGGGTTATCCAATGAATGACAGAAAAAGTTACAAATATACATATACAACTTCACTGAAATATTTTTAACCACTTCAGGATGGCCATTTAAACCTGTATGAGCCGAGAATGGATACCCAATAAAGAGCATAAGACATTTAAATTGTGAAATGCTATAAAAATACTTAATAAACACACCTTCTATCTTTTGTATTTATTAAGTTATTTTAATGAAATAAAAACTAGTTTAAAGCTCATTAAGGACACTGTACAACTATGGTATCATTAAATTAGAGACAATATTCACAAATCAAAATTTCACTATTTTGTTTCACTGTAGCAAAAGCCATTCTTTGTGTCCAACGCATCAATTTATAAGTCTTTGTTTTGTGTGCATATGAACGATATGTATATATTAGCTGCATAAGCTAAGTGTTCTTGGGTTCAAGGTTTTACGATTCAGTTTATGCTACCACGTCATAATCACTATATATGAAACACACATGCACACACACGTCCAGATGTCAACGGAGAAAAGTGCTTCCAAAAGGTTCCAAAAATTTAGAAAAGTGAGACATGAGAGCTGTTAGTTGACTCAGTTTTAACTCTTAAGTGAATTAAACAACAATGCCATCAACTACCCATGGATGAAGCAATTTTTTTTTTGTTCATAATTGAGAGAGAAATTTTGCACAACTCAGAATAGATAGATATATAATTTATTCATCTTGTAAATCATACATTGTACTATGGTATAAGACACGTCAAATTGTGAATTTACAGTGCAATTAACTATACTTGTAAATTAACAAGTCACATCCAATAAGGACAAGTCAGTGTTTGTACAAAATGTTTTATAAAGATATCTCAAGAATTTTAGAATATACTTATATTAGATGGTTCATAAATTAAACATACTTTGTGAATGGGAGATTCCGTTCCTTTGGTATTAGGGATTTGCTCATCTTCTTTTACAATAACTGCTTCACTTGCATTTAACTCTTTTTCCATAATAACTTCTGGTTGTGACAAAACTTCAGGTACAGATTCTGCTTCAGGCTTTTCTTTGAGTTCATGTTCTGACTTTCTGCAAATATAATAGCACCAAATAAAAATTTTAGACATGATGTCATGAAACAAAATGGAATAACAAAGATATTTAAAGGAAATTGAATTACCATCTAAAGACCAAACTAAAGTTTTAAGACTGTTGATAAATAAACTAACATGAGAAACTCGAGTAAATAATCTGGATAAAACATTAAATATAAACAGACAGGATGTCCCACATAAAACCGGTATGCCTCACTGCATTTATTACATTACATTATATAAGGGGCATTCACAGAGAAATAAACCGGAGTCTGGTATGTGCAAACCAGCGACATGATGGTAATATCATGGTATGGGTAACAAAGTGTTGTTCCGATCAGAGCGTGGAAGTTCACAGCCCATTGCTAGAGGGCACGCGTGCATGTCAGGTGACTATACAAAGCTAGCAGCAGCATGCATCAATCATCCAATTCTGCCAGTCGCATTGCAAACAGGAGATCCGTGGTTCAAATCCCGGCCATGGCATTGAATTTTCATGTTGACTATCAAAAACCTTAGCCTATATATGGCTAGTGTGGAAAAATGATTAATTTCCATCAATTAACTAAAAGTGAAATGGAGGTTTCAAAACAAGAGCAAAGAGGTGTTGCTCGTTTTTTGACAGCGGAAGGAATAGGGGGAACAGATATTCATTGACAAATGTCACAAATGTACCGTGAACACTGCATGTCCCTTGCAAGGGTGAAGGATTGGCACAGTGCTTCAGGGTAGGACGGGTGTCGTTAGCCGATTATGCACGGTGTGGAGCACCACACTGCATTACCGATGACATCATCCAGGTGGTTGATGCACTCGTTACCCAGGACTGCCGAGTGACAGTGAAAGCCATAGCCGCCGAGGTCGGATTGAGTGTTGGAAGTGTTCACACCATCATGAAGGAACGATTGCTCTTGTGCGAAGTGTGTACCCAATGGGTGCCCCACAGTCTTCAACCACACCAGGAAGCATGTCGAATGGCCCACTATCTTGGTCATCTGCAGCGTTATGCTAGGGAAGGGAATGAGTTCCTGGCACGAGTGGTGGCTGGAGATGAGTCATGGTATCATCATTTCGAACCAGAATCAAAACAACAAAGTCTCCAATGGAAGCATCCAGGGTCACCACCAGCAAAAGAAGCCAAGGCCATCCACACAAGTGCAGGAAAGGTTATGCTGACGTTTTTCTATGACCAAGATGGCCCCCTTCTGATACACTTCCTGCAGCACGGGACAACAGTGAATGCCTAGCGTTACTTGCACTTGACCAACCTTCGCCAAGCAATCAAATCAAAACGACCAGGCATTCTGCTCCACAACAATGCAAAGCCTCATACGGCTCAACACAGTCACGCACTCGTGAAGAAATTCAAATGGGAGCTTCTCGGCCACCCTCAATACAGTCCAGACTTCTCTCCCTGTGATTACTCCCTTTTTGATCCCATTAAAAAGGCTCTGAGGGGCAAATGATTCACCTCGAACAACGTCCAGCTGTATGTGTGGAACTGGCTCGCATCACAGCCCCGGGACTTCTATGAGACAGCCATTCACCAGCTTGTGTCACAGTGGGACAAGTGTCTCAACAGCCAGGGCCAAGCAGAAGCAATATTAACAGTGAAGTATTCTTCATATTTGAGTTTGATTTATGAGTCACTATGTTTACACTCAAACTTCACTCACTTGTTGTTATATAATTGAAACGTTTTCAAGATCATTCGATCTCATCCTCAGCTGTTTGGTGACTAAGTGAACCTTCCTCTTCTTCCACTACTACGGAGCTCCGGTCACTCTGCCATTTGGTGTTAGGGGCACTAAGTTTTAATACTTCATTTAATGCCGGGATTTCAAAATTTATAACTTTATCACGGTTTTTGTTTATGAATATTTTTTCCCAAATATCCAATTCTATGGGTGTACTTAAAGATTTTAACAGTTTAATTTTGTGGCCAATGTTGTGGTTTTCTGTCCAAAAATGGTGTGAAAGCCATGTTTGTTTTTGCTATCATTCCGGAAAAACTTAGAGAAGATTCTCTAAAATTACTAAACTTGCAAGATAATCACATCTAGTTTACAATGGAAGTAGAAAGAGACAACACCCTACCCTTTATGGACCTCAAGATAACTAGAAATCGTCATGGTGTAGATTTTGGAATATACAGGAAGCCCACACACATAGATAATTACATAAAGAAAAATGAATACAACCCAGTATCACATCAACTAGCTCCCTTTAGAAGTCTAATTCACCGGCTATACAACATCCCACTGAGTAAGGAGGAATGTTTGAAAGAACAACAACACATAAAAGACATAGAGGTATTAAATGGATTCAACCCAGCCATCATAAGGAACATGATGAAGAGAAAGGAAAAACTGAAGATCATATAAAAAAATACCACTCTCACACCACTTACAAACACAAATTGCAATATAGAAAATTCACCTACCATCCATTAGCTTTTAGAAAATTTGAACAAATCTTCAAAAGACTAAATTTAAAACTAGCACCCCAAAACAAATTCAGTCTGAGGAACCTGCTAAATAAACCACTGAAAAATACAATCCCCAATAATTTGAAATCAGGAATTTATCAGATTAATTGTGAAACCTGTGAAAGAAGCTAGATAGGAATAACTAAGAGAAACTTGTTAACCAGGCAAAAAGAACACCAGAGGAACATTAAGTTAAAACAAAAAGAAAAATCTGCAGTTTCACACCACTTTTGGACAGAAAACCACAACATTGGCCACAACATTAAACTGTTAAAATCTTTAAGTATACCCATAGAATTGGATATTTGGGAAAAAATATTCATAAACAAAAACAGTGATAAAGTTATAAATTTTGAAATCCCGGCATTAAATGAAGTATTAAAACTTAGTGCCCTTAACACCAGATGGCAGAGTGATCAGAGCACCGTAGTAGTGGAAGAAGAGGAAGGTTCATTTAGTCACCAAACAGCTGAGGATGAGATCGAATGATCTTGAAAACGTTTCAATTATACAACAACAAGTAACTGAAGTTTGAGTGTCATACGGGACATACGGGAACTGGCACACATCGCAGCCCCGGGACTTTTATGAGACAGTCATTCACCGCCTTGTGTCACAGTGGGACAAGTGTCTCAACAGCCAGGGCCAATACTTCTAACATACAGGAACTGGCTCATATCACAGCCCCGGGACTTTTATGAGACAGCCATTCACCGCCTTGTGTCACAGTGGGACAAGTGTCTCTACAGCCAGGGCCAATACTTCTAACATACAGGAACTGGCTCACATAACAGCCCCGGGACTTTTATGAGACAGCCATTCACCGCCTTGTGTCACAGTGGGACAAGTGGCTCAACAGCCAGGGTCAATACTTCTAACATACAGGAACTGGCTCACATCGCAGCCCCGGGACTTTTATGAGACAGCCATTCACTGCCTTGTGTCACAGTGGGACAAGTGTCTCAACAGCCAGGGCCAATACTTCTAACATACAGGAACTGGCTCACATAACAGCCCCGGGACTTTTATGAGACAGCCATTCAATGCCTTGTGTCACAGTGGGACAAGTATCTCAACAGCCAGGACCAATACTTCTAACATACAGGAACTGGCTCACATAACAGCCCCGGGACTTTTATGAGACAGCCATTCACCGCCTTGTGTCACAGTGGGACAAGTGTCTCAACAGCCAGGGCCAATACTTCTAACATACAGGAACTGGCTCACATAACAGCCCCGGGACTTTTATGAGACAGCCATTCACCGCCTTGTGTCACAGTGGGACAAGTGTCTCAACAGCCAGGGTCAATACTTCTAACATACAGGAACTGGCTCACATCACAGCCCTGGGACTTTTATGAGACAGCCATTCACCACCTTGTGTCACAGTGGGACAAGTGTCTCAACAGCCAGGGTCAATACTTCTAACATACAGGAACTGGCTCACATCACAGCCCTGGGACTTTTATGAGACAGCCATTCACCACCTTGTGTCACAGTGGGACAAGTGTCTCAACAGCCAGGGTCAATACTTCTAACATACAGGAACTGGCTCACATCGCAGCCCTGGGACTTTTATGAGACAGCCATTCACTGCCTTGTGTCACAGTGGGACAAGTGTCTCAACAGCCAGGGCCAATACTTCTAACATACAGGAACTGGCTCACATCACAGCCCCGGGACTTTTATGAGACAGCCATTCACCGCCTTGTGTCACAGTGGGACAAGTGTCTCAACAGCCAGGGTCAATACTTCTAACATACAGGAACTGGCTCACATCACAGCCCCGGGACTTTTATGAGACAGCCATTCACTGCCTTGTGTCACAGTGGGACAAGTGTCTCAACAGCCAGGGCCAATACTTCTAACATACAGGAACTGGCTCACATCACAGCCCCGGGACTTTTATGAGACAGCCATTCACCGCCTTGTGTCACAGTGGGACAAGTGTCTCAACAGCCAGGGTCAATACTTCTAACATACAGAAACTGGCTCACATCACAGCCCCGGGACTTTTATGAGACAGCCATTCACCACCTTGTGTCACAGTGGGACAAGTGTCTCAACAGCCAGGGTCAATACTTCTAACATACGGGAACTGGCACACATCGCAGCCCCGGGATTTTTATGAGACAGTCATTCACCGCCTTGTGTCACAGTGGGACAAGTGTCTCAACAGCTAGGGACAATACTTCTAACATACAGGAACTGGCTCACATCACAGCCCCGGGATTTTTATGAGACAGACATTCACCGCCTTGTGTCACAGTGGGACAAGTGTCTCAACAGCTAGGGTCAATACTTCTAACATACAGGAACTGGCTCACATCACAGCCCCGGGACTTTTATGAGACAGCTATTCACTGCCTTGTGTCACAGTGGGACAAGTGTCTCAACAGCCAGGACCAATACTTCTAACATACAGGTACTGGCTCACATCACAGCCCTGGGACTTTTATGAGACAGCCATTCACTGCCTTGTGTCACAGTGGGACAAGTGTCTCAACAGCCAGGTCCAATACTTCTAACATACAGGTACTGGCTCACATCACAGCCCTGGGACTTTATGAGACAGCCATTCACCGCCTTGTGTCACAGTGGGACAAGTGTCTCAACAGCTAGGGCCAATACTTCTAACACAAAGGTACTGGTTTCTGTAATTATGTCTCTGGCTCGTTTCTTTTCGAATGCACCTTATATTATGTTGAGTCCTCAACCAAGCAACTTCCCATGTGAATATGGCATAGGGCAGACCAGTTATAATAAATAGTGAAAGTGCCCTCCACCGGCATTCAGGCATTGCTACAGCCCACCTCGGTAGCGTAGATGGTAGCATGTCTGCCTTACGTTCAAGAGGTCCCGAGTTCGAATCTCGGTCAGGGTGAGTTACCTGGATAAGGTTTTTCCCAGTGTTTTCCCTTATCCTTATAGATGAATGTTGGGTACCTCTAAGCTCCATGGACCCTGGACACATTTGAGCATCATTTCATTCACCGTCCAATAGACTTAACATTGGAGGACATAAAAAAAAAAGGCATTGCTACGCTCTTATGAGAATGTTCTGGTCGACACGTAATTCTTGAGGCAAAATGTTATTTATCTCATTAGTAATGTTCTCTTTAAGTTGGTCTATTGCCCAAGGGTTGTTTGCATAAACTTTGTTTTTTCAGAGCTTTCCATAAATAAGAATCACAGCATGTTAAATCCGAAAACTGTGGAGGCCGCAGGTGTTCGCTGACAAGCCTGTTTTTAGGAAACTCTCTGCTGATATGGGACATAGTCTGATTGGATGTCTGGGCTGTGGCATCATCTTGTTGGAAGATGCCATACTCCTTCTTCATTTTCTGTTAACTATGCAAAAACATGTCAAGGATCTCCAGATATCTTGCAATATTAATTGTATCATTGAAAAAAATGGGCCAAATTTTGTATTTCTGACACTGCATACCATATGCAACAAGTAACTCGTTTCTCTTAGTCTTGTTCATGCAGTACACTGACAGCACATAATGGCATGTTATATGAGATACATAAACTTACTGAGACAATCTCGTTATCGATTTATTGGCGCTTCTCGTTATGTTTGTTGAAATTCTATAGACTAGTGGCAGGGTTCTCACTATTGGATGCTTGTTGTTCTTCATATTCACAATGGAACCTTTAGTCCTCGAATTATGCTGGTTGTGGGTATCTTGACATGAGGATATTTATACCCAAACATTTCTTTAGACTCCTTAAAGGGGCCTGTTCTTATGTAAAATTCCACTATTCAATTCAACTGAAAACTGCACCATTTCTCTATCAATATTCCATGACATTCACAACAATTGATGTCAAACTAACATACCCAAATTCAACAATGGGTCCCATAGTGTAGCCAACATTATTTATAATAAAACAGTCACCAAATATTGTGATGTGGGGGTTACATAGATTCGGAAATCTGGTTTGCAGAAATTTAGAACAACTTTTGCTGCAGTAGAAAGACATAAAATTGACAATCAGCTGTCTTTGAGGCTGACTCAGTGTTTTGCTGCATGAAAACAAATGAAAGAAATCACTGCGGTACACTTCAATTGTTGACTGTCACAATAACCAATAAAAAACTGCCACTCCTCGTGGGTATTTATACCTCCCCAGCCATTGTTTCTAGAAAGCTGCAGACCTTCTGAGGACTTAAGTGGCGGCAGCAACAATGGGCAGAACGTTCTGGAGTCTCTCTCTGTCTCTTTCTCTCCTGTCAAGTGCTTGGCTATGGCCTGTGGCAGCAGCAGAACAATGCCGTGCTGTGACAGAACAAAGTGGGCTAGCTGCAGTGGGACTATAAGGGGCACCATTCTACGTGGGACACTGATATATGCAATAAAAATATCTGTTACACAGATATACACACTGCCAGCCATTTAAAACATGCTTGACTGTTGTATGTCAGCCAATATTGAGTTCAACACCCAGCAGTTTAACATGTTGGTTAAAATGCAAATTAATCCATTATTTTTAAAGATAATTAATGAAATAAAACATTGAAAAACTATTTGTAGTAGGTTTATTGACACTTCCATCACTTACTTTGATAATGTGAAATAAGCAAGAAAGTGTCAATAAACCGACTACAAATAGTTTTCTTTCATTGAAGTGTTGAAAACAGTGTTGTTGTAATAAATTAAATTTAAAGGGAGTTGATTAATGACACTAAACAATACCTACTTTTAAATTTTCCGGAACATGTTTCAGAGACTTTGCCTCCATTGTCAACCGGACATCGAGTGGTTCTCAGTGGTGTAGCTGACAATATTTTGTCATAGGTCTCCTCTGGTGGCGGTTCAAGGAACTTGCTGAACAAATCTTTCTAGGGGATGTCGAAATTGAATACTTTGTTCCTAGTTTTTGAAATGAAGATTTGTTCCCATGTGGACACTTCTTATTTTCCTTATGTATGTTTTAGTAGTTTTGGTTCTGGATTTATGCTGTGGTTTTTTTCCCAAAAATGCGTGGCAATTGCTGATTTTTCTAATTGTTTAATTTTTATGTTCCTTAAGTGTTCATTTGGTCTTGTTTCTAAATTTCTTTTGGTTTTTCCAATATAAATTTGACTACAGTCACAATACTCAATTTGATATATAGCAGATTTTTTGTTAGATGGAATGGCATCTTTGATGTCTGAGCACATTAGGTTTTTTAAGGAGTAATGGTTGACTGGTGCTAGTTGAATAAATCCAGAACCAAAACTACTAAAACATACAACAGGAAAACAAGAACTGTCCACATGAGAACAAACCTTCATTTCAAAAAATAGGAACAAAGTATTCAATTTGGACATCCCCCAGAAAGATTTGTTCAGCAAGTTCCTCAAACGACCACCAGAGGAGACCTATGACAAAATATCGCCAGCTACACCACTGAGAACCAGTCGATGTCTGGTTGACGATGGAGGCAAAGTCTCTGAAACATGTTCCAGGAAAATTTAAAAGTAAGTCTTGTTTAGTGTCATTACACGACTCCCTTTAAATTTAATTTACAAATAGTTTTTCAATTAATTTTGACATCATCATTATTATATTCCTAGCATAGAAATAAAACATACTTATTTATGAAATTGTAAACAATTTAGAATAGTAAAGGTAAGCATTGATTGAAGTTGTATTTTATACTGGCAAAAGAAATTGCTTTTAAAACTTAGATAGCTAATTCAACAAATTATAATAATTAATGACTAAACTTCACTTATCTTTGGTGTATCACAACAGGACTAATTTCATAAATCTGTCGTGTGTGTCATCAGCTAATTTATTTTGGAAAAGAAAAAAATTAGCTGATAATATAAACACAGATTTGTGAAATTAGGATGGAGAGAATAATTATTAATCCTAATAATACAAACATCTTGTACAAACCTAGTTGTCACCTCTTCTTTAGCATTGTCACTCCTAGCTCTGGAACTTTTCTCTTTCTGTACCTTTGTATCAGAAGGAAGTTTCTTTTGTACATCTGTTTTCCTTTTTGCTGTGTCCCTGGATTTTGACCTCTCCTGTACCTGATTTTGGTCCCGTACTGCCTGCTTACTCGATTCTGGTGGCTTGGTTCTCTGAACATTTTGAAGTTACATAATGTAATTATATTAATCATTGGCTAGTTCTCAAGATGTCAATTAATTTATGAAATACTAGGAAGAGCAAAGATGTTGAAAAGAACAAGTATATTTACTAACAAGAATCTGACACAAAATCAAAGCTTTACAAAACAAGATTTAGTCAGCACACAAGTGAGAAGTAATGAACTATGGGATGGAATACCAACCACTCCTTGAGAAGTTATCATCATGGGAACATCAAAGGCTACTGAAATTTAATAGCTAACACACAGGGAGGTGACGAATGATGGAAAACGACAACAGCAATGATAACACAGTACAGCATCCAGAGAAAGGAAGAGTGTGTCACCATGGAACGAGGAGCTAGAAGTGACACATGTTTTAGCAGAGAGGGAGAAATGGCAAACTACTGGTAGCAATAGAGAGAGGAAGGTGGACAAGTTAATAGAAGAGGGATGGATACAGAAGAAGAAGAAAACATTGTAACACACCATATGGAAGCATATTGGCATTACAAAAAAACAAACAATCCCTTTGGGTGAACACATCCAGCTAAGAAGTACGAGGGGGGTCTGAAAAGTTTCTGACCTCAACTTGAAGATGTCAGCACTCATAAATAAAAGCTAGTGAATTTCGTTCATCTGTTGACAGTTACTCACCAAAGTTTCAGCCATTTTGGATGCTCAGTTGTTATGTAACAGTCGTTTGAATGAGTTGATGTGAGTGTTTTTATGAAAATGGACAAAATCGAGTATTGAGCTGTCATTAAATATTTTTTTTGAAAGGAAATATGCCTATGCAAATCAAATATGAGTTGGATTCTGTGTAAAGGGACTCTGCACCATCATTTACCAAAGTGAAATTTTGGGCAGCTGAATTTAAACATGGCCATAAGAGCTTGGGAGACGACGAACGTTCGAGACGTCCAAAAATGGCAACTATAGAAGAAAACATCGCCAAAGTTCACCCAATGGTGCTAGACGACCACCGAATTAAAGTGAGAGAGATAGCAGAGGCTATGAACATGTCAAAAGAACGTGTTTGTCACATATCAAATCAACATTTAGACAGTAGAAAGCTGTCCTCGTGTTGGGTGCCGCGTTTGCTCACTTAGATCAAAAAAGTGTTCGAATGAACATTTCCAATGCTCTGTTGGAGCAGTTTAGGTGCAATAAATCCGAGTTTTGGCGCTGTTTAATTACGGTACATGAAACTTGGATACACCATTATATGCCCAAAACAAAAATATAGTCTAAACAGTGGACTGTATAGGGGAACCAGCTCCAAACAAAGCAAAAACTGTTTTTTCGGCTGGGAAAGTGATGGCAAATGTTTTTTTTTGGGATAGTCATGGAGTTATTTTAGTCAATTATCTTCAAAAAGGAAAAACCATTTCAGGAGCACACTACACATCATGCCTTGACAAGCTGACGGCAGAACTTGCAGAAAAACAGCCACATTTGTAGAAAAAGAAAATCCTGTTTCACCAAAACGCACCGCCTCACAGCTCAGCAGTTGCAATGGCGAAAATCCACGAATTATGGTTTGATCTACTTGACTCACCAGATCTCGCCCCAACTGACTTCTTTTTGTTCCCTCATCTGAAAATTGCGCTCGGAGGACGGAGATTTTCGTCAAATGAAGAGGCAATCACCTCCACGAACAATTATTTTGCAGAGAAAAACGCAGAGTACTATTTGGACGGGTTATATAGATGGGAGCATCGCTGGGAGAAGTGTGTAGAGTTACAAGGAGACTATGCTGAAAAATTAAAAAAAAAAAAAAAAAAATTGAAAAAATTCCTTGTGCCTTTATTAGGTCGGAAACTTTTAAGACCACCTTCATACTACGTGATTTTTAGCATATTAATTTTCTGCAGCCAGTACTCTCTCTCTCTCTCTCTCTCTCTCTCTCTCTGTGTTTGAGTATTTATATGCAGGAGAAATATGAATGAATACTAATCAAGTAGAAGACGGTAAATAATACTATGTATATGTCAAATTATTGTTTGATAATAAAATGCATAGAACATTAAGGTTTATATAACTTACATCTTTCGAACTCCTGGAACTGGGCTTCTCCTTTTTGGGCTTGCTGCTAACTTCCTCAACATGTTCTGTAGTACTGAGCTGAAAACAAAAAGGCATTTAACATCACTTACTACAACTGTGATGTGAAATGCATTGTTTCTCACATCTACCTCTGTTGTATGGAGGTAGCATGTTCAAGAGGTCCCAAGCTCAATCTCAGTCCTGAAAGATCAGTGTTGAGTAAAGCTTTATGGATCCTGGATTAATTTGAGTATCATTTCACTGGTTTCATTCATTGTCCAATATGACCTATGTTTGAGGACATTAAAAAAAAATGTGTTGCAAGCCGTGCTACATTTGCCTGAGGAAAAATTTGACTGTCATAAATATAAGTCTTTAATTATAATATGCAATTTATTAGCCTTTACAATAACTTCAATACAAAACATACAGTGTTAAACAACCCTAAATAAAGGGTTATAATTAGATGTTGCTGCTATACTCACTACAAGTTCAAAACAGGCAGTGTTAGCAAGGAAAAACACTGGATTTACACATGATCATATCCTACATAAATTACTGTAAATAATTTTTTACAAATAAGTTTTGTCTGAGCTTACTGTGTTGACTCTTGACCAATACATATTCCCGAAGAGCTTGACTATTGTGTGTGTCAAATGGGATAATGTTTGTCCTTGAGTGCTCCTAAGTGAGCAACCAATCGGAGTACTGCAGTGTTGTCATATTGCATTCCCCCTACGTGGTGTGTTACAAGCGCCAAACTAACCAATCTCTAATAAATACTATTCGCGCTAAGACAAACATTCAGATTTTGCCAAAACTGATCCATGAGGCAGGAGAGAGTAATATATTTAACATAACCATAAAAACCCCATATTTTAAGTTCAAATAGTTTTCCTAATCGAAATAAATAAAGTAGATACCATTATATTAGAACTATGCATTGCGACGTAAGCACTGTAATGAATATTATTATTGTTTGGCATGTATGTGTGAACGTATATTTGAAATTACTCAAAACTGAAACGTAAATATTTAACATGACGTGATAAAAGAAATATGTACTTTGAATAAGCCAAGGTGTATGTTAAATTCGATGAGAGGAAACAATACACTTCCTGCTAGTCTGGCAGAACGTGTCTGGTCACATTATATCTTTGTTTATGAATGATTCATAATCTCTATTTACTCTAAAGAGTTCAAAGCAGCATTATTCAGTTACTACTCCATGAAAAAGTGTATCAGCTGGACCAAGGAGACACAATCCACCTTCCCCCTTACTACTGCTAGAACAATCCAATAGAGTTAATGTGGGCTCTAATTATGTTGCAAATAGAAATAATATTTTTAAACTGACTGACAATGAATGACTTATTTACGAAGAAATTGACAAGGAACACAACAAGACTGGGAAAACTGCATGAGGACAACTTTTGGAAAGAAATAGCATGTAACAAGATTTTGGAACCTATCATAATATGTGTTTAGAGGAATTTAGTAACAGTGACATCAAAATTAATCGCAAAAACTATTTGTAGTCGGTTTATTGATACTCGTCACTTACCTTTTTATATAATTGAAAGACTAGTTTCAAAGGCAATTGCATCCATTTTCAATCTCTTTCCAACTGGCCAATTTTTCCCGTTATTTGTTCCACACTTAACCTCCAATTTCTTATTCCTCAAACTTGTTAGCCTATTAGTTATATATGTTTGGAGGATTTTAGTAACAGTGACGTCAAAAGTAACTGCAAAAACTATTTGTCGATTGCCTTTGAAACTAGTCTCTCAATAGTATAAAAAAGTAAGTGATGAGCATCAATAAACCAACTACAAATAGTTTTTGCAACTCTCATCATATATTTGCAGTACTCAGACGATGAAGACAATGACAATGACGAATTATCTCTTAAGGTAAGTAATAGTCACAGCTATACAGATGCACTGCTGATATTTTCATTGGATTAGAAAAATAAGTAATTCATAAACTGTAATTAATTTTAAACTAAATATTTAAACCATTTGCGTAACATACGAATATTCATGTTGCAATTGTGATTTCAACAACTGCATTATTATAAAACTTTTGTATTAGCGCCAAGAACACTCGCAAGTGTGTGTGTGTGTGTGTGTGTGTGTGTGTGTGTGTGTGTGAGAGAGAGAGAGAGAGAGAGAGAGAGAGAGAGAGAGAGAGAGAGAGAGAGAGAGAGAGAGAGAGAAATATTAAAAGAGTGGGGATAACAAGGTGGCAATGCTGAAGGCTCTAATGCATCTGATTCCATACAGGTGAGAACTCTTCCCCTTTGAAACACATAATAGTTGATTACATATATCTTGAGTACAATATTTTGTTTAGTTTCAGGTGACTGTGTTATGTCGTCTTACTAAAATTATTTTGTTTATAGCTGCAGCCTGATTCACAATGAAGCAAAGAATATTATTAAATTTTAGATGAGTCGTATTTCTTACACATCTGCTTCACTTTCGTACCTATTTTGAGGACATGTTTCGCAAATCTTCGTTTGCATCTACGGCTCTTGTGCGACTGACGCTAGATCCAGCGGTGTGGGTAATTCTGGGGTTGTTGCTGCCATGTGTTGATTTAGCGATGAACTGAAATGTGGGATTCTCTTCTAGCGGGATTTCAAAGTTCATTAGTTGGTTTTTATGTTTTTCTATGTATATCCTCTCCCATATGACGAGTTCACTATGTTTTTGTACGTATTTTAGTAATTCTGTGCTATCTTCATTTTCATGATTTTCAGACCAGAAATGAGCTGCTATTGCGGACTTATCAATATTTTTGTATCTTAAGTGCCTGAAGTGTTCTTTCTTTCTAGTGCCTATGTTTCTTTTTGTCCTCCCTATGTAAATTTTTTCACAGTCTTTACACTTAATTTTGTAAATGCCTGACTTTTCCTCTGGTTTTTTCTTATCAGTATTATTACTGTGAAGTAGGTTTTTAATGTTGTAATTGTTTTTTGGTGCCAATGTTATATTGTATTTCTTGAATATTTTTTGGAACTTTTTTGTGGCCCAGGGGTGGTAAGTAAATTTAGCAAATCTAATTTCTTGTTTTATTGGTGTGAGAGCTGTGATCTGTTTTAATCTCTTTTGAAGTTTGAATAATTTTAGTTTTTTATCTACAATGTTTTTTCCATATCCATTTTTAATTGCAGTTTTTAAGATTTGATGGTATTCGTTTTGATATTCTTGCTGGTTGAGAGGTAGATTTACTAATCTGTGTGTGAGACTGTTGATGGTTGCATGTTTGTGTGGAATTGGGTTGAAACTATTTGCTTTGATGTAATTATCTGTGTGTGTTGCTTTTCTATGAATGCCAAATTCTAGTTTTTCATTGCCTTTTTTGATTTTAAGGTCTAAAAAAGGTAGAGTACAGTCCTCTTCAGTTTCTACTGTGAATTGTATGCTGGGTTCTTGCAGGTTGAGTAGTTTCAAAGCATCATCTATTAGTTTGTAGGGCACTATTGCAAAAATGTCGTCTACGTATCTGTACCATGTTTTAAACATATGAGGGAAGGCTTTAGTAATATGTGTTTCGAAAAAGCTCATGTATAGATTGGCCAAAAATGGTGATAGCGGGCTTCCCATAGCTAGTCCTGAAATTTGTTTATAATATTTTCCATCGAAGACAAAATAATTTTGATGTATACATAATTCAGTCATTGCCAAATATTCTTCTATTGCATTGGCATCCAGGTTTATAGAATTTAGCCATTTTTTCAGTTGAATCAAAAGTTTGTCTAATGGAATGCTAGGGAAGAGGGAGCGGACATCAAAGGATACTAAAGTGTCATGAGGTTTTAGTTTAAGATTTTGAATTTTAGTATCCTTTGATGTCCGCTCCCTCTTCCCTAGCATTCCATTAGACAAACTTTTGATTCAACTGAAAAAATGGCTAAATTCTATAAACCTGGATGCCAATGCAATAGAAGAATATTTGGCAATGACTGAATTATGTATACATCAAAATTATTTTGTCTTCGATTGAAAATATTATAAACAAATTTCAGGACTAGCTATGGGAAGCCCGCTATCACCATTTTTGGCCAATCTATACATGAGCTTTTTCGAAACACATATTACTAAAGCCTTCCCTCATATGTTTAAAACATGGTACAGATACGTAGACGACATTTTTGCAATAGTGCCCTACAAACTAATAGATGATGCTTTGAAACTACTCAACCTGCAAGAACCCAGCATACAATTCACAGTAGAAACTGAAGAGGACTGTACTCTACCTTTTTTAGACCTTAAAATCAAAAAAGGCAATGAAAAACTAGAATTTGGCATTCATAGAAAAGCAACACACACAGATAATTACATCAAAGCAAATAGTTTCAACCGAATTCCACACAAACATGCAACCATCAACAGTCTCACACACAGATTAGTAAATCTACCTCTCAACCAGCAAGAATATCAAAACGAATACCATCAAATCTTAAAAACTGCAATTAAAAATGGATATGGAAAAAACATTGTAGATAAAAAACTAAAATTATTCAAACTTCAAAAGAGATTAAAACAGATCACAGCTCTCACACCAATAAAACAAGAAACTAGATTTGCTAAATTTACTTACCACCCCTGGGCCACAAAAAAGTTCCAAAAAATATTCAAGAAATACAATATAACATTGGCACCAAAAAACAATTACAACATTAAAAACCTACTTCACAGTAATAATACTGATAAGAAAAAACCAGAGGAAAAGTCAGGCATTTACAAAATTAAGTGTAAAGACTGTGAAAAAATTTACATAGGGAGGACAAAAAGAAACATAGGCACTAGAAAGAAAGAACACTTCAGGCACTTAAGATACAAAAATATTGATAAGTCCGCAATAGCAGCTCATTTCTGGTCTGAAAATCATGAAAATGAAGATAGCACAGAATTACTAAAATACGTACAAAAACATAGTGAACTCGTCATATGGGAGAGGATATACATAGAAAAACATAAAAACCAACTAATGAACTTTGAAATCCCGCTAGAAGAGAATCCCACATTTCAGTTCATCGCTAAATCAACACATGGCAGCAACAACCCCAGAATTACCCACACCGCTGGATCTAGCATCAGTCGCACAAGAGCCGTAGATGCAAACGAAGATTTGCGAAACATGTCCTCAAAATAGGTACGAAAGTGAAGCAGATGTGTAAGAAATACGACTCATCTAAAATTTAATAATTTTTCGCTTCACTGTGGTGTTCCAATACAGTTAAATCTCGATACAAAGAATATTAGTTATCCAGCATTATGAATGCTACAATGTAGAGTAGCTATACTTCCATAAAGTCCATTGTTGCCCAACTGTCACATGGGTAAATCTGCATGCGTGAAAGTCAGTGTGTTGTTGGTTACAGATGAGAAAGTACTGTATGGGACCAAACCCTCTGTGATTGTGGGATGTGAGGAAGTCAGGATAAGGGGGATAAGCTGCTGATGTGAGGCAATACTTGCATAAACAGAAATTACAATATGAGATTGTTAGTGTTTCTTACACGAGCGAAGCAGACGATGATTTGGATGACATCACAGAGCTTCCCCAATCCCCTTAGAGTAGTGCATTAGCGTCAGATCTCATATCACTCCCACTGAGCTGGAAGGGACTCGCTTCAAAGCTTCTTTAAATGAAGGGACTTTATGGAAGTACACCTACTCTACCCACCTGTCACCATTCTGTATGTTTGAATATATTTAAGTTAATTATTTTAGTATAGAAAATAACTCATTGCAATTAACCAATAAAATATCACACACACACCTTGCTGTCTATGGCTTTTCCAATGGCTTGTAGTAGTTCATTAGTTTTAGTTGGTTCATGCCCTGCAACAACTTTTGTTGGCCGAACAGTAAGAGGTGCACCTGTTGCAGCTTCTGGAATCAAAGAACATAATAATGAATGATTAATGGATAATGAATAATAGATAATGATTAATGATTATTAATAATATCTTAGAAAAACTCCAAGAACTACAGGATATTGAAGAAAACAGGAAAAGAGTTGTAACAATACGTTTTAGTTAGAACTTTTTATATGAAAATCCAGTTGGAAATTCTTGTTTTCTGATCTGACTGTTAGTAGGCCATGTAATGACAATATAAAAAATATGTGTAATTTTGTGATTGGCCATAGTAATAATTGTATTACGTATTGTGATGACGTAGCAGTAAATCGGCCAATCATAAAATTAATAGAGTAAGGATAGTAACGGAAAATCAATAATCTTCATAGATATATGTTCTGTAATCTTGTTTCATGACGATGGAAAAATGTCACAGTGAATATAAAAGTTTTGTAACGGAAAATCAATAAACTTCAGAAAGAGTTATTCGGCATTCTTGATAGTGATGAGTGGACGGGCATAAGTGAGGAATTTTAAGTAATTAACAGAAATGATATATTAACTTGAAAATAAGGATTTATCAATGTATTGGAGGTAACCTACAGTGATTGATTAAGAAAGAAAGTTCGAGTAAAATGTAATCCAGATTATACAATTCAATTATATATTACGAAATTGGACTGATATAAAATTGTATTTATGTCACTAGAAACCACACCTGAAAACAAGAGATCTCATGACTTATTTAATCAAATTCAATTCAGACGGTACAATTAGTGACTTGAAGAAACTGAGCCGCACAAACAGACGATATGGGAAAGAATTGTGCTTGCAGCGAAGAGATACCGCTACATATTGTGCCCGAACGTGTGGCTGATTAAGATGGAGAGAAATTTAACTACGAATAGAAAAATTGGGCCTCAGAGTATAATACGCACTGACAGTCAAATAGCTCTGGATTCATTGACGAATAAACTGAAACATCCCAGATTAATAGAATCTATCAGAAGCAAAATAATTGAATTGACAGAACAATGTATACTCCACTTTGGCTGGGTCAGAGGACATGCTGGGATGCAAGATCAATTAGCAAAGGAAGCAGCAACAGAGAAAGGAGGTCTACAGAAAATCTCCAAGGACGTAATTACTGTAAGAGTGAAGGAAGATGGCAAAGAGAATGGGACAAGACAACGAAAGGATTCTTCCCAAGCATCATTGAACGTATCAAGAGCAATATAAGAATCACGCCAAATTTCACTTGTATAACATATGGACATGGCAATATACGAAGTTTCCTGCACAGATTTAAACTCATGGACAAATCAATTTATGCATGTAATACAGGAGAACAGACGGTGGATCATCTCTTGTTTCACTGTCCTATCCTCAGCAAACAAAGGAAGGATCTTGCAGCAGCCATAACTCACCACGGCAGGAAATGGGCGACTACAAAGAAGAACCTCACAAGAAGATTCATAAAACAGTTCAGCAGATTTATAAATGCAATAGACTTCAAAAAATTATAATAATTGTGAGTCATTGTGATAATTTTGTGATTGTAAAATATCAATATAAATGAAGCCATCTTGTAAATACATTATTAACAAAATGTAATGTTCAAATAAATGAATCATTGTGAACGACAGAACAGTTCAGAAGCGAAGTGCTGAGAAATATACTTATACTTATAAATATTATTATACTTAACATCTAAAATAAGTGGTTCAACAGTATTATAAAAGTTGCAGGCTTAACAATAAAACATGTACCCTGGCTAATGCACTGCAAGTCATTCTGAATTGATGTCTCGGAAAATAAAGCATGTAGTATTGCACTGTAATGGGGCATGCTGTTCATTTTTTCTTACATAACAACAACAATAAATAATAATAACAAATAATAATAATAATAATAATAATAATAATAATAATAATAATAATAATAATAATAAATAATAATAATAATAAATAATAATAGTATTAATAAATAATAATGATAATAATAATAATCATCATAATAATAAAATAATAATAATAATAATAATAATAATAATAATAATAATAATAATAATAATAATAATAATAATAATAATAATAATAATAATAATAATAATAATAATAATACTAATAATAATAATAATAATAATAATAATAATAATAATAATAATAATAATAAAATAAATAATAATAATAATATAATAATAAATAATAACAACAACAACAACAACAACAACAACAACAACAACAACAACAACAATAATAATAATAATAATAATAATAATAATAATAATAATAATAATAATAATAATAATAATAATAATAATAATAATAATAATAATAATAATGTTTATTAGCCCACAGACTCATTGCCTATACCTATTTCCTAATGTGGCTGCAGGCTTGTTATTAATAGGAAGGATTCCTTCTTAATTAATTAAAGACAACACCAATCTGAACAAAAATCTTGTGTCCAATTGCTCATCTTCCTGTGGTACAACTGTTAGAAATGTTAGTAATCAAAGGTTATCTTAAAATAAGACCTGAAGTTTTCCTGGCAATGAATATGCTCAAGTTCTTCTTGGGAAGCATCATCAGGAGAGATGCACACTCCCAAGACGTTGATTTCTAATCGTCTTTTCACCTAGCTGGCTGCCCGAGAACTTGAGCATAAAGGTAAAATTTGTTATTAACAGAAATTCCTTCTGAAATATGAAGAGTTAAAGAAACCAACCTGGATAAAATCATGTAATAAACTAAATGGAGGGACTGTTCACCAGTACGCATTGGAGAGATACAGAGGTGAACTTCCAGATACCTTTTTTAAGCTTTTCTTAACTCATTTTCTTTGACCTTAATGGGCTAAGAGATAATTTAATTTTCTTTTTTGTCGGTATATCCCTGTATTTTGTTTAATGTAATCTAATCATACTCTTCACTTTCAAATGGTCACAAATGCAGTAAAACCCTATAATTATGCACTTCAAGAGACTGTGACCTCTACATAATAAATGAGACAGTGCTACACACAGAATGTGATTCATTAGATATGAAAAAGGAATTTCGACATAATTTAATACAAAATGCAGCATAATCAATGTTACTTCTTACAATTTAGGAGCATATTTGAAAATGAACAAGAGATGATTTATTATGGAAAAATTTAACACATTTTGTGTTAATTTATGTAAAATTTTCAAATGATGACAAATCATTCATACTATATACATCTTATTCCACTTGGTTAAGTACATTCAAATTATTTTACATTATCACAAAAGTACCATGAATATCCAAGTATAGTCTACAAAATTTTGAAATACGTACTGACAGCATCAATTACTTTTTGAAGAAATGCAACTTTGCCATCTTTGTCCTTGATGTTTTCAGCATTCAGCTCTTCTGCAGTAAAAACTCCATCTAGAAACCCTGTCTCTCGGATAACCTGTAAATAAAATAGTAAGTGTCATTATGATGGTCTAGGAAGATCATCAAACTAATGTGTAGGTTCAACTTAAATTAATTAAGCCGTGTCAAGGTGCCCAGGTTTAATCCTAGGCAACTGCAAAGTGAGATTCTGGTGGACAACACAGCACTGGGGTGGGTTTTCTCCAGGATCTCCAGTTTCTCCCGCCATCTCATTCAACCTGTGCTCCATCTTCATCTCATGTATCATCAGTAGTGCTGTATGTAGTAAAACTGAGAGTTAAAAACTGTACATTTAATTTCAAGTTCTATCTGAAAGGAAACCAAACTTCAAAAGTAGTCCATCCTGTCTAGACCTAAGGAAATGTTCAGCATATTTTGCACATTGCATCTGTATACTGTGACTTTGTGGGTTCGTAAAATTAAAAGTCTAGTTTGCAGAAATTCAAAATGTTCTTTATTACAAGTAAAACCACAGCCCTGTACAGCCCTGCCAGCAGCAGAATTACATAACATACAGAAATGCAACCTTCAAGATCGTTTGCCACACGTCCACACAGCTGTACACTCAATTCACAACTGGCTAGTAAAACTGTCTGACACGCCCCTTGCTACTTATTTATACCCAAGCCATTGTTTCTCGAAAGTTGCCAAAGCTTTACGGCCTTTCATGACGGCAAGAGAACAAAAGAATTATCAAGACATCTTTCTGTCTCTTTCTCTCCCCACTTCCCCCCCCCCCTCTCTCTCTCTCTCTCTCTCTGCAAGTGCCCAGCTCCGCATCCACACGCTGGCTGCAGCCCTCCGCAAAACAATACCTTGCATCAATAGTTTTTACCTTCTGTACTAGTATATTAAGTAGAAATACACGTTTTGAGTCTACCTGTGTCCAAAACAAATTATGTTGTAGAAAAAGGTTTGTGTTTCCTTTCTTGGAAGTGTTGAAAACAGTGTTGTTATGATAAATTAACTTTAAAGAGAGTCGATTAAAGACACTAGACAACACTTACTTTTAAATTTTTCCGGGACATGTTTCTGAGGCTTTGCCTCTATCATCGGCCGGCTCTCGACTGGTTCTCGTTGGTGTAGCTGACGATGTTTTGTCACAGGTCTCCTCTGGTGGCGGTTCAAGGAACTTGCTGAACAAATCTTTCTGGGGGATGTCAAAATTGAATACTTTGTTCCTATTTTTTTAAATGAAGATTTGTTCCCATGTGGATAGTTCTTGTTTTCCTGATGTATGTTTTAGTAGTTTTGGTTCTGGATTTATGTTATGGTTTTTTTCCCAAAAACGTGTGGCAACTGCTGATTTTTCTAATTGTTTATATTTTATGTTTCTAAAGTGTTCCTTTGCTCTTGTTTCTAAATTTCTTTTTCTTTTTCCAATATAAATTTGACTACAGTCATTGCATTCAATTTGATATATACCAGATTTTTTGTTAGAAGGAATGGCATCTTTGATGTTTGAGCAAATTAGGTTTTTTAAGGAGAAATGGTTGACTGGTGCTAGTTGAATATTTTGTTTTTTGAAGACTTTTTTGAATTTATCATAGGCCCATGGATGGTAAGTGAATTTTTTGAAAATCATATTAGTTTCTGTAGCTGAGAGAGTTGTGGTTTCCTTTAGTAGCTTCTTCTTTTTTGCTAAGCTCACTTTTTTGTCCACTAATGATTTGGGAAAGTTATTTTTTTGTGCTATTTCAATTATTTTGTTGTATTCTGTTTTGTATTCTTCTGCTGTGAGAGGGATGTTTACCAGTCTGTGTGCTAAACTATTGAAGATTGCCTTTTTGTGGGATCTTGGGTTGTAGCCATTAGCTTTTATGTAGTTGTCTGTCTGTGTTGGTTTTCTGTAAATGCCCAAGTTTAGTCTGTTTTTATTCCTCATTATTTTTAGATCAAAAAATGGTAAATGCTCATCTTTTTCTATTTCTACAGTGAATTTGATGCTTTTTTCTTGGATATTTAAAAGTTTTAGTGCATCACTGATGTGGTTTTTTGGTACTATTGCAAAGATGTCATCTACATATCGTTGCCAGAGTTTGAACATCCAAGGGAAACCTTTGTCGATCCTTATTTCTAATGCACTAATGTACAGATCGGCCAGGAAGGGTGATAGGGGGTTGCCCATTGCTAACCCTGAAGTTTGGTGATAATATTTTGTTTGATTCTGGAAGAAATTTTGTTCTATGCATAATTTGGTTAGTTCAATGTAGTCTGAAATTTCAGATGATGCCATTCCAAGTGATTTGAGCCATTTTTCTATCAACGGTGGGAGTTGATTAACTGGTATGCTGGGAAACAGTGATTTAACATCAAATGAGACTAGTGTGTCCTCTTCTTCTAGTTCAGTATCCTTAATGTATTCTATAAGTTCATAGGCGTTTTTGATGCTTAGGCTGTCGAATTTTGGAAATGAATTGAATTTGTTTGTTAGCCACTTTGCAAGTTTGTATGTTGGTGAATTTATACTGCTAACTATAGGTCTCATTGTTATGGATGGTTTGTGTATTTTGGGTAAGCCATAAAGTCTAGGTAAGGTTGGGTTATCCGGTTTAACTGTATATTTGTTTGGTATTATGCTTAGAAACATAAAATATAAACAATTAGAAAAATCAGCAGTTGCCACACATTTTTGAAAAAAAAAATACACAACATAAATCCAGAACCAAAACTACTAAAACATACATCAGGAAAACAAGAACTATCCACATGGGAACAAATCTTCATTTCAAAAAATAGGAACAAAGTATTCAATTTTGACATCCCCCAGAAAGATTTGTTCAGCAAGTTTCTTGAACCGCCACCAGAGGAGACCTGTGACAAAATATTGTCAGCTACACCAACGAGAACCAGTCGAGAGCCGGCCGATGATAGAGGCAAAGCCTCAGAAACATGTTCCGGAAAAATTTAAAAGTAAGTGTTGTCTAGTGTCTTTAATCGACTCTCTTTAAAGTTAAAGGTTTGTGTGTATATGGATGGGCCATAAAGAAAATCCCCCCACACCAAACTATCCTTAATATGAAAAATATATACAAAAAATTTGTTTTCCGGAAAATGGCTGTTACAAATTTAATTAAAATACATAGATTGAAGATATCTTCATGACAAATGAAATGTTTATTTTAAAATTTTGGGCATAGTCTTAGAAGTTCTCTTTATTGAGGAAGATTTTTGTATAACTGGTCAACTGTAAGAGATCAAATATTACCACATAAAAAATTTAGATTTTGTTAAAGCACACAATATATGTCAATTTTTTTTAATGGACTTACTATATATTTTTGTACAGTAAAACTTTGTTAACCCAGGAAGCTTCGAAAAAACAAAAATGTGGTTTGGCATAGTAAATGAAGACTTGGAAATTAATTGTTCTTTCACACTAGCCAGGTGTAGGACGTACTATGAGAGGGTAGAGTCAGACTGAAGGCTACTGAAGGATAGAGTCTGCTGGCATGTTGGGACATAGTAGCTCAATGGTTAGAGTGACTGGACAGAGACCAGAAGATAGATCCGTGGTTCAAATCCTGACTATGGCATTGAATTTTTCAGTCTGACTCTACTCTTTCAAAATGAAGACTTGTTTTACAGGCGATAAATTGCAATAGGTACATAACTCAAATTCTCTTGTCAGCGGGCGAATTCATTGCACTCACTCCACCTGCTTGGTATCAGATTGGAAGAGAAACTTTGATAAAGTTGTGGCCCGGTGTGTGTGAAAACAAGTGTGAAAGAAGACTTTATAGACATTTTTAAAAATACTGAAGACTGCTCTGATATTGACGAAGACATTGACAATGATGGAGGTTATAAACCAATTACAGAGGAAGGTATTATTGCATCATGTAGTGTTAGTAAAAATGAAAATGAAGAGTATTCAGATTCAGACAGTGTTGATGAACCAGCTGTGGTTATGACCAATGCACAAGTAGTAGCAAACATAGAGAAATTGATGTTTTATTTTGAGAGTCAAGCCCAAACATTGCCAAATGAACTTCTAATGTTAAAGCAGATGTGAGATCGCACTGCTCATAAGCGATACACTAAACTGAAACAGCAGAAGCTCGCTGTCTTTTTTTACTACCGACTAGTTTGTAGTACAGTACAAATACATAGGCTATTACAGTACATACAGTGTATGTATTTTTAGGTGAAAGTGTGCCAATAGTAATTTCTAGACTCTATTACAAATATTTGGTAATGTTTCTTTATCATTTTCCATCATTCTTTGGATAATCCAGATAAGATTAATTCATAATGAACTCCATACTAAAGATTTGTTCATAACAGCTAACAGACAAGTTGTTCTAAATTTAACAAACACAATTTAATATTGAACATCAGTAATTTTTGGCCTTACCAAAGAAAATAACGCTGAAATTATCTTTACATAATATTTCATTCACAAATTAATTTCAAAATTCCTTACTGCTAGACTTGTGAAAATATAGCAACAAGAAATAAAAATGATTACTTCATAAAATAGAGCCCTCTAAAATTAAGATTGTACCTTAACCTCTGTCCTACGCTGGCTTCTAGATCCATCTCACTGACACTGATGTAAGGCAGCTTCACAGGTTTTAGGAACTTTATCCATGTTTCAAACTTGAGTATCTCGTGGCACTGATTGTCTTAGATGTTTTCTAATCATGCAGTAATGCAAATTTCTCATAGACATATTTTAAATATTACGTTTAATCAACAAATTTCTTAAACAAAATTTAATATGGACCACAAGTTACATTTATGAACAGAACAATAACTTGAAAGTCTTCTTACTAGAGACATTTTTTGGACAGTAGTTGGAAACTGTTGTAAGGGGTATAAAGAAATCATATATAATATGGTATGATAGAATGAAATATGCTCTGCAGTGTTTCAGGATCTTTAAACCGGCTTTCTTTCTTCCAAAGTACAGAATATTATTGAATGTCCTAGTATTCATGTCAGCTGCTAAAGCAACAACTGTCCTAATAGGTTAGAGCTCATATCAAGAGCTACTCTGGAATTAATTTCTTATTAAGTCATTCGATGCCGTTCTTTCAGGATTAGTAAATTCTATTTATTGCTTTTTTTTATTTACCTAACAATATTATTAGTTATATACTAACCGCTGTCACTATATCATGCAAAAATCTGAAAGGAGGCTTCTTGAGTAATTTCTCTGTTAATGGTGGCTTCCTGATGTGCTTTCCCAAAGTTTCCTGAGTTTTTTTAATAACTTCTGGTTTTATCGTTTCTGCCATAACTTGGAGAACTATCAAAACACTTTCACAGTTCGCACTCTCATTTAAATCACCGTCAGGAATTTCATTGAAGACAAAGGAATGCTATGGATGCCTTCATGCCTTGCAGTTATACCAATAGAAACCTATAAATTACTTCTTTACCGTGTATTTTGTGGATACAATGACAAGTTTGAACGCCATATGCGTAGTTTGTTGGATTATAATAACCTTTTATTTAATAAAGACAAACTTATTAGTCATTTCGATTCATATAATACCTACGCGTGAAAATTCAGTTTACAATGTTATGTTTGTACTCCCGCTACGCCCAGTATGCTTGTAAACAATTTGTTCATGTCGTACGAACACGCCGAAATGACGGATGTGAGGTTATAAATGCAGTATGAACACGTCCAGTTTATGATTTACTTTTAAAAAATGAACTTAAACCACATTAAAGTGAAAAAGATAAATCACCGACTTGCAACCATATAAAGTATATGTTTAATTTTGCTGATAAAGCAATCGCCGCAAAGATATAACCGCGAACGGTGGAAGTAAAATACTAATTATTTTTAACCTAATCGTTTTATTTATCGTTGGTAAATAATGTATTCTATGTGCAAAATAACTCACCCTGCCACTGGCGTGGAACATGCACTTACTTGCCACTTCTTTAACAGAAGTGAAAAATCACTGGTCGTTGCTGGTGCAAATATAATTAGAGTATTTAGACTCATTCCGGATGTCGATCCAGCAAATAAGAGAGAAGTATATTCAGGTGAATTATGTAGCAATTATGTACACGTACTATATAAAGTAATAAAAAAGGTATAAGGAGAGGCATAAGCAAATAGCAGGCTTTAGGGCTAGAAATGGTACTGATATTCCATTTAAAGGTTTAAATCTCAACCTCAGGTTATGCGAGTAGCAACATATACATTGGCTTCTCCACCAGGCTCACATTTAAGTCCTGTGTACTAAATCACCACTTGTGTTTCCATCCACCCATCTTGTTTGTTCCTCAGTATTTGTGAATTTCATGTGCAGTATAAAATATAAAGTAGTAAAATCAAAGTAGACACTCTTATTTAAGTATAGATAAATTTGTTGAGCTGTTGCACTTCAGTTGAGTAGGGGACTTGTTCATGAATAGAGGTAAATGCCTTGGGTTCCATTTCTGTGTGGTTTACAGTTACTAAAGCTCGAGAGACTTATGCAAGCAGTTTTAGGACAGTTGAATATTAATCCTCAGTCAATAATGAATAATTGGAGATCATTACGGTTTAGCTACACTGACATTTTGGTTATGCTTGTGCCAAAGGCCATAATTGTTACATTCGTTGGCTACTCTTTGTGGCTTAGGGGATTACAGCTTATGTAAGTTTTCCATAATGCCATTGAGGTTGCAAAACATTAATCATGCAGTAATGTAGTTGTTAGCATTATTTCAAGAAGGAACAGGTGTGGTATATCTTTTGTATTCTGCTTAATGTATCTTTTTTGGGTTTAGGTTAAAATGCTACAAAGTAATGATTAAAAGGAATGAACAACAAACTTCTCTGTGTCTAAAAATACCCAACATTAACTATTTCATTACAGTACCTTTAAAATACATTCTGGATAACATACCAGCAGTTGAAAAGGTGTTAATATATCCACTTCATCTCTTTAACCATTTATTTCATACGAAAATCAAGGAGCAATGTAAGTGAACCATGCCATTTTTGTGTCATAGTGTATGTGCACAGTTGACTGCCAGCTCAAGTGCAGAAACAAATCCATTTGAACAGCTGTTTTTTACTGCTGTTGTTTTAACCCTAAAATGCATGTTGTAGCAGATATGCAACATTATGCCGTATTCAGCTTGAGAAATGTTTTAGTCTGTTTTTTTGGTGCCTTAGTATTGTACTGACCTTTATCAGTTACATACATTTTGAGCCTTTTGAATTGTAAATATTATAATTTCTGCAACTACATTGTAGTTTTTAGTATAAAAAGGCAAAATCCTAGCTACTGCAGTCAAATGATACCCACATGTGCCATCACCGACTATGTGGGCCTTTTCCATCCTTTACCACAGGCACATTTAACTGCAGTTGCTGAGATTCAAACTCACGATGTTTGGCTTTGAATGAATGGCCATTCCATTACCTATCGCTTTAACGACCATGACTATTACAATCGATTATGTTGAGGAACCTCAGAAACCTGTATGAAAACCGGTTTGTGAATCACAGCAAGAACGCATAAGTAGTAATTCATGCATTTAAGGATTAATTAAAAAAAACTTTGTGCAAAAGAAGAGGAGTAAAGCATTTAGAGCCTTCGGCTGCAACTGCAAAATGACAAAAGTATTTGTTCATAGGATCTTTGAAGCTAAACCCCAAGTAATCCCTAATTCATGAAATACCACATGTTTTGGAATCAGCTTTTATAATGTTAATTTCTTCCAGCAAATTCATAATTCATAACTTTGGTCAGATTCATCTCTGATTCAACACTTATTCCACTTGATAGAGTCAACATGAAAAATACAATGCCATGGCCGGGATTTGAACCACGGATCTCCTGGTTTCCATCCAGTCACTCTAACCCATTGAGCTACCATGGCCAACGTGCCGTCCTGACATTAAATTCTCCATTTGACTCATATTTCCCTGGATGCGAGAGCCCCTAGTGGTTTACCAGGGAAATATATGAGTCAAATGGAGAATTTAATGTCAGGACGGCACGTTGGCCATGGTAGCTCAATGGGTTAGAGCGACTGATCGGAAACCAGGAGATCCGTGGTTCAAATCCCAGCCATGGCTTTGAATTTTTCATGTTGACTCTCTCTATCAAAAGCCTTAGCCTATATGCGGCTAGTATGAAGAAATGATTAATTTCCATCAATTAACTAAAACTTAATGTGTGTTTGGAGGAATTTAGTAACAGTGACGTCAAAATTAATATAAAAATTATTTGTGGTTGGTTTATTGACACTCGTCACTTTTTCATATATTTATGAGAGACTAGCTTCAAAGGCCCTGGCCTCCATTTTCAATCTCTTCCCAACTGGGAAGAGATTGAAGAGATCTTGGGAAGAGATTGAAAATGGAGGCCAGGGCCTTTGAAACTAGTCTCTCATAAATATATGAAAAAGTAAGTGACGAGTGTCAATAAACCAACCACAAATAATTTTTATATTAACTAAAACTTATTCCACTTACTCGCTCATAAACTGTTCTCATTTCCCATTATGCTGTGGCTAACATATCATGACCTGTCTTATGCATAGTTTTCCAACATCCTCACTGCACATCAAATGGTACTATGTGCCATCTACAATGACAGTGTAGAATTAATCATGTCCTTTGTACTCAGAAGTTTAGTCAGAGTGAAAATACATATAATAGATCTCTAAAAGGAGTACAGGACTTGAAACTTAGTTTTATGGTATAATTTGTTGGTTGGTTGGTTGGTTGCTAATGCTCATGGAGTTGGAGAATTTCCATTTTCCTTCTGGCCTCCTAATAACCTGTGACTAGTTGTGCTGTCAGTTCTTTATTTTTTTGGCGTAGTTGGTGAGCACATTGAGCAATTTGTTCAGCATCTACATTGTCTTATTTTTCACTGGTGGCCTGCCGGCCAGCTGGCGGTTAGTGCTGCAGTAGAAGGCATACTGCTGCCACATTGAATATTTAAATTTTAGCGCTTAGGTTTATGATGCAAATTAGGATTACAATAATCACATACCTTTATAACGGAAGGTGTTGGAAATGATGTCCTTGTGTTGCCACGCGTGTCTCACTCTGCAGAAAATTTTTGTTGACACACATGAATTCATCTTTTGAAATTGCAGTAATTTCTCTTGATATTGTCTTTCAGTTTTTCCAATGTATGTGGGTTGTTCTGACACATTTTTTTTATATGTAATTTACGTCCTCCAACAGTAAGTCATATCAGACGATGAATGAAATTGAGTCCGGGTCCATGGAGCTTAGAGCTACCTGACATTCGTTAGAATAAGGGAAAACCCTGGAAAAAACTTATCCAGGTAACTCGCCCTAACCGAGATTCAAACTAAACTCAGGACCTCTTGAACATGAGGCAGTTGCAACAATAGATAGGGCAGCAGTGTGCCTTCTGCTGTAGTACTAACCGCCTGCTGGCCACCAGTGAAAAATAAGGTGCTCTACATGATAATAGGAGCTGTAGCTTTCCTGGCGTCGTGAATACAAGGGCAGATCAAATATAAACGAGAATTATTTTTTTAAATTTATTTTATCAACAAACAAAAATGCTCATTGACAGATTACTTTTCTACAGTGTCCTGCCTTCGATGCACATTTTCTCCATTGGATTGGCAAGTTTTTGATGCCATCCTTATAGAAAGAAGGACATGTGCAGAACCAGTTGTGCAAGAACTCTTCCTCACTTATGTCATCATCAAAGTGCTGTCCTCCTAGGTGTTGTTTGAGTGGTCCAAACAAATGGTAGTTGCAGGGCGATAAATATGGACTGTAAGGAGTGTATTCCAGAGGTGTCCAATGCATTTTCTCCAGTTTTTCCTGCAGTAAAGTGGCAGTATGTGGTCTTGCATTGTCATAAAGAAGAATCAGATCGCTTGTTGTGATATGTAACTTTTGCTTTATCCAAAATGTGACAGTAATAGCCTGCATTAATTCTCCTTTGTGAAGATGATCTACCAGCAAAATGCCCGTGGAGTCCCAGAAAATGGTTACAAGCACTGTTCCACCAGATGGACATGTTCTGACCGTGTCCGGACCTGTTTCGTCTCCTCGTCACCACTCCATGCTGGCTTGCTTTGACTCTGGGGTGTAATGAAGCACCCACGTTTCATCGTAAATCATAATATGATTCAAGAAATCTTCTCCCTCCTCCTGGTAGCAATGCAGGTGTCTCTGACAAACTTCCAGGCTTAACGTTTTTTGTTCCTGGTTGAGGGACAAGGAACCTACCTGGCAGACAATTTTCTGTAATGGAGTTTATCTTGGATGATTGTTTGAACACTTCTGTAAGTTATTCCCAGGGAAAAAAAAATTCAGATAATTTTATGTGCTTATCTTCTTCAATAATGTCACGAATGTCAACAATGTTGTCTGCAGTAATGCTTGTCCGTGGTCTCCTCCTATGAGGTTCATTTTCTACAGTTTCTCCTCCCACCACAAACATTTTAGCCTACTCATACACTCCAGTCTGCGAAAGTGTTTCTTCCCCAAACTGTGTGCGCAGCTGTCTCAAATTTCCCGATGGCTTGGTGCCCTTTGTTGCAACAAATCTGATGATGATGCGTTACGCAACAGACGTGTACACCTCTTACTCATGGGGTGCCCACCTCGGAAGCATAGATGGTAGCATGTCTGCCTCACGTTCAAGAGGTCCTGAGTTCGAATCTTGGTCAGGGTGAGTTACCTGGATAAGGTTATTTCCACGGTTTTCCCTTATCCTAATAGACGAATGTCAGGTAGCTCTAAGCTCCGTGGACCCTGGACTCATTTGAGCATCATTTCACCCAATTCATTCACCGTCCGATATGACTTAACATTGGAGGACGTAAATTACAAAAAAAAAAAAAAAAAAAAAAAAAACTCATGGGGTACTGATGCAGCCCCGTTCTCTGCGGTGCATGCATGCGCAATACCCGTTCTCGAGGACACCCCCATCAACATACTGACAAGGTTTCTCCTCAAAATTCTTTCCAACAACAGCGTTATATTAAAATTTCCATTTATATTTTATCTGCCCTTGTAGTTGAGGTTCTTTCAGGCTTAAAGTCCAAGAATATATACTGTACATGGTTTGTGCTGTGTCTTGCTGAACACCATTACTTTAATTACAGTCACCTGGTATTTGCAAATGTTATCTCTGTATAAACTCAAACATTTACTGAAGTACCTTTTCCTTATATCGAGATTCAACTGTATTGGAACACCACAGTGAAGCGAAAAATTATTAAATTTTAGATGAGTCGCATTTTTTAACACATCTGCTTCACTTTCGTACCTATTTTGAGGACATGTTTCGCAAATCTTCGCTTGCATCTACGGCTCTTGTGCGACGCACAAGAGCCGTAGATGCAAGCGAAGATTTGCGAAACATGTCCTCAAAATAGGTACGAAAGTGAAGCAGATGTGTTAAAAAATGCGACTCATCTAAAATTTAATAATACCTTTTCCTTATTTCACTCAGATTATACTGTTTAGTTTAGATTTGTGTTATGAGCTGTTGATGAAAGCGCAAACTTCTGATTTTGAATTTCAGATAAACATCCACCAAAAATGAAGCTGGAATGTTTGGCGACATATTCTTTATTTGGAAATGTGATGTCAATGCAAGCAGTAAGCCTCACTGGTTCTTCACGTGATTCATTGCTGATTAGCTTCCGTGATGCCAAACTTAGCGTGGTGGAGTATGATCCAGAAGCCCATGATCTCAAGACGTTGTCACTGCATTACTTTGAGGAGGAAGAAATGAGGGTTCGTTTTAAGCTTTTAATAGTAATTTTATTTGGACAGAAGCTAATAAATGTATTTCTAAGTCAAAAACACAATTTTACTCCATTTTAAAATCAGCTTTCAATATGTAACTTCAAGCACTACTGAAACTACAAAGACAAGTTTCCAAAGTCCATTTCTGCGGTATGGAGGTAGCAAGTCTGCCGCACAATCAAGACATTCTAAGTTTGAAGCTTGGTTAGAAAAACAAACATTGTTTGAAAATACTATTTCTAGGTAGATAATGATTATATGGACTTGTGGGCCGTGGTCTAGTGGAAAACCTTCTTCCAGACGTTTTGTTCAAAGCTGCATCAGACATCCTCAGTGGCATGGCCGTCTGCGACTGATACAGAGTCTGTCAATTTCATGGGGTTTTTATACATTTTCTGAGTGAGCGGAGCCATCCTCTGGCAGGTGCACTCTTTTCTGATAGGTTTAGCCGCTGCGTAGGTGTTACTGTAGTTACTGTTATTAGAAAACGCTTTACTAGCCCCAGAGGAAGACATCATACTGTGACTTTGTGGGTTCGTGGAATAAAAAGCCCAATTTCACCACTCAAAAATGTTCTTTATTTCCACCGACTTACAGTTTAACACTTGCCAATTACACAGAATTACTTGCTGCACACAATTACAATTTGCCAGTTCGTCCGTTACAACTTCACTTGTACTCGCGATTACATAAACTCTGATGCACATACCAGTTACGTACAGTCTTCCGTTGCACAACCCTTTCGTTCATTTACACGTCACTGCCTAACTCTTACACCAAGAACTGCGACTGTCTCCTCGCTCACACTCACTAACCAACTGACTGACTGACTAGCTGCAGCCCTTTTTATAGGCATCTCGCCGTTTTCTCGACGTTTCCAGAATGATGAACGATCCCGTAATTTCTGGAACACAGGTGAAGGAGAAACAGACCGCACAATTATGTTTCTTTCCCCAGTCGTCCCTGTCACCACTATAAGACAAACGAGGCGAGGGCGTGGCTAACCGAACCTTCCCTGTCTCCCGCTTTCAGCTGCTTCACAGGGTGTTCCAGAGCTCTCGTTACACTGCTCCCTTCTCAAAGCTGTTCGCCCCGAACAGCCCCATCGCAGCGTGCGAGGCGGTCCAGGTGTACCACCAGCATCTGCTCGGAGTCTCAGCCAGAAGTAACGCTGCCGTAGTTTGTGAATCATACGGTTCGCTCCCAGGTGTCCTCCTGAAGTACCGGCGTGCACTTCCTCCAAGACTTCCGGGACCTTACTCCGGGGAAGTACCAACTGTCCTCTCTGCGCCTTCCCATCGGGTGACTCCCATACCCGGAACAGCACGCCCACTCTGGTCTTCAACGAGTCCCATTGGGCCCAGTACGACTTGTAGGTGGCGCTCCTCGGTGCGATGTCCTCCCAGGTTGGCCTCGTCCCTGCCTCCACTTCCTTCAAGAGTGGCCCCAAGTCTGCATCCGCCAGCTGCTCCCTCCTCAGGCCTGCGCTATCCCAGCCTTCAGCAGGCACTGCCACAACTACTCGGACTGCTGCGGCACGCTCCTTCTCTTCCACTCTTGTGCGCTCATGGCCGTCCTGGATCTGCGGTAGGACACCTCCAATGTAATGGTCGCCAGCGTCGGTGTCCACAATGAAGGCGCCACCCGGTTGTGGGAAACCCAAAATTGGAGCACTGCACAGGGTCTCCTTCGGGTGCTGGAAAGCGTCTTCGGCGTCCTCCGTCCACACATAAGGCCGGTTTTCCTCTAAATCATTAAGGCGGTCATCTACTTGACCCATCCGCTTGCCCAGATTTGTGACGTCATCCCTCACGCCGGCCAATCGTTCCTCAAATTTGGCGGCGAGAGCCTCGTTCGCCACCTTCATTTCCGTGGCCAGACGGTCGTTCGCTGCTCTCATTTCTGTGGTTAACTCAGCCTTCATTTCTTCCATCTTCTCGGTGATGTCGTTGGCCGTCTTCATTTGTTTCAACTCGGCGGCGATGTTGTCGTTGGCCGTCTTCATTTCTTTCAGTTCCGCTAAAATCTTTTCTAATGCTGCCTCCATGGTTGTAATGTTCGGTGATGTTATGTTGTTTTCCCGCTTCCTGACACCAGTGTGACTTTGTGGGTTCGTGGAATAAAAAGCCCAATTTCACCACTCAAAAATGTTCTTTATTTCCACCGACTTACAGTTTAACACTTGCCAATTACACAGAATTACTTGCTGCACACAATTACAATTTGCCAGTTCGTCCGTTACAACTTCACTTGTACTCGCGATTACATAAACTCCGATGCACATACCAGTTACGTACAGTCTTCCGTTGCACAACCCTTTCGTTCATTTACACGTCACTGCCTAACTCTTACACCAAGAACTGCGACTGTCTCCTCGCTCACACTCACTAACCAACTGACTGACTGACTAGCTGCAGCCCTTTTTATAGGCATCTCGCCGTTTTCTCGACGTTTCCAGATGATGAACGATCCCGTAATTTCTGGAACACAGGTGAAGGAGAAACAGACCGCACAATTATGTTTCTTTCCCCAGTCGTCCCTGTCACCACTATAAGACAAACGAGGCGAGGGCGTGGCTAACCGAACCTTCCCTGTCTCCCGCTTTCAGCTGCTTCACAGGGTGTTCCAGAGCTCTCGTTACACTAGTATGCTGATATGGCCGTCCTGTCCTCCGATGTCCATTATTTTGCTCTCTTAAGTCAGAAAGCCATAGAAATTTATAAATACAGAAATAACTTCAACAGGAAAGAAGAAACTAAAGGGTTAAATAAAGCTTGGCATCCAGCCTTAAGGAATACAAATTGGAAACCCATCCAGAGAGACACCCAGGCACGTTCGCCACCAACAACAAACCTCAAACCTTAAAAAAACACAATTTCGTAAGATGTATCACATCTGGCCATAAGGACTTATAATACCATGACTTTCAAACATGTGACACTAAGATTGTAAAGAAAATACTTCCAAAGTACATGGAATAATTCAGTTGCGTATACCAGATCTTGTTTTAATAAATGAATATTTGAAAAGATAGAGTTAGACTGAAAAATTCAATGTCATAGCCGGGATTTGAACCATGGATCTTCTGGTCTCCGTCCAGCCGCTCTAAACCACTGAGCTACTATGGCCAACATGCCGATATGACAGTAAATTCTCCAACTGACTCGTGTTTTTTCCGGTAAACCACTAGGAGTTCTCATAAACACATGAAACAACTACCTTAATGGTGACTTACTATGCTGTAAGTACTTTAAGTCCTGGGCTTTATAGTTCAGACCACTATTAGGTACAATTAATGGAAATTAATTGTTCTTTCACACTGGCCGTGTGTAGGCTGAAGTGTTTGTGAGAACTTCTAAGTGGTTTACTGGGAAAAACATGAGTCAGTCGGAGAATTTAATGTCACGTCGGCATGTTGGCAATAGTAGCTCAATGGTTAGAGCAGCTGGACAGCAACCAGAAGATCCGTGGTTCAAATCCCGGCTATGGCATTGAATTTTTCAGTCTGACTATCTTTCCATACTTCAGCCTACACACGGCCTGTGTGAAAGAATAATTAATTTCCAAATGAATATTTGTTTTCAGGGTGGATGGACACAACATTATCACATTCCAATGGTTCGGGTTGATCCAGAAGGAAGATGTGCTGTGATGTTGGTATATGGCAGGAAGTTAGTGGTTCTTCCTTTCCGTCGTGATACAACTTTGGATGATCCTGATTTAGCCTTGTTGGAAACTAAACCAACTACCAGTACAACGAATTCAAAGGCTCCTGTACTTGCATCATACATGATTGTTCTCAAAGAATTGGAGGAAAAAATGGATAATGTGATCGATGTTCAGTTTCTTCATGGATATTATGAACCAACACTACTTATTTTATATGAACCTGTTAAAACATTTCCAGGGTAAGTAAGCAGGTGTGACAGTAGTATTCTACTGCCATAATGTATAGCTTGTGCAATCATTCATGAACACTGAAATTCTTAATATAATTTTCAGTTGAACTAGTACTCAATGCTTCATATATTGCTAGTGTTTATCTAGAATACGTTTTCTTAGGACCTTCCTAACATCCTCAGCTAATTAATGGAAATTAATTGTTCTTCTACACTAGCCATGTATAAGCTAAGGTTTGGATAGGGGGAGCCAGTTCAATGCCATAACTGAGATCTGAACTATGGATCTCCTAGTTTCCATGCAGTTGCTCTTAACCACTGAGCTACTATGGCCAACATGCTGGCATGACATTAAATTCTCCAACTGACTCTCCAGTGAAACACTAGGGGTTCTCATGTCAATTAGATATGCACCTTTTGTGGGGACTTACTATTGTAAGTACTCAAGTTCCATTAGGTTAATTGATGGAAATTAATCCTTCCACAATAGCCGTGTGTAGGCTAAGGTATGGATAGGTGGTTCAAATCCCAGCTACGGCATTCAATTTTTCAGTTGGACTCTACCTATCTTCCGCTAATGTTGTCTGCTGAATTTTGATTTGGTGAACTTGGAGGCAATAGAGACGTCTTGTGTTGGTATCTTGATGAACTTGAAGTTTGGGTTCTCATCAAAGGTAGTCTCAAAATTGAACAATTTTCCTTCTTTTTTCTTATCTTGGCTTCCAGTGTGATCCGCGTCCTCTTGGCTTAAAAGTCTTAAAATTTTGCCATTGTTTTGCCATAAACTATATTAGGTTTCTTCACTAGATGACTGCAAATATTTCAATTGTTCGTAAAAACTATTTTTAGTTGGTTTATTGACACTCGTCACTTACTTTTCTTATATTATTGAGGGACTAGTGTCAAAGGCCATTGCCTCCATTTTCAACGTCTCTCCAACTAGCATCTCCCATTGCCTCCATTTTCAACATCTCTCCAACTAGCATCTGCCATTGCCTCCATTTTCAACGTCTCTCCAACTAGCATCTGCCATTGTCTCCATTTTCAACCTCTCTAAATGCTAGTTGGAGAGAGGTTGAAAGTGGAGGCAATAGCCTTTGACACTAGTCCCTCAATAATATAAGAAAATTAAGTGACGAGTGTCAATAAACCGACTACAAATAGTTTTTACAATTAATTTTGAAGTCACTGTTACTAAATTCCTCTAAGCACACATTTTAATTGTTCACTGCTTTTATGCGCTGATTTGCTGTTCATTCATGTGTGTTTATTCATAACTCATGGATTTTTTGTTTAATTTGTTATCCTACAGTAATTGCCTCTAATAAGTGCAGTATTCTGGTAGTTTTGTAATTATTGCTCAGCTCAGCTTATGAAACTTATTTCTTGCAGCAAGGGATGTGACATATGATCTTAACTAATTTAGGGTCGCTGAGTAGAATATGTTATTTGTTTCTACATATCACTTCAGGTTTCCTGCAATAGGTACTCCAAAATAAGAGATATAGGAATGAAAGGTACTAAACAAATTATGATAATATAAAAATTATTTGTGGTTGGTTTATTGACACTCGTCACTTACTTTTTCATATATTTATGAGAGACTAGTTTCAAAGGCCCTGGCCTTAACTAGTCTCTCATAAATATATGAAAAAGTGACGAGTGTCAATAAACCAACCACAAATAATTTTTATATTAATTTTGACGTCACTGTTACTAAATTCCTCCAAACACACATTAAATTATGATAAGTTTGCAAATATAGAGAAAATATAGTGATATTTTGTAAACAGCTCTGTCATGTCTGTTTCACTATTTTTAGTGATAGAGGGCAAAATAAACACAAGTTTCTTCTATATAAGTGTAAATATCTAGGGTCGAACCAGAATCTCTTGGTTCACGTATTGCTGAAACACACCGGTTCATGATTTCTGGGCTCTAGCAATTATGTTTGATGAAAGAATTCATGAACAAGGCAATGTATACATAAAACAACAACAGAAGATGTTATTACTGGAAAAAAATTGTAGTTACCTTTAGTGTGAATAATCTTATATGTCCCCTTTGAATAACAGCTTTGCTACCCAGTGACTGACTGCAGCATGTTTGCTGTCTCTTTTCAAACACCAACAGTAATTGGCCATTATTGGTACATCTCACCTTCCCTGGTATCTTCTTTCTGCCTCCTTGTGTCTTGATGAAACCTCTCTCCAATCTCTTCACTAACAGCTGCAAGGTTTTCAGGAAAGTGATCGAGATGAGAATGAAGAAAGTGCAGCTTCAGGCTCATTCTACACCCCATATCCTTCATGTGATCCAATATTATTTTCTCTATTGTTTCGTACTGTTCACTGTTCACATTTCCTAGGAACTTCATTATGAGGCGTCTCATTGAAATCCATACAGCAAGTTCTATGACATGCATTGTCTGTTCGAAGTTTGGGTCTTTCAACAGCTTCCTAAGTTGTGGCCCATCGAAAATGCCACGGGGTACCTTCAGTCATTATACACATCCCACCTGTGCTCTTATTTGATTTTGTCCATAACAGTTTGCATTGTGAGATAATTTTCCTTCACTGAAATGCAATGCCTCATAGGTATTGAAGCTAGAATGTTTCCATTATGAAGCCTTCAAGCTCCTTTTAGAGGAATCCACAAACAGTAATCATTCCCCAGCTGTTGTATCAGTCCTGGAATGTCACAACAGTAGGTCAGATTGTCTTCCTTCTTGAAATGCTTCTGAATTCCTTGTCTCTGTATCAAGAGAAGGTAGTTAGTGGGGCAAGAAGACTTTAACAGTAGGTCAGATTGTCTTCCTTCTTGAAATGCTTCTGAATTCCTTGTCTCTGTATCAAGAGAAGGTAGTTAGTGGGGCAAGAAGACTTTTTCTTTCAATCGTGAATCTAGCAGCTCACTCTTTTCATTTCATTGGTAACGGTTCTAAAAATAGACTGATATCGGAAAGTTCAATGGAATTTTTGGATTGACAAGTACATATAAGAATAACAAAACAAAGCAGAGCTACTCTAACAACTGCTGATTCGCTGTTATTGCAAAGCAGCATGGAGCCAAATTGATGCATTTTAAGACAGTAAATCACAATTAGCATTGAAAACTAGACATGATACAGGAAAACCAGTGGCATTTTTGAAATCAGGAGACCTTTTGATAGATAATCAGCATGAAAAATTCAATGCCATGGCTGGGATTTGAACCACGGATCTCCTGGTTTCCGTCCAGTCACTCTAACCCATTGAGCTACCATGGCCTATTTGCCGTCATGACATTAAATTTTCCATTTGACTCGTACATTTCCCCGGTAAACCACTAGAAGCTCTCGCATTTGAGATACACCGTTTGTGTAAGTATAATAAGAATTAAATGATGAAGCTTGGGACTTAAGTACTTACAATAGTAAGTTGCCACAAACGGTGTATCTCAGATGCGAGAGACCCTAGTGGTCTACTGGGGAAATATATGAGTCAAATGGAGAATTTAATGTCAGGACGGCACGTTGGCCATGGTAGCTCAAAGAGTTAGAGCAACTGGATGGAAACAGGAGATCTGTGGTTCAAATCCTGGCCATGACATTGAATTTTTCATGTTGACTATCAAAAACATTATCCTATATATGACTAGTGTGAAGAAATGATTAATTTCCATCAATTAACCAAAATAATCCGGAGACCTTATTTAGTCATAATCACTTATAAGATGCTTTGCCCCAAAAATCATGCTGGGTAGTGTTATTAAGCATCTCAAAAGTTACCTGCCCGCCTCGGTAGCATTGATGATAGCATGTCTGCCTCACGTTCAAGAGGTTCTGAGTTTGAATCTCGGTTAGGGTGAGTTACCTGGATAAGGTTTTTTCCGGGGTTTTCCCTTATCCTTCAAGACGAATGTCAGGCAACTAAGCTCTCTGGACCCTGGGCTCATTTGAGCATCATTTCACCCATCTCATTCATCGTCCGATATGACTTGATGTTGGAAGACATAAATTAAAAAAAAAAAACACCTTACCTGGTGTCCTACTAGTATCCAGTCTGCTAAATAAAATAAGTTTGGTTTTATAGTTCAGTGCATAGAGAGTTTGTTTTGGTTGTGTTTACAATTTCAGGAGAATAGCAGTTCGGCAGGATACGTGTTCCATGGTGGCTATTTCTCTTAACATTCAGCAGAAAGTACATCCAATTATTTGGTCCGTATCAAATTTGCCATTTGATTGTACACAAGCAATAGCAGTACGTAAACCTCTTGGTGGAACTTTGATTATGGCTATCAACTCACTTATATACTTGAATCAAAGTGTTCCACCTTATGGAGTTTCTCTCAATAGCATCACTGACATCAGCACCAACTTCCCGCTAAGTAAGTACTTGTTTAAATACAATGTTCAATCAATACAAAAATATTTGAACATTCTGTAAACCTTATCATTCATAGTTTTAACTAGTCTAGTATAGTTTAACTAAAACTACAGTATTAACTATAGTTAACTAATTGTTCACACAAAATTGTCATTTATATATTGAAGACTGAGTTGTCTAATAAGCATACTTGACATTACATTGCATTAGAAACATTACAAACCAAATAACTTGAAGAAGAATGAACACATACAAGGGTAATCCCAAAAGTAAGGTCTCCAATTTTTTTTAAAAATTTAAATAAATATTTATTTTCAACAAATGGTGCATAGAATTTAAGCTTGAACATTTTTCTATTTTTCCACATAATCGCCAATTCGATCGATGCATTTTTGTAAATGCTGTGGCAGTTTTTGTATGCCCATGTTATACCAGTCCACCACCATGCACTTGAAGCGTTTGATCTCATCTTTCACCATGTTGTCACTAAAGCACCTTCCAGCCAAGTGTTCTTTCAATTTGGGAAACAAATGGTAGTTACTGGGTGCTAAGTTCAGACTAGAGAGTGCATTGATGATATCCCATCCAAACTGATGCAGGAGATCCACAGTTTGACGGGCACTGTGGGGTTGAGTGTTATCATGGAGGAGGCTGATGTCCATGCTCAGCATTCCTCTTCTTTGTATTTGAATTGCCCGTCTGAGTTTTTTTAATGTCTGACAATACCTGTCAGCAATGATTGTTGTCCAAGGATCCATAAAGTGAACCAAAAGAAATTTAGAAACAAGAGCAAAGGAACACTTTAGAAACATAAAATATAAACAATTAGAAAAATCAGCAGTTGCCACGCATTTTTGGGAAAAAAAACCACAACATAAATCCAGAACCAAAACTACTAAAACATACATTAGGAAAACAAGAACTATCCACATGGAAACAAATCTTCATTTCAAAAAATAGGAACAAAGTATTCAATTTCGACATCCCCCAGAAAGATTTGTTCAGCAAGTTCCTTGAACCACCACCAGAGGAGACCGGTGACAAAATATTGTCAACTACACCAATGTGAACCAGTCGATGGCCGGCTGAGGATAGAGGCAAAGTCTCTGAAACATGTTCCGGAAAAATTTAAAAGTAAGTGTTGTTTAGTGTCATTAATCGACTCCCTTTAAATTTAATTTATCATAACAACACTGTTTTCAACACTTCCAAGAAAGGAATTGCAACAATATCCCCCTTTCAATCCCAAAAACATAGTTGCCATCACTTTACCAGAAGGCTGTGTTCTTTTGAACTTTCGCGCTTTGGGTGAATCAGAATGCCGCCTTTACAAGATTGCTGTTTTGTCTTAGGTGTGAAGTGAAAAGCCCACGTTTCATCACCTGTGACTATTGAATCCAAAAGGTTGTTCTTTTTGTCAGCATAGCGTTGAAGAAAATGTTGGGAACTTTCAGCGCATTGACCTTGGTGATCTTCTGTCAGAATTCTCGAGACCCATCTTGTACACATCTTCCGACATTTCATCTCTTCGTTTAAAGTCCTTTGAATGGTGCTTTGAGAAATCTCAAGAACAATAATGCACAGCTCGAGAGTAAGGCGCTGATCTTGAAGCACGATTTGTTCAACCTTTGTGATTGTTTCATCAGGAATTGATGGTCTTCCGCTTCTTTCCTTGTAGTGAATTTCTGTGCGATCATCTGCAAACTCTACATCACTTGCAGACATTTTTGACATCCATACAAGACTCTCCATACACTTCCACCAACTGTCGATGAATTTCAATTGGTTTACCCGTTTTGCACTAAAACACTGAATAGCTTCACGAACTTTGATCTGGCGGTAGTTGCTAACAGGCGCTCCATTACAACTGGCTGCCATGCCCAGACTGTAAGCCCCAGCAGATATGTAGTGCAGTCTGAAGAGAGTGGAAGGGGGAAGGAAAGAAGCAGTATGGCCAACATCAATGCAAACAGTTTTCCTGTGACTCCAGCACTTTGGAGACCTTAGTTTTGGGATTATCCTTGTATATATACGGATGGTTCATTTATAAGTGATGATGAAGGTGGCACATGTCAGTTTTTCTCCTTTTACAAAAATGTCGGGAAAAACAGTACAAATTTTGATGTAACCTACGCTTCTGTAAAATATCTGTACGTTTGGCTACAAAAGTGTAAAAACATTATTTTATCAGATTCCAGGACAGCAATCCAAGCAAGAGCGTTAACTTAGAATCCAAAAACAGAAAAGAAGAAGAAAAAACACAAGAGAAATTCATTGTTCGGTTAAACATATACAAAATTGAAGTAAGAATATAGTCTTACTCAAGGTTTGTAATTAAGAGGCTTTTAATCAGTATATGCTTAGTTTAGTTGTCCTTGAAGTAAAATCAAATTGAGTTTGGTGCCAAAAAGAAGATATCACTGTTTTGACCCAAGCGTTAATATGATATATTCTCATTACATCACCATTAACTACAGAAGGTATTGCAAAAATATTTACTAATTTTATTAATGCATACTTGATATTTTACATGTTTTGTACTTTGAGTAAACTTTATCATCACTGAGAACTCTGATCAAATTAGTAAATGAGTAGAAAAATACAAATTGTATTTCAGAGGTTCAAGAAGGAGTGAAACTGAGTCTGGAAGGAGCGCAGGCATCATTCATCTCACATGATCGATTGGTGATATCACTGAAAGGAGGTGAACTGTATGTACTTACTTTGTATGCTGACAGCATGAGAAGTGTTCGAAGCTTCCACTTTGAAAAAGCAGCTGCCAGTGTCCTGACTACATGTGTAAGTTTATTTTACAATCCATCTAAATAATTACAGAGAAGAAATCTTCAAAACAATTCAGAACTTTGTGTATTAAGGGTTGATTTCACCAAATGACATAAAAAATAGTCTGATATATTTTCAATTCCTTTCTTGGAAGTGTTGAAAACAGTGTTGTTATGATAAATTAACTTTAAAGAGAGTCGATTAAAGACACTAGACAACACTTACTTTTAAATTTTTCCGGAACATGTTTCTGAGGCTTTGCCTCTATCATCGGCCGGCTCTCAACTGGCTCTCGTTGGTGTAGCTGACAATATTTTGTCACAGGTCTCCTCTGGTGGCGGTTCAAGGAACTTGCTGAACAAATCTTTCTGGGGGATGTCGAAATTGAATACTTTGTTCCTATTTTTTGAAATGAAGATTTGTTCCCATGTGGATAGTTCTTGTTTTCCTGATGTATGTTTTAGTAGTTTTGGTTCTGGATTTATGTTGTGGTTTTTTTCCCAAAAATGTGTGGCAACTGCTGATTTTTCTAATTTTTTATATTTTATGTTTCTAAAGTGTTCCTTTGCTCTTGTTTCTAAATTTCTTTTTGTTTTTCCAATATAAATTTGACTACAGTCATTGCATTCAATTTGATATATACCAGATTTATTGTTAGATGGAATGGCATCTTTGATGTTTGAGCAAATTAGGTTTTTTAAATATTCAACTAGCACCAGTCAACCATTTCTCCTTAAAAAACAGTCCATCTAACAAAAAATCTGGTATATATCAAATTGAATACAATGACTGTAGTCAAATTTATATTGGAAAAACAAAAAGAAATTTAGAAACAAGAGCAAAGGAACACTTTAGAAACATAAAATATAAACAATTAGAAAAATCAGCAGTTGCCACACATTTTTTGGGAAAAAAACCACAACATAAATCCAGAACCAAAACTACTAAAACATACATCAGGAACAAATCTTCATTTCAAAAAATAGGAACAAAGTATTCAATTTCGACATCCCCCAGAAAGATTTGTTCAGCAAGTTCCTTGAACCGCCACCAGAGGAGACCTGTGACAAAATATTGTCAGCTACACCAACGAGAACCAGTCGAGAGCCGGCCGATGATAGAGGCAAAGCCTCAGAAACATGTTCCGGAAAAATTTAAAAATAAGTGTTGTCTAGTGTCTTTAATCGACTCTCTTTAAAGTTAACTGATATATTTTGTTAACTTTTAAAAGTTCAACTATGTTGAAACACTTGCCTTTTCTTTAAACTTATACAGCAAATTGTTAGCAAAGTTCTTGTTAGTAATAAAGACAGTTGTAAATAGAAGCTTGCAAGAAGATGGTGATCCAGCTACTTGGCTGCTGAATATGCTCAGATGTTCTGAGAGACCCAAAAACACCCTAACCAATTGCACTGTGTTTTGCCTGTCTGCACCATTGGCATTCATTGCCGTTTGCTGCTATTATAGAAAGGCACAGATGAACCATTCAACATTTTTAAAACAACTTTTAAAGGCTCTACTTACTCATGTTATTAAAAGAGATGCTTACCACTGATAGCCATACACGTTTGATAACTCCTTAGGAAACTATCCATCACTCACTGTAGTTCACGTTGAGAAATGCTGGCAATTTCCTGGTCAATATTTTGTTTTAATTCTTCCAGGGTGTGTGGGTTTATCTTGTATACTTTAAGTTACCCCAGAAACAGAAATTGAAGGGGTATTGGTTGGGGGACTGAGGGGGCTAGAAATCTGTACTAATAATTCTGTCATGAAACACATTTTCAGTTAAATTATATTTAAAGGGAGTTGATTAATGACACTAAACAACACTTACTTTTAAATTTCCCCGGAACATGTTTCAGAGACTATTTGCCTCCATTGTCAACCGGACATCGACTGGTTCTCATTGGTGTAGCTGGTGATATTTTGTCATAGGTCTCCTCTGGTGGTGATCTCCTCTGATGAGATTTTCGTCAAATGAAAAGGCAGCACCTTTGTGAACAATTATTTTGCAGGGAAAAATGCAGAGTACTATTCAGACAGGTTACAGAGATAGGAGCATCAGGAGAAGTGTGTAGTGTTACAAGGAGACTATGTTGAAAAATAAGGGGGAAAAAAATTGAAAAAATGCCTTGTATCTTTAATAGGTCAGAAACTTTTCAGACCACCCTCGTAATTATAATTTATTGTAATGTTTATTGGCATTAAAAATGGTATGCTTTGAACCATTCTATAACCCTTTCATACTTGATATTTTTGGTACATTGAAATCAAATTTCTCATGGTTTTTCTGAGAGGCTGCATCCTTCTTCTTAACTTTAAGTTTTTCAGCTATTTGTGCTCAGTAATTTTGTACTTTGTAATCAGTTCTCGTTTTCAAATCATGAAATATTGATTCCTTTACACCTGGAGTTTCAGTTGATATTGTGATTCTAACTTTGGTAAGGAAAGTCATATAATAATAATAATTATATATTAGTATAACTGGTCTGCTACAGAAGCAGCACCTTATTACTAGATCTGATTATCATTTTTGTTTCAGACATGTATTTGTGAAGAGAACTATTTATTCTTGGGCTCCAGATTAGGTAACTCTCTACTGCTACGCTTTACTGAGAAAGAGCAGAGCACAGTGTTGCCATCAGAGGAGAAAACAAAAGCACAAGAAACTCAACAGCAACCTGCAAAAAAGAAAAGGCTGGATACCTTAGGTAAATGTACAGAACTGTTACCAATTCAAATAGTGAAAGGATTGAAATATTACAAAGAGATTGTTAAAGAGAGCAGCAAAAGTGCAGATTTTTAGAAATGTTTGCTATTATTGGGCCACATTTCTTTTTAATTTAAAGTTTGAACTTAGGCTATTAAAGCTTATATATAATTTTGGATTGTTTAATGAAAGATAAAGTTATATTGTATAACAAAATCAGAGAAACTTTCTTTTATGTGACACAAGAATATTTTCTAAGTCCCAAGGTGTGGGATACGCATGCACAAGCAGACAATTGGCAGGTTCTCACATTGCAGCCAACAAGAGAAAGATGTCAAAGTATAAAATTGAAAGAAGCGTAGAGACAGCTTAGCACAAAAGTGAATCAAGAAGATATTGACACACTGCTTCACTCACACTGTTTTTTCACAGGACATGTTTCAAGAGCTTTTACTCTTATCATCAGCTGGAACTCAACTAGCGCAAATTGTAGTGCTTTCCTCTTTCTCCATATCATCGATAGATGGCATGATGTACTTGTCAAAGATGCCCGGTGGTGGTGTTTCAAAATTCATGACTCTATGACGATTTTTGTTAATGAAGTATTTCTCCCACATGGAAAGGTCTATGGGGTGATTAATGTATTTTATTAAAGATGTTTCCAAGATGTTCTTTAATAAAATACGTTAACCATCCCATAGACCTTTCCGTATGGGAAAAAATCTTCATTAACAAAAATCGTCATAGAGTCATGAATTTTGAAACTCCACCGCTGGACATCTTTGACAAGTACATCATGCCATCTATCAACGATATGGAGAAAGAGGAAAGCACTACAATTTGCACTAGTCGAGTTCCAGCTGATGATAAGAGTAAAAGCTCTTGAAACATGTCCTGTGAAAAAACAGTGTGAGTGAAGCAGTGTGTCATATCTTCTCGATTCACTTTTGTGCTAAGAGAAAGATGTGTTAACACTTGTAGCCAACCTCTACAAAAATGCTCCAGACATCTGTCCATCACTGGTGCAGAGAGACATGTAGATGCAATTAGCAGCAGGTCAATTTTGAAAAAGACTGACCATGTTTCTTCTCAGGTTTTATAACTTCACAAAAGTAGACTTGCTGTCCAGCAGAAGTATTGTACTATTGTACTGTAGTGAAGGCTGTTCTTTCTGTGCATTTTTTTTTAATATTTAAGATTCGTTCAGGGCATTGTTGAAAATCAGGAAATCACTTGACAAATAAGTAAAATGGATTGTCCTTTTATTTTAATAATGAGCAGGCCTACCTTCAATTATTATTCAACGAGGGTCTGCTGAGGACACGAATGTTATGTAATTTAGGGACAAATGAGACTTTTGGCCGCATTGCATTCAGTGGAGAAACAAGGATAGTTTGGCTGCACTGAATTCTTTAATATAGCAACATATGCAGTAAATAAATGAACGATTAAGTTATGACTTCAGTAATGTTAAAAGAAGGCGTTTGCTACAGTGAAACAAAATAGTGACATTTCAACGATTTGTGAATATAGTTTCTATTTTAATGATGCCATATTTGTATACTGTCTGTAATGGACTTTAAACCAATTTTTGTTTCATTAAAATACTTAATAAATACGGAAGATATGAATGTGTATTTATGAAGTATTTTTACACCATGAATCTCATGTACTAATGTTATGCATTGTGCGCAGAAATTTTAGTCTTGCAGCAACAATATCGCTTCTTTCAAACAGAAATTTGCGACCATCATTGCTTCTCTTATATTTGAACCCAAGAGATTTCAGAATATTATACATAGAAGATACAGAATCCATATATTCTATTTTCCCCCGCATTAAATTGGCCAGCCTTTTGGAAGTTGGATATCCACCCTTGTCATATAAATCATAAATTGTTCTACGTGAAACACACTTTTGAAAGTTGTCTAAGTTGGTAGCATGCTTTTTAGCTGCTTAATGTTTCCCTGGAGATCTAAATATGGAAACGTCTCCTAATTTGGTAAACTGTTTGCCTTCTTTAACAATGTTCGTCACAGAATGGGCACTCACGTGACAAGCTTGTAACATTAATTCTCGACTCTGAGCGAAATTTGTACTTTCGAAAATGTCTTTAATTGACATCTGTTTGAAAAAGGAGTACACATTAACGAGAATATTTGTAACCTGCTTATGTAAAATCTTACGAGTTGTTTTGCAGTTACTACTAGGCGCACCAGTTCTAGACTTGCTAAGCGGTATATTTACTAACTTTGAAAAGCATGTGTACACTCTTAAAAGATCAGCATTTTACTGAATACAGGGTACAAAATGCAACTACAGCATAGCACGTATGTGCTTTTCTTCAGTGACAGTTAATGATTCTTTTCTTTCTAGTCAGGCGCCTTATCTTTCCATATCTCTGAGACAAGATATGCTACAAACATGGGGTTTGGATAGTAATCCTCAGGAAAAATAGCTCTGTAATGTGAGAAAACGAAAATAATTCTTTAATTGGTATCTTTAGAGTGCGCAAAGAAATTAGCCGCATGCTTCGGCAAAGTGAGCCAGTATGCATGCTGAACTGTACAACGTTGCATGCACCACATTGGCTAGTAGCAATAGAACAGCCATGCCTAGACCCGCTTTATGTTCATTCCTATTTTGTAACTAGCTTAATGCAAATATTTCTGCTAAACAAAGAAGTATGCTAGGAATAAAGAAACGCTGAGATCATTAATTCATTTATGCATTTGCTAAAAATGAACTAACGTGCCTTATAATTATGAATGAACATTTTGTATTTCATTATTTCTTAGGAGACTGGATGGCATCTGATGTGGCAGATATCCGAGACTTGGATGAGCTAGAGGTTTATGGAAGTGAGGCTCAGACATCAGTACAAATTGCTTCATATGTTTTTGAGGTAATCAAGCTTGAATTACCAATAATTCATCCTTTTAGTTTAAGAAAGCAAGAGAATAATCTGATAAACTCTTAATGCCATAGGTTTGTGACAGTTTGTTGAACATAGGACCATGTGGCAACATTTCAATGGGAGAACCAGCATTTCTGTCAGAGGAATTTTCAAATATAGAAGATCCAGATATAGAACTGTTTACAACATCAGGCTATGGCAAAAATGGAGCTCTCTGTGTGCTGCAACGCTCTGTAAGGCCTCAGGTAAACATGATCCTTTTTATAAGTTTTTGCAACCCTTGATGAGCTTTAGCTTCCATTTGAGTTACTTGTATTACATGCCTTCAACTATTTAGTCTTTCTAGCTTTCAGTTGTAATGGGAGTGTTTGTTTGAAATGAGTTTTGTTTTCTGATCTGAGTATTAGTGGGCCATGTAAGGACAGTATAAAAAAAAGATGAACGCTTGCTAGGGAAAAGAAAATCAATAATCTTGCTTGATGTGAAAAGATGAAAAGTTTTGAATAGAAGAGGAAAATCAGCAATCTTCATAAGGAGATTTGTGTTCTGTAATCTTGTTAGTGATGACTAGACGTGCAGGAGTAAGGAGTTTTATGTAATTAATGGAATCTTTTTATTAAAGAAGTAAGAATTTATCGATATGCTGGAGGTAACCTGCAATGATTGACTAGGAAGGAAAGTTCAAGTAAAATGTAATCCTGATAATACAATTAAATTATTTGTTACAAAATTGGACTTCTCCAAAATTGTATTTATTTCACTCTGAACCATGCCTGAAAACGAAAGATCTCATGACTCTTATTTAATATAAGATGATACAATTGGTGACCAGAAGAAACTGATACCTGCTAAAACTCACAGGAGAAGAGAAAGAATTGTGTTTTTTTATGTCCTCCAATGTTAAGTCATCGGACAATGAATGAAATAGGTGAAATGATGCTCAAATGAGTCTGGGGTCCATAGAGCTTAGAGCTACCCGACATTCGCCATTCAGGATAAGAGAAAACCCCGGAAAAAACCTTATCCAGGTAACTCACCCTGACCGAGATTCGAACTCGGGATCTCTTGAACGTGAGGCAGACTCGCTACCACGACACTACCGAGGCGGGCAAACTGTGCTTCCAATGAAGAAATTCCTGCTTCACAGTTTCACTCAGGTATACAGTAGAACTTCATTTACCTAGATTATCTGGCACCAGGGCCAATCTAAGTTAATGAAAATCTGGGTTATCCAGAGAGTGACAGAAAAACTATATATATAAAAAACATGTAGAACATCACCAAGATATTTTGAGTGGAGTTTGGAAATTACTATCGGCACACTTTCACCTAAAAACACATACACTATTAGTGTATTGTAATAGCCTATGTACTTGTACTGTACTACAAACTATAAGGGGCATTCAAAAAAGAAATGAGCCAGAGTCTGGTATGTGCAAACTGGTGACAGGAATTCATGGCGTGTGTAACAAGTGTTGTTCTGACCTGAGCGTGGAAGTTCACAGCCCGTCGCTAGAGGGCACGTGTGCATGTCATGTGACTATACAAAGCTAGCAGCAGTATGTATCAATCGTCCAGTGCTGCCAGTCACATTGCAAACAGTGAAATGGAGGTGTCAAAAGAGGAGCAAAGAGGTGTTCGTTTTCTGACAGCGGAAGGAATAAGGGGAATGGACATTCATCAACGAATGTCACATGTGTACAACGAACACTGCATGTCCCTTGCAAGGGTCAAGGCGTGGCACAAGCACTTCAAGGGAGGACGGGTGTCATTAGCCAATGATGCACAGTCTGGAGCACCACAATGCATTACCAAGACGCCATCCAGCTGGTTGATGCATTCATTACCCAGGACCGCTGAGTGACATTGAAAGCCATAGCTGCCAAGGTCGGATTCAGTGTCGGAAGTGTTCACACCATCATGAAGGAACGACTGCTCTTGTGCAAAGTGTGTGCTGAATGGATGCCCCACAGTCTTCAACCACACCAGGTAGCAAGTCGAATGGCCCACTGTCTTGGTCATCTGCAACGCTATGCTAGGGAAGGGAATGACTTCCTGGCACGAGTGGTGACTAGAGATGAGTCATGGTATCATCACTTCAAACCAGAATCAAAACAACAAAGTCTCCAGTAGAAGCATCCAGGGTCACCACCACCAGAAAAGCCAAGGCCATCCACCCAAGCACAGGAAAGGTTATGCTGACTTTCTTCTTTGACCAAGATGGCCCCCTTCTGATACACTTCCTGCAGCATGGGGCAACAGTGAATGCCCAGCGTTACTTACAATCCTTGACCAACCTTTACCAAGTGATCAACTCAAAACAACCAGGCAACCTCGCTCGTGGGATCATTCTGCTCCACAACTATGCAAAGCCTCATACAGCCAACACAGTCACAGCACTCCTGCAGAAATTCAAATGGGAGGTTCTCGACCACCCTCCATACAGTCCAGACCTCTTTTCCTGTGATTACGCCATTTTTGGTCCCCTTATAAAGGCTCTGAGGGGCAAACGATTCACCTCAGTAGACGTCCAACTGTATATGCGGAACTGGCTCACATCACAGCCCCGGGACTTTTATGAGACAGCCATTCACTGCCTTGTGTCACAATGGGACAAGTTTCTCAACAGCCAGGACCAATACTTCTAACATACAGGAACTGGCTCACATCACAACCCCAGGACTTCTATGAGACAGCCATTCACTACCTTGTGTCACAGTGGGACAAGTTTCTCAACAGCCAGGGCCAATACTTCAAACATACAGGAACTGGCTCACATTGCAGCCCCAGGACTTTTATGAGACAGCCTTTCACCACCTTGTGTCACAGTGGGACAAGTGTCTCAACAGCCAGGGCCAATACTTCTAATATACAGGAACTGGCTCACATCACAGCCCCGGGACCTTTATGAGACAGCCATTCACCGCCTTGTGTCACAGTGGGACAAGTGTCTCAACAGCCAGGGCCAATACTTCTAACATACAGGAACTGGCTCACATCACAGCCCTGGGACTTTTATGAGACAGCCATTCGCTGCCTTGTGTCACAGTGGGACAAATGTCTCAACAGCCAGGACCAATACTTCTAACATACAGGAACTGGCTCACATCACAGCCCCAGGACATTTATGAGACAGCCATTCACCGCCTTGTGTCACAGTGGGACAAGTGTCTCAACAGCCAGGACCAATACTTCTAACATACAGGAACTGGCTCATATCACAGCCCCGGGACTTTTATGAGACAGCCATTCACCGCCTTGTGTCACAGTGGTACAAGTGTGTCAACAGCCAGGGCCAATACTTCTAACATACAGGAACTGGCTCACATCACAGCCCTGGGACTTTTATGAGACAGCCATTCACTGCCTTGTGTCACAGTGGGACAAGTGTCTCAACAGCCAGGACCAATACTTCTAACATACAGGAACTGGCTCATATCACAGCCCCGGGACTTTTATGAGACAGCCATTCACCGCCTTGTGTCACAGTGGTACAAGTGTGTCAACAGCCAGGGCCAATACTTCTAACATACAGGAACTGGCTCACATCACAACCCTGGGACTTTTATGAGACAGCCATTCACCGCCTTGTGTCACAGTGGAACAAGTGTCTCAACAGCCAGGGCCAATACTTCTAACATACAGGAACTGGCTCACATCAAAGCCCCGGGACTTTTATGAGACAGCCATTCACTGCCTTGTGTCACAGTGGGACAAGTGTCTCTACAGCCAGGGCCAATACTTCTAACATACAGGTACTGGTTTCTGTAATTATGTCTCCGGCTTGTTTCTTTTTGAACGTACCTTATAGTTGGTAGTGTGTTTCTGCTGTCTCAGTTTAGTGTATCATTTACGAGCAGCGCGATCAAACATCCACTTAAACATTAGAAGAAACTTGACCGTGCCACTGAAGATGTCCACCACAGTTGTATGGATGTTCTTACACCAGCAGATCATGGCAAAACAGCCCGGAAATGATTCTTTATAATGTTGACTGTGGCCATGAAGGCTTATGTTCTCGCAGTATTCAGTTAATAGCCAAAGCTGTGTTTATTTATGATGGTGTTTTTAATATCCAGTTTCTTATGGACCAACATCAAGCCTTACATCCTTTCATACACAAGAGACATATCTAGGGCTTTTACAGAATTCAAAAACACTGGAAAAATTGACTGGTGATGTAAAGATTTTGTGTGCATACAACCAAATACTCTTTAATTTATTGAAAAAGAAAAAAAATATCCATCCTTGAGACCATAAAACTATCGATGGGAGTCGTGCAGTGTGGTACTTCTCTTAGTAGGAGGGATTGTACATTCAGGTGTATCCAGGAGGAAGGTCAAAGGTAATGTCTGTAACATAATCATGGAAATGACATATTAATTCAAATTTTGTTTTGTATGCTTTTGTTGTTGTTGTTTTCAAATGTTAGGCTTTGGCAATGAAGCCATTAGCTCTCTTGCTCTCCAATATTTCTGTGTAGTGGGCCCGGCAGGTAGGGCTTCACAGGTTATAAGATCGAGATTTAACTGTATTGGAACACCATAGTGAAGCGAAATAATTATTAATTTTTAGATGAGTCGTATTTATTACACATCTGCTTCACTTTCGTACCTATTTTGAGGACATGTTTCGCAAATCATCGTTTGCATCTTCTGCTCTTATGCGACTAAAGCTTGATCCAGTGGTGTGGGTAATTCTGGAGTTGCTGCTGCCATCTGTTGGTTTAGAGATGAACTTAAATGTGGGATTCTCTTCTGGCGGGATTTCAAAGTTCATTAGTTGGTTTTTATGTTTTTCTATGTATATTCTCTCCCATATGACGAGTTCACTATGTTTTTGTACGTATTTTATTAATTCTGCCTGACTTTTCCTCTGGTTTTATCTTATCAGTATAATTACTGTGAAGTAGGTTTTTAATGTTGTAATTGTTTTTTGGTGCCAATGTTATATTGTATTTCTTGAATATTTTTTGGAACTTTTTTGTGGCCCAGGGGTGGTAAGTAAATTTAGCAAATCTAATTTCTTGTTTTATTGGTGTGAGAGCTGTGATCTGTTTTAATCTCTTTTGAAGTTTGAATGATTTTAGTTTTTTATCTACAAGGTTTTTTCCATATCCATTTTTAATTGCAGTTTTTAAGATTTGATGGTATTCGTTTTGATATTCTTGCTGGCTGAGGGGTAGATTTACTAATCTGTGTGTGAGACTGTTGATGGTTGCATGTTTGTGTGGAATTGGGTTGAAACTATTTGCTTTGATGTAATTATCTGTGTGTGTTGCTTTTCTATGGATACCAAATTCTAGTTTTTTAATGCTTTTTGTGATTTAAAGGTCCCAAAAAGGTAGAGTACAGTCCTCTGATAAGATAAAACCAGAGGAAAAGTCAGACATTTACAAGATTAAGTGTAAAGACTGTGAAAAAATTTGCATAGGGAGGACAAAAAAGAAACATAGGCACTAGAAAGAAAGAACACTTCAGGCACTTAAGATACAAAAATATTGATAAGTCCACAATAGCAGCTCATTTCTGGTCTGAAATTCATGAAATTGAAGATAGCACAGAATTAATAAAATACGTACAAAAACATAGTGAACTCGTCATATGGGAGAGAATATACATAGAAAAACATAAAAACCAACTAATGAACTTTGAAATCCCGCCAGAAGAGAATCCCACATTTAAGTTCATCTCTAAATCAACAGATGGCAGCAGCAACTCCAGAATTACCCACACCACTGGATCAAGCTTTAGTCGCATAAGAGCAGAAGATGCAAACGATGATTTGCGAAACATGTCCTCAAAATAGGTACGAAAGTGAAGCAGATGTGTAATAAATACGACTCATCTAAAAATTAATAGGTTAAAAGATGTTCTTCAGTCATTTCCTCTTCTTTGTTGTCAAATGCTAGGCTTTGGCAATGAATCCATTAGCTCTCTTGCTCTCCAATATTTCTGTGTAGTGGGTCCGGCAGGTAGGACTTCACAGGTTAAAAGATGTTCTTCAGTCATTTCCTCTTCTTTGTTGTCAAATGCTAGGCTTTGACAATGAAGCCATTAGCTCTCTTGCTCTCCAATATTTCTGTGTAGTGGGTCCGGCAGGTAGACCCTCACAGGTTAAAAGATGTTCTTCAGTCATTTCCTCTTCTTTGTTTTCAAATGCTAGGCTTTGGCAATGAAGCCATTAGCTCTCTTGCTCTCCAATATTTCTGTGTAGTGGATCCGGCAGGTAGGACTTCACAGGTTAAAAGATGTTCTTCAGTCATTTCCTCTTCTTTGTTGCACAGAGTACAATTTGGACTTGTATAAATTCCTATTCTGTGTAATTCTATTGAATGCTTTTGTTACTGTTGTAACTGACATTTGCTTTTGTTTATAAAAAGAGAAACTCTTACAAAATACAATGTATTTGTTTGTACTTAGGTTGTAACAACATTTGAGTTACCAGGCTGTATAGATATGTGGACAGTTATTGGCAACAAAGAATCTGGGGATGATCAAGAAAATACTCATGCGTTTATGATCCTTGGTCAGACAGAATCTACTATGGTGAGTATTTATTTTATGTATGTAATAATGTAATTTATGTCATATTATTTATGATGTAAGTAGATGAAACAGCAAATTATATTTCATCGTACAATATTACATTTAACAAATTGTTATACTTGGTGATAACTTTACATTGCTGTGTCTTATGTGAAGACATTCTACAAATACTAAGAGTAGAAAATGGCTACTGCAAATCAAGCTATGGGTGCGAGTTTGCTGTATTTCATATTTTTTAATTACAATCCTAACAAAAGAGGAGCCATACATCTAATACATTAAAAAAAGCCACGAAAGCAGGAATTTTTAAAGCATTCAGACCGTCCAGAAGGGTCATGAGCTTGATTTAATGAGAAATATGAAAGGTTAGAATACTACCAACACAAGCAAATAATTAACACTTTTTGAATGGTGAAAGATTTAGTTCACCTTTATTCTTATAACAAGGAACATTACAAGACAGTTAATTGCTCATGAATCTAACTAGTCTTTGCTACTGATAAGAGAGTGCTGCAACAAAAATTCATCAAAGCATAGAGTCAGACTGAAAAATTCAATGCCATGGTTGCGATTTGACCTGGTTTCCATTCAGTCGCTCTTACCCATTGAACTACCATGGCCAACGTGCCGTCATAACATTAAATTCTCCATTTGACTCATATATTTTCCCAGTAAACCAGTAAGGATTCTCGTATTTGAGATACACCGTGTGTATACACAGCTAGAGTGAAGGAACGATTAATTTTCATCAATTAACTTAAATACATCAAAACATGTTCGGAAATTGTAGCTTAGTTAATGCCTTCTTGAAAATTATTGTTCAGTTTTCTTTGATGTTAGCAAAATGTAACAATTTGCTGTAAAAGAATGGCGAAATCTGAAAGCTTTAGTATCCGACAGCTGTTCAATAAAGAATGATCATAATTTATTGGACAATATCACTTTGCTCGTCCATATAATTTTGATGGTCCTTCTCAAAATGGTCTTCCTTCGATGTGATGCATTTGTCCCATCATTTGTCTAGTCTGCAAAGACATGCTGGATTTGAGAGATCCTTCAAAATCACCTCCACAGCCTTTACTACTGCTTCTTAAGATGGGTGATGCCTTCAACGAAGGTGTACCTTCACATTAAGGAATAGGAAAAAGTCATGCAGGGCTAAATCCAGACTATAGGGACACATTTATGTTGATTTTTGCAAAATATTCAGCAACAACATTGGCAATATGTGGGCCGCACATTATTGTGATGCAGCATCCAGCCTGTTACATAGAAATGTGGTCTTTTGCCCCTGATATGGTCTTGCTGTTTTCCATTATTTGAGAAAGTGTTCTTAAGGTTATTCACGGATCTTCTCTCACAATGACAGCAGCAGTGTTGATGTTTTCTTCTGTAAGAGCAGTAATTGCAGCGCTAGGTCCACCTTCCTTTGAAATTGTCTCCCCTCTTTGCTGTGCTGTAAGGAAGAACAGACTCTCCATAGGCCACCTGTAACACTGTATAGGCTTCAGCTGAAGATTTGTTGAGACAAAAGCAGAATTTCAAAGCTACTTATTGTTCCTCGTGTGTCACCTCCATTATTTTGGTAGGCAATAATGAAGACATCCACCTCTGATAGGCAGGCACCAGGAGTACCAACAATGAATCTACTATGGCATGTTTGTTACACATTAAGCTAACAGAATATAATAAATCGAGATTTAACTGTATTGGAACACCACAGTGAAGCGAAATAATTATTAATTTATAGATGAGTCGTATTTATTACACATCGGCTTACGTAAGTGAAGCCGATGTGTAATAAATATGACTCATCTATAAATTAATAAGAATATTGTGACTTTGTGGGTTCTTGAAATGAAAAGTCCAGTTTCACCTCTCAAAAATGTTCTTTATTTCCACCGACTTACAGTTTGACACTTGCCACTTACACAGAATTACGTAATGCACACAATTACGTTTCACCAGTTCGTCCGTTACAATTTCACTTGCACACGTAATTACGGACAATACTCCGATGCACATACACAGTCTTCTCGTTCCTTAACACGGCGCTCCTTCGCTAACACGTCAAACACTGACTGACTGCCCCTTGCACGACGTGTTGCTTATATAGGGTCTGCTTGCCGATCTAGAAGGTTCTCAATTAGATTGAATGTCCCGAGTTTCCAGAACCTAGGAGAAGGGTAAAGAGACGGCTCAGGGGCCCGACATCCCTCTCCTAACCATCCCTTCAGTTAGTGACAGGAGACAAATGAGTGGGCGTGGCGTGGCCTCCGGTCCCTTCTCAGCTGTTGTTTGTGGTGCTTCCCGATAATTGGGTGACAATATAATAAGATTAAATTCTAATGCAAGAAATTATGACCGTAAAAAAAATCATGATCAGTCTTTATTGAACAGCCCTTGAATATTCAACTTTTAACTAAATGTTAACAAACAATATGGTGGGGTATTCTTAACATTGGTTGATGAAACTGGCCTTAAGGAAGCTAAAAAATGTCTTGTAAGTCACTATTCTTTTCAGACAATATACTACAGCAGAAATAATAAAGGGAACAATATATGTTAATTACTAATGATCATTTATATTTCTTCTACATTACTTCTGATAAAGTTCTTGGAGATTGAGAACGTTTTTCAGTTTTTTGAAGGTTCACCTCATAGTTTGATCTGTTGTGCATATGAGATGATTGAATGCCATGAGTTCAAACCTGGCCCAGATTGATCGTTTTTAAGTGTACTTTAAAGCAACAGCCCCAAGTCATAGATTTGCTGGCATGTAAAGGAACTTCTGTGGGACAAAATTCTGGCTCAATGGTGGTACTGATATGATCCTGGCAATTGACAGCATTGTTAACAAACTATTCATTTTATTTTAACAGTAGTGACATGCTTTCTTACTGATCACATTGACTATTGTACACATTCCTCTACTAGCATAGTGTATAATTTCATGCATATTGAATGTGGTCGCTGAGGTGGTGTTAAGTTTGTCAGCTGTCTTCTTGATTCCATTGTTGCACACAACAGTGAATATCATCCTTAAATGATAAAAGTTGATTCAGCTCTCTTTGAAATGCTCTGAGTTTCTGTGGTAGAACTGCTTTTGATGTTACCACAGCCCTCACTCCATGACTAGCAATTCAGAGAGGGAATAAACTGATTTTCAAGGTCAGCTCTACAATCCTCCACATATTTGTAACTATGAGGGTGGTCTGAAAAGTTTCCGACCTCAACATGAAGATAGCAGCACTTGTAAATAAAAGCTAGTGAATTTTGTTGACAGCTACTCATCAAAGTTTCAGCCATTTTGGATGAACAGTTATATAATAGTTGATTGAGTGAGCTGATGTGAATGTTTATATGAAAATGAATAAAATCGAGTATCGAGCTGTCATTAAATATTTGTTTTTGAAAGGCAATATGCCTAAGCAAATCAAAGATGAGTTGGATTCTGTGTATGGGGACCCTGCACCATCATTTACCACAGTGAAATTTTGGGCAGTTAAATTTAAACGTGGCAGTAAGAGTTTGGGAGACGAATGTTCGGGATGTCCAAAACCTGCAACTACAGACAAAAACATCGCCAATGTTCACCAAATGGTGCCAGACGACCGCCGAATTAAAGTGAGAGAGATAGCAGAGGCTATGAACATGTCAAAAGAACATGTTTGTGACATATTAAATCAACATTTAGACATGAGAAAGCTGTCTGCACGTTGGGTGCCACGTTTGCTCACGTTAGGCCAAAAACGTGTTCGAATGAACATTTCCAACACTCTATTGGCACAGTAAATTCGAGTTTTGGTGCCAATTAATTACTGTAGATGAAAATTGGTTACATCATTATACGCCCGAAACAAAAAGAAAGTCCTAACAGTGTACTGCAAAGGGGGGACCGGCTCCAAAAAGAAGCAAAAAATGTTTTTTCGGCTGGGAAGGTGATAGTGACTGTTTTTTGGGATAGTCATGGAGTTATTTTAATTGATTATCTTCAGAAAGGAAAAACTATTACAAGAGCATACTACGCCTCATTACTTGACAAGCTGGAGGCAGAACCTGCGGAAAAATGGCCACATTTGCAGAAAAAGAAAATCTTGTTTCACCAAGACAACACACCGTCTCATACCCCAGCGGTTGCAATGGTGAAAATCCACAAATTAAGGTTTGAACTATTTAAGTTTGAATTTATGAGTCACTATGTTTACACCCAGTCTTCACTTACTTGTTGTTGTATAATTGAAACGTTTTCAACATCATCAGCTGTTTGGTGACTAAATGAACCTCCCTCTTCTTCTACTGCTACGGAGCTCCGATCATTCTGCCATCTGGTGTTAGTGGCACTAAGTTTTAATACTTCATTTAATGCCGGGATTTCAAAATTTATAACTTTATCACGGTTTTTGTTTATGAAAATTTTTTCCCAAATATCCAATTCTATGGGTGTACTTAAAGATTTTAACAGTTTAATGTTGTGGCCAATGTTGTGGTTTTCTGTCCAAAAATGGTGTGAAACTGCAGATTTGTAGCTTTTTTCACAGGTTTCACAATTAATCTGATAAATTCCTGATTTCAAATTGTTGGGGATTGTATTTTTCAGTGGTTTATTTAGCAGGTTCCTCAGACTGAATTTGTTTTGGGGTGCTAGTTTTAAGTTTAGTCTTTTGAGGATTCGTTCAAATTTTCTAAAAGCCCATGGATGGTAGGTGAATTTTCTATATTGCCAATTTGTGTTATTAAGTGGTGTGAGAGTGGTATTTTTTGATCTTATCTTCAGTTTTTCTTTCCTCTTCATCATATTCCTTATGATGGCTGGGTTGAATCCATTTAATACCGCTATGTCTTTTATGTGTTGTTGTTCTTTCAAAAATTCATCCTTACTCAGTGGGACGTTGTATAGCCGGTGAATTAGACTTCTAAAGGCAGCTAGTTGATGTGAAACTGGGTTGTATTCATTTTTCTTTATGTAATTATCTATGTGTATGGGTTTCCTGTATATTCCAAAATTTACACCATGACGATTTCTAGTTATCTTGAGGTCCAGAAAGGGTAGGGTGTTGTCTCTTTCTACTTCCATAGTAAGTTGGATGCGATTATCTTGCAGGTTTAGTAATTTTAGAGAATCTTCTCTAAGTTTTTCCGGAATGATAGCAAAAATATCATCAACATATCTCTGCCAAAATTTATAAATCTGTGGGAAGGCCTTTACTATGTGTGTTTCAAAATAGCTCATGTATAGGTCTGCTAAAATAGGTGAAAGTGGGCTCCCCATTGCTAAACCTTTTGATTGTCTGTAGAATTTTTGGTTAAACATGAAGTAATTATTCCTTATGCATAAATCTGTAAGATTTATAATATCATCTATTTCTCTGGGGTCCGTTGTAGTCTGGGTTAGCCATTTTTTGAGGAATGTAGGTATTTTTTCTACTGGAATGCTTGTAAAAAGTGCCTTAACGTCAAAAGAAACAAGTATGTGATTTTCCGGGATGTTGTATTTCTGTAGGTGGTTTATCAATTCCAAGGAGTTTTTTATTCCCAAACTTTGAAATTTGTCATATGATTTTAATTTTCTTACTAACCATTTTGCTATGTGGTATGTAGGTGAATTGATGCCATTGATGATGGGTCTCATGCTGTTGTCTTGTTTGTGGATTTTTGGCAGACAGTACAACCTTGGTAGTGTGGGGTTGGACGATTTTAAGTTGTATTGTTCAGATGTACTTAATGTTTTTGTAATTGATAAAGCTTTATTAACAGAAGTGATACTTTTGGATAATGGATTTTTTGGAATTTTTTCATATTCTGGACTTTCTAACATAAGGTTTACTCTCTGAATATAGTCTCCTGTCTCCATAATTACTAGAGAATTACCTTTGTCGGCTTTTAGGTATACCACAGGCTTCTTATTTAAATTTCTTATTGTTTTGTTGTTAGTATTACAATTTAAATAAGAAGCCTGTGGTATACCTAAAAGCCGACAAAGGTAATTCTCTAGTAATTATGGAGACAGAAGACTATATTCAGAGAGTAAACCTTATGTTAGAAAGTCCAGAATATGAAAAAATTCCAAAAAATCCATTATCCAAAAGTATCACCTCTGTTAATAAAGCTTTATCAATTACAAAAACATTAAGTACATCTGAACAATACAACTTAAAATCGTCCAACCCCACACTACCAAGGTTGTACTGTCTGCCAAAAATCCACAAACAAGACAACAGCATGAGACCCATCATCAATGGCATCAATTCACCTACATACCACATAGCAAAATGGTTAGTAAGAAAATTAAAATCATATGACAAATTTCAAAGTTTGGGAATAAAAAACTCCTTGGAATTGATAAACCACCTACAGAAATACAACATCCCGGAAAATCACATACTTGTTTCTTTTGACTTTAAGGCACTTTTTACAAGCATTCCAGTAGAAAAAATACCTACATTCCTCAAAAAATGGCTAACCCAGACTACAACGGACCCCAGAGAAATAGATGATATTATAAATCTTACAGATTTATGCATAAGGAATAATTACTTCATGTTTAACCAAAAATTCTACAGACAATCAAAAGGTTTAGCAATGGGGAGCCCACTTTCGCCTATTTTAGCAGACCTATACATGAGCTATTTTGAAACACACATAGTAAAGGCCTTCCCACAGATTTATAAATTTTGGCAGAGATATGTTGATGATATTTTTGCTATCATTCCGGAAAAACTTAGAGAAGATTCTCTAAAATTACTAAACCTGCAAGATAATCACATCCAATTTACTATGGAAGTAGAAAGAGACAACACCCTACCCTTTCTGGACCTCAAGATAACTAGAAATCATCATGGTGTAAATTTTGGAATATACAGGAAACCCACACACATAGATAATTACATAAAGAAAAATGAATACAACCCAGTTTCACATCAACTAGCTGCCTTTAGAAGTCTAATTCACAGGCTATACAACGTCCCACTGAGTAAGGATGAATTTTTGAAAGAACAACAACACATAAAAGACATAGCGGTATTAAATGGATTCAACCCAGCCATCATAAGGAATATGATGAAGAGGAAAGAAAAACTGAAGATAAGATCAAAAAATACCACTCTCACACCACTTAATAACACAAATTGGCAATATAGAAAATTCACCTACCATCCATGGGCTTTTAGAAAATTTGAACGAATCTTCAAAAGACTAAACTTAAAACTAGCACCCCAAAACAAATTCAGTCTGAGGAACCTGCTAAATAAACCACTGAAAAATACAATCCCCAACAATTTGAAATCAGGAATTTATCAGATTAATTGTGAAACCTGTGAAAAAAGCTACATAGGAAAAACTAAGAGAAACATGTTAACCAGGCAAAAAGAACACCAGAGGAACATTAAGTTGAAACAAACAGAAAAATCTGCAGTTTCACACCATTTTTGGACAGAAAACCACAACATTGGCCACAACATTAAACTGTTAAAATCTTTAAGTACACCCATAGAATTGGATATTTGGGAAAAAATTTTCATAAACAAAAACCGTGATAAAGTTATAAATTTTGAAATCCCGGCATTAAATGAAGTATTAAACTTAGTGCCACTAACACCAGATGTCAGAGTGATCGGAGCTCCGTAGCAGTGGAAGAAGAGGGAGGTTCATTTAGTCACCAAACAGCTGATGATGAGATCGAATGATCTTGAAAACGTTTCAATTGTACAACAACAAGTAAGTGAAGACTGAGTGTAAACATAGTGACTCATAAATTCAAACTTAAATATGAAGAATACTTCACTGTTAATAATGCTTCTGCTTTTAATATTTATAAGGTTTGAACTGCTTGACTCACCAGATCTAGCCCCAAGCGACTTCTTTTTGTTCCCTCATCTGAAAATTGTGCTCAGAGGTCATAGATTTTCATCAAATGAAGCAATCACCTTCGTGAACAATTATTTTTCAGAGAAAAACGCAGAGTACTATTTGGACGGGTTACAGAGATAGGAGCATCACTAGGAGAAGTGTCTAGAGTTACACGGAGACTATGTTGAAAAACGTCGAGTACTATTTGGACGGGTTACAGAGATGGGAGCATCGCTGGGAGAAGTGTGTACTGTTACAAGGAAACTATGTTGAAAAATGCTGAGTACTATTTGGACGGGTTACAGAGATGGGAACATCACTGGGAGAAGTGTGTAGTTACAAGGAGACTATGTTGAAAAACACCGAGTACTATTTGGAAGGGTTACAGAGATGGGAACATCGCTGGGAGAAGTGTCTAGAGTTACACGGAGACTATGTTGAAAAACGTCGAGTACTATTTGGACGGGTTACAGAGATGGGAGCATCGCTGGGAGAAGTGTGTACTGTTACAAGGAAACTATGTTGAAAAATGCTGAGTACTATTTGGACGGGTTACAGATGAGAGCATCGCTGGGAGAAGTGTGTAGAGTTACAAGGAGACTATGGTGAAAAACGTCGAGTACTATTTGGTCGGGTTACAGAGATGGGAGCATCGCTGAGAGAAGTGTGTAGAGTTACAAGGAGACTATGTTGAAAAATGCTGAGTACTATTTGGACGGGTTACAGATGAGAGCATCGCTAGGAGAAGTGTGTAGAGTTACAAGGAGACTATGGTGAAAAACGTCGAGTACTATTTGGTCGGGTTACAGAGATGGGAGCATCGCTGAGAGAAGTGTGTAGAGTTACAAGGAGACTATGTTGAAAAATAAAAAACAATTTCTGAAAAAATGTCTTGTATCTTTATTAGGTCGGAAACTTCTCAGTTCACCCTTGTAAATCACTGTCAGATTCAAAATAGCTATTAATTCAAACCTGCTTAATGATTCTGCTACATCCCATGCTTATTTTGCTCATTTGTACAACTTGAATGATGTGCCAACATTAAAACTCTATATATGCATGCTTCTCTTTCAGAAAACCGTCTTACTTAAAGCATATGGCTTATGAGCAAAAAAGTTTTAAACATATGTTAACAGCAGCTTCATGACTTTTTTTACATTTATGTTAAAGGTTCTTCAGACAGGACAAGAAATCAATGAGGTTGATAACTCTGGGTTTAGTACCCAAGGACCTACTGTTTATGCCGGTAATCTGGGAAGCAACAAATACATAATTCAGGTAGGTATCTATTAGTGCTTTAGATAATGAATTGTTGCAATTTAAGAATCTATATATGATGGAATATCTCTCTCTGTCTGCCTCTCCCTCTTCTTTCTCTCCTCTCTCATCTCCCTCTCCAAGGTACCAGCTCAAGTTTGACTCCAAAGTCCTCCAATATTAATGCTGTTATGAGCCTGACAATCAAGCAGTGTCATTAACAAATTTTTTTCTCTTTGTCTCTCTGTGCAGGCATGGCCGAGACAAAGATTAGGCATTAAATAACTCAAACTTATATAACTATTAATTGTATAATATTAGTACTGTTAGATTTCTCCATTCAAGAAAATTGACTTAATAGTGTCATTACAAATTTTGGAGAAACTTTCTTTTGTACGACACGAGAATATTTTCTAAGTCCAAAGGTGCACGTATACGCATGCGCAAGCAGACGACCAAGCAACATTGCAACCAACATGAGAAAGATATGTAAAACTTGTAGCCAACCTCTGCAAAAATGCCCCAGACATGTGACACATTCCGTGTGCAAAGGAACATGGTTTGAGCAGGCTAAGGTATCACCCAGTCAAATTTTGTTATTCATGCACTGCTTTGCACATAAACAATCCTATGGCACGGCAATAATGATGCTCTGTAGGAAATGTATGAGCTCACGGACTGTATCGGACTGGTTCGGCTACTGCCGCAAAGTGTGCGGCAGTAGCCAAACCAGTCCGTGAGCTCATACATTTAGTCTGATAGATAGTGTAATTTTGGGACAAGTAAGACTGTTGGCAGCATTGCTTCCAGTGGAGAAACAAGCATAATTTGGCTTCACTGAATTCAATATGGCTACATTACGCAGTAAGTAAATAAACAAACAATAACATTAAAAGAATGCCCTCCAACACGAAATTTCACTAAAAAGTAAAGAAATTATATTAAAAATGATGGTGCTATATAAAAACATCAAAAAGTGTGAAGGAATTAGAAAAAAATTGCCGTGTCGCATATTAGAAAGAAGAGCCCAAATTTTTTACTCTTTCCACCATCTACCTATGTCCTGCTCCGTGACATAGTCGGCTAGAGCCTTGTGCTTTGGTTCACTGCCACAGAATGCTCCTGATATTGATTGCACCACTGGGGGTGCAGATTTTAAGTCCCATGTTTAGGACAGAGCCCACTGAGCATCGTGAGGAAATTGAGGAGCTATGCTAGGTAGCACACACTTTTCTAGAAAGCCAACTTTCCCTCTAGGGTTGTGGTGATAAGTCTGGTAAATTTCCATGAAGGGATGGAAATTTTTTGTTGCAACTTTCTGGTGGTAAACTTGATTATTCAAAAGATTGTACAGAAAATCCGAATGTGCTACAATATGAAGTTCACTGCTGATGGCCATCTTAACTGGTCAGTGTGATAGCTCAGATTGAAAATGGAGAAAACAGAGTTTTGGGATATTAAACCTTTTCATTTGAAGGGCTGGACTGCCGCATAAGTCTAAACTGAATTGGATGAATAGATGAGTCAAACTGAAAAATTCAATGCCATAGTCGGGATTTGAACCATGGATCTCCTGGTTTCCATACCCATTGAACTACTATGGCCAATGTGCTGTCCTGATATTAAATTCTCTAGTTGACTCATATGTCCGGTAAAGAAAATATATAAGAGAGAATATGTAATAAAAGGTTTCTGCAAATGTTTGTCTTGATTAACTTGAAGTATATAGAAGCATAAGTATTTTAAGAACAATTGGTTGAAGAATTGCTAAGTGAATGTAACATCACATTTTTTATGTATAATTGCAGCACTTAATGTGTAATAATATGAGTACTTATTGTGCAGGTATCACAGATGGGTATACGACTACTGCAAGGATTGGATCAGATACAGCACATTCCTATGGACTTGGGCTGTCCAATTGTTCATGCATCATCAGCTGACCCACATGTGGTCATTCTTAGTGAACTTGGGGATGTTATCCTTCTGAGCCTCAGGGAGAGCCGTGGACAAGGTCGGCTCATTGTCACTCGGCCTTCTATTAGTTTAGTAAGTATTTGCTCTTTTAACAACAGTGAAGTAACAAATATTACAGTAAAATATAATTATTTGTCACAAACTTCACTTATCTTTTTAATAAAATTGATGAACTTTCCACAGAATTCAAGAAACTTGTTTCACAAATCCTTATTTACATCTTCAGTCTGTTTATTATGGTAGTTATAGTTACAGCCAATAGGGGATGGGTAAGTTTTATTGCTTAACTGTAAAAATAAAACCAACTTAGACAGAATAGATTGGTGGTATTTCAAAATTCATTACACAATTTTTAAAATAAATGTTTTTTTCCAAACCTTTAAATCTATCATACTACTTAACTGCTTTAATAATTTTACTTCTGGATTTATTTCATGGTCAAATGCCACAGCCGATTCATCAGTCTGTTTATACCTAATATTTCTAAAATGTTCCCTCATTTGGTCTCTAAATTACATTTGGGCTTTCCAACATAAACCCAGTGATAGTCTAAACAATTTAGCAAATTTGTCATTTGCATTTTCAGCCAAGTTATGTATTACTGTTGTTATTGTTACTGCCACTAAAGTGAATGGATTGTTTTTTGTTTCATTGCCATTATAATATAATATCAAAGATAAGTGAAATTTAGTCTGATTAGTGGGGTGGTATTTCTGAGTATGTACCTAGTCTAGCCATAAATACTGTTACAACTGTTACAATGCAAATACCATGCAAAATATTTTAATTAGCTTTTAGTATGTTGTACCTACAGGCATTCATTACTCACAGCACCAATCACTTTTCGAAATGGCCACTTTTTCCACAAATACAGGCTCCAAGTCTTTGTGGCCACTCGTCTATGGCAGAGTGGACAACATCCAGGGGGAAATCTGCCACTGCTGACAATAAGGAACACTTTAAACTTCCAATGGTGGGGTGTCTCCTCTTGCAGACGATGCCCTCAAGCAATGACCACAGTCAGTAGTCCAATGGATTCAGGTCCAGACTACTACTGGGCCAATCTTTGGGCAAAATGAAGTCAGGGACATGATGCTGAAGCCATGCTTGTGTTGACCTGGCTTGTGGGCAGGGGCAGAATCCTGCTGGAAAGTCCATGGTTGGTTGTGAAACAATGTGCCACTCAAGTTATTGACAATAGGCTCCAAAACAGTGCTTTCATACACTCTGGCACTCCTTTTTTGCAATAGTGTAACTGGATGATACCAGAATAACTCACCCCTAACTACGCCATCACTGAGGAGGAATGAAGAGCCCTCTGAACTTTAGGAAACTTATTACTGGCTTCCTGAGATGATGATGATGCATAAACCCTGTCGTTTTGCACATTGAAAGACTCCTCAATAGTGAAAACATTTTCATCAGTGAAGAGGATGTTCCGATGACCATTTTGAGTGTAACGCTGTAGGAGACGTCAACATTTAAGCACTCTCAGCTTCTTTAGGCATGTCCTTTATGTCGGCAACAAGACCTTAGTCCAAAGTCCTCTGACAGAAGCCTGGATGTTGTCCTTTTTGAAATGTTCATTTTACGGGACAAGATAGCCTGCTTCCACACTTTTTGTGCTGCTGGAGTCCTGACACTGCATGGTCTACCCTCCCTCGGCTGATCCTTTATAGTCCCAGTTACAGTGAATTGCTCAATGGTGCGGTACACAAACATACGGCTGATTTTCAGCTTTGACAGCATCTTGAAAATGTCAGTTGCAGATTTTCCAACTTATGCAATGCAATGACGGCTACACAGTTTTCATAATCACCCCATTCCATGGTGAAACCTGCAGCTAAATACTTCCTCTTTCAAAGACAAGCTAACAAGCGTGTGCACACACACAGTTGTTTACATGCCAGATGTACAGTATGTGACAAAAATTTGTAATAATATTTATGGCAAGACTAGGTATTTGCACCATTTCACCTCTTGTTCTGGTGGCTCATCTGGTTAGATGCTGGTCTGCAATTCCAAGGTCACAGATTCAGTTCTGGCCCAGACACACTTTTTAAATGTGCATGAAAGTGACAGCCCCATGTCAGGAGTTTAACTAATATGTGAAAATACTTGTACAAGACTAAATTCCAGCACTGGCAGCGCTGATATAATCTTCCATTTTTAGTCTTGTGGTACATCAGAACTATTGCACAACATAATTTATTGGGAGCTTAGAGACAACACAAAATTTGTTGAGATATTTGGGTTTAATTTAACCAGAAAGTAGTAAAATGGTGCTTGCAGTTGCATTTTTGGTTTGAATACACGTTCAGTCAAATTATATTTAATATACCAGCTTAAGTATAAGGAAGTGTATGTACTGTATAGGGGGAAAAAAAAAAGTCAAAGGTAAATTATTAAATGAAAATGCAGGATATAATAATTTTTCCATGATCAACTTCTGAATTTAACTTTTAAATTGTCTTTAATAATTTAATCATTTGATTTTCAGAATCATATTATTTTCTCACACTCAGGATTTTATAAGCTCTAGAACAAAGGGTCACATAAATTATAGAAGATAATCTGTAAATATTACAGCATCCTCATCCCTTTCTTTTTTAATTGTCAAGAACAGCAATTATTTGTGGTACTTTTGTTAATCAAGAACAGCAATTACTTGTGATTCATTTGTTCATCAAGAACAGCAATTATTTGTGGTTCATTTGTTTATCCAGCACTATAAAGCAGTTGTGTTATTTGCCTTCAGAAACCATACATCACAACACTGTGTGCCTACCGAGATGTCAGTGGCTTGTTTTCCAGTTCAGTGCCTGAAGAAGAAATAGAAGTCAGGATAAAGCAAGAGCTAAAAGTTGAGGATAATTTCAAAAAGTATGTATTTATTATTCGTTTTTCTCTGTTAAGGTTGTTTTATAAATATTTTTTTCAGTGCTTATTTTATATTTAATGTCAAATTATTAAGATTACATGCATTTACGTTTGCCCCTTTTACTTTCTCTTCTAAATAAGAAAAGGAGGCATTGCACTCCACCCTAAAATTCAATAGTGAGGCTTTAGCAGAAATACATATTTTGAGGTTCCCTGGACTCAACAAAAGCATTCTTAGAGAGGGGTTCGGGCAAAGAGATGAGGGTAAGTGTATGAAAATGTTGAAAAAAACTGCCACTCTAAACTGCCCTTTACATGGAAAAAGTTAAAAAATTTTGATATCTTTTGTTTTGTCAAAAATTACTGTCATATTTTAAGATCATATTTTAAGATCATTAATATCATATTTTAAGATATATACAGAACCAATTGAGCTCTCAAAACATGTCCTCTTAGTGAAAATGTAATACTGTGTCAATAAACTGACTCAGATATGCTATAGTGGCTAAATGAAAACAGGAAGTTGTGCCAAACTAACTTTATTTGTCACTAGAATTGTTAATCTAATGCTGACTTAAAATCACTTTCACTATTTACAAATACACAGAATAAGCACGTCAGTTTGATGTTCCTTTATGTCTCTGTTTCGTGCAGCAACTTATGCTATTTGTAGCTTTCAAGGCTTCCTGCCTGTCGACTGACAATCACTTTTATGCTGATCACTGCTGATACTCATTGGTAAACTCACAACTAGCAAGAACTGAACTGAAGGCCAGCTTTTGCCAATTGCATCGTGTCCATCAATTAACTTAAATAATAAGAGGGCTCTTCTTTCTAATATGTGATGCTGGCGATTTTTTCCAAGTCCTTCACACTCTCATACATGTTTAATATGGCTTCTTTACTTTTTAGTGCTATTTGGTGCTGCAGGGTATTCTTTTAACGTTACTGAAGTCATAACTTAATTGTCCTTTATTTACTTACTGTGTATGTAGCTATACTGAAGAATTCAGTGTAGGCCTCCTCATTATTAAAATAAAAGGACAAGTCCATTTTATGATATGTTGAGCCATTTCCCGATTTTCAACAATGTACTGAACAAATCTTAAATATTCAAAGAATGCACAGAACGAACAGCCTTCACTTCTAACAGTGCAATAGGCAATTCTGCTGGACAGCAAGCTTACTTTTGTAAAGCAATGAAACCTGAGACATGGTTAGTATTTTCAAAAACTGACCTGCACTAAATGCATCCACATGTCTTTTTGCACCAATGTTGCACAGATGTCTGGAGCATTTTTCCAGAGGTTGGCTACAAGTGTTGCACATGTTTCTCATGTTGACTACAACGTGAAGTCCTGCAGGCTGTCTGCTTGCGCAAGCTTATACCTGCACCTCAGGACTTAGAAAATATTCTCGCATTACACAAAAGAAAGTTTCTCCAATAAGATTTTAATGATGAAGCAGGACTCAAGTGCTTACTATGGTAAGTCGCCACAAACGGTATATCTCGAGTACGAGAGCCCCTAGTGGTTTACGGGAAAATATATGAGTCATTTGGAAAGTTTACTGTCAGGACAGCACATTAGCCATGTAGCTCAATGGGTAAGAGCGACTGGATGGAAATCAGGAGATCCCAGCCATGGCATTGAATTTTTCATGTTGACTCTATCTACAAGGTGTGTTCAGAAAGAAATGAGCTGGAGACATAATTACAGAAACCAGTTCCTGTATGTTAGAAGTATTGGCCCTGGCTGTTGAGACACTTGTTCCACTGTGACACACGGCAGTGAATGGCTGTCTGATGAAAGTCCTGGGGCTGCAAGGTGAGCCAGTTCTGCATGTACAGCTGGACATTGTCCGAGGTGAATCGTTTGCTCCTCAGAGCCTTTTTAAGGGGACCAGACATGGCGTAATCACAGGGAGAGAGGTCTGGACTGTATGGAGGGTGGCTGAGAACCTCCCATTTGAATTTCTGCAGGATTGCCGCAACGGTGTTGGCCATATGAGGCTTTGCATTGTCATGGAGCAGAATGACCCCATGGTGAGATTGCCTGGTCATTTTGATTTGATCGCTTGGCGAAGGTTGGTTAAGGATTGCGAGAAATACTGGGCATTCACTGTTGTCCCATGCTGCAGGAAGTGTATCAGAAGGGGGACATCTTGGTCAAAGAAAATCGTCAACATCACCTCTCCTGCACTTGTGTGGATGCCCTTGGCTTTTTTTTTTTTTTTTTTTTTTTGTGGTAGTGATCCTGGATGCTTCCACTGGAGACTTTGTTGTTTTGATTCTGGTTCGAAGTGATGACACCATGAATCATCTCCAGCCACCACTCGTGCCAGAAAATCATTTTATTCCCTAGCATAGCGCTGCAGATGACCAAGACAGTGAGCCATTTGACATGCTTCCTGGTGTGGTTGAAGACTGTGCAAAAGTAGTCGTTCCTTCATGATGGTGTGAACACTTCCAACGCTCAATCCAATCTCGGCGGCTATGGCTTTCTCTGTCACTCGGCGGTCCTGAGTAATGAGTGCATCAACCAGCTGGACGATGCCATTGGTAATGTAATATGGTGCTCTAGACCGTGCATCATCAGCTAATGACACCCGTCCTCCCCTGAAGCGCTTGTGCCATGCCTTGACCCTTGCAAGGGATATGCAGGTTCGCATTACACTTGTGACATTTGTCAATGAATGTCCGTTCCCTCTACTCCTTCTGCTGTCAGAAAACAATCAACACCTCTTTGCTCTTCTGCTGATGCCTCCATTTCACTGTTTGCAATGCAAATGGCAGCGTTGGATGATATATGCATGCTGCTGCTAGCTTTGTATGGTCACATGACGTGCATGCGAGCCTTCTAATAACGGCTGTGAACTTCCACGCTCTGGTCGGAACAACACTTTGTTACACACGTCACGATATTACCATCCTGTTACCGGTTTATGCATACCAGACTGTGGCTCATTTCTTTTTGAATTCCCCTTATATATAAATTTAAGTATTTGTTTACTGTTGAACAACAGTTTTGTTGGGACCTCTTGAATGTGGACTGTGTAGACACTACATTGATGCATAAAGTTGTAGTGAAAAAACTCTAAGTTCATTAATATATTTTGTAAAATGAGTTTTATGCATTTAATGCAAGAAAAGTGATACAAGCCAAATTAACTGAATAAAGCAGGACCAATTTCTAAATAATGTTTGCTTCATATCTTTATTGTTTGCAAAGTTTTACACATGCAAGGTTATTAGTTTTAAAAAACTGATGCATTATCAAAACCTCATTTGTAAGTAATTCTGAGTTATAAGTAATCTTTCGTCTTCCCCTTAATATATGACTTATAAATCAGATTCTACTGTATTTATTTATAATTTAATTGAATTTTGTTTTTAGTGTATCATTTCCATTTTGTATTATTTAGACTTAATGTTGTGATTTTTGCAGGGAAGTTGATGATGAGGATGAGATGCTATATGGAGAAACTGATGTGCCGCTGTTTGAAGCACCAAAGCCAACTGAGCCTCCTAGTAGCAAGGTTACAGCGCCAACTGTTAACACTCCTTGGTACTACTTTCATTTACACTTTCTCTGTTATTTACTTAACTTAGAAATAGTATTGCATTCATCCCAGAATTTTAGTATATTTCATTGTTTAAAGGTGCCAGAAACCATGACTTTCTGCTGATATAAATACCAAGGTAAGATAAGGTTATGTTATGTGGTCAGACAGGGACTTTGCCAATGCATCCATGCAGCATTTTGTACCTGTGCTCCATGAGGGAGGCACTCCAGGAAGTGAGAGGGACATAGCATAAGGCAGAGTCTGTACCATTTACAAATGAATCTGCCCCATGCCATCTAGTTCATCCGGCAGTTGCACCCATAGAAGCCAGACACAACCTCCGTAAGGCTGAAAGCTGGAGACTGCACCCCTGTGTCATAAAGCTATACAAATTCCCTGCCATGCAGTGCCTAAGACATCTGTTGATGTGGTAACCCTGAAAAGACCAATTGGATGAAAGATGGTGTGAAATAGAGGGAGATGAAATTTAGAAACTATTTGTAGTTGAAAGTAATGAGTCGGTAATTAAAAAACAAACATCACTTAAATTATCCTTACTTGGACATGTTTCGGAGAACGTTTTGTCCCCATCGTCAGTAGTTATCCGACTGGTTGGATCCGTGGTTTCTTGAAGTGAGCTGGTTGTCTGTGGCGGCATCTGTTATCTGTGAGGTGAACTTTCAAAGAGTTTTCAGGCAGCAATTCGAAATTTAAAGTATACTGTTTGTTTTTTATAATTAGCAACTTTTCCCAAACATCGAGTTCGGCTGCATTACTGGCTGATTTTAATAGTTTTATATTTGGTACAATTTCATGATTGGTAGACCAGAAATGGTGAGCTATTGCTGATTTTTCTATTTGTTTGTATTTCATGCATCTCATATGTTCCTGTAGCCTAATATGTAAACTTCTTTTGGCTTTTCCTATGTAGAACTTATTGCAATCTGAGCAGTTGATTTTATATATACCTGATTTCTTGTTTTAAGGTACTGGGTCTTTCAGGTTGTTGTATAATAAGTTTTTTAAACTGAATTTATTTACTGGGGCTAGGGTGATGTACTTCTTGAATATTATGTTGAATTAATGATGCATTCTGAGATGATATGTGAATTTCCTGAACTGTGTCTTGGTTTTTGATTCTGTTAATTTTGTGGTATCCAATATGTGTTTCTGTTTCTTGAATTTCCAAATTTTCTTATCTATTAATTGTTTACTGTATCCATTAATACTGTATCCAAACAATTACTGAACAACCTGAGAAGTCTGGGCTGGCAGAGCATTGTTTTGATAACGATCATAGAGCCAATTTTCGGGAGACGACCATCTTGGCAAAATGCAACAGTTACTGGGAGCGGAGAATTAAGGAGGCTTTGGCGATTTCCTCTGAAAGGAGCACACTTAATCGTGATGCTGGATTTCAGTTCAGCTCTTCTTGGAAACCAGCCTTAAAAATGAAAATCTGTCAATTTAAGAAGCAAAGATCAAAACAGCTTGATAATCAAGTTAAGTAGTTAGGTTTCTCTGACACAATTTTCTGTACTCACGCCATCTCCTGACCTGGCATTTAATTTACTGAAAACAGTCTTTTGTTCAGTAATGCGAATTTTGATAGTGTTTTGTCTTTGTTTATATTGGTGTTATATCCAGTGATTCATTTGTGGTTATAACATTTAATAAATATCCTGATGATGGGAGAGATGCACACTCCCGAAATGTCAATATCTAATCATCTTTTCACCTGGCTGGCTGCCCAAGAAGAAAGTGAGTGTATTCGTCGCCAGGAAAGCTTCAGGTCTTATTTTAGGATGAGTCATGTTTAAACACACAAGCTTCACTTACGTACCTATATTGAGGACATGTTTTGTGAACTACTGTCGCATCTTCAGTCATAGCAGAGCTGAAGATGTGAACAATAATTTGTGAAACATGTCCTCAATATAGGTACACAAGTGAAGCTTATGTGTTTAAATATGATCTTGAATTTAATTAGTAACTTAGATATATGTGTTTGGAGGAATTTAGTAACAGTGACATCGAAATTAATCTCGGAAACAATTTGTAGTTGGTTTATTAATACTCGTCACTTACTTGTTTATATTTATGAGGGACTAGTTTCAAAGGCATTCGCCTCCATTTTCAATCTCTTTCCAACTGACATCTGTTGTTGTCTGCTCTCTCTCTCTCTCTCTCTCTCTCTCTCTCTCTCTCTCTCTCTCTCTCTCTCTCTCTCTCTCTCTCTCTCTGGTGGTGAAACTATGAACTTCTTTGTCAAATTATCTACTGGTGGTATTTCAAAGTTCATTACGCGATCCTTATTTTTCCATATGAATATGTTCTCCCATGTTGTCAATTTAGAGTGATAAACCAAAATAAATTGACAACATGGGAGAACATATTCATATGGAAAAATAAGGATCGCATAATGAACTTTGAAATCACACCAGAAGATAATTTGACAAAGAAGTTCATTGTTCCACCACCAGAGAGAGAGCAGACAACAACAGATGTCAGTTGGAAAGAGATTGAAAATGGAGGCAAATGCCTTTGAAACTAGTCTCTCATAAATATAAACAAATAAGTGACGAGTATTAATAAATCAACTACAAATAGTTTCTGAGATTAGTAACTTGGATGTTATTTCTGTGGTTGTAATTGCATTAAGAGTAGTCTGACTGTCAGCCTATGGAGATTTGCTGTGATACAGGTTTCATTTGCATGAACTACAGTGTGGAATACTATGATACTGCTACTTAGAGGGACAAAACTGTCATCTCAGACTTTTCCCTGATTTCCAGCTTCAATTGCCTTGTAAATATATCCTCAAAGTTTTGAGTAAGTGACTCCATTAATTAGTAACATTATTTTGTTGTAGGTGGCATAGATACATGCAGGAGATAAAACCTACGTATTGGCTGTTTGTAATACGAGACAATGGCAATTTGGAAATCTACACATTGCCAGATTTCAAATTAAGCTACTTGGTGCGCAACTTGGGTATGGGAGCCAGAGTGTTGACTGATACTTTAAGGATCATTCCCACACCAGTAACCACGACCTCACAGCCGCCTGCTCCAGAACCAGAAAATACAGTACGAGAGATTCTCATGGTAGCTCTGGGACATCATGGCACCCGACCATTGCTGGTTGTCAGGCTAGATGATGATCTTCTCTTATATCAAGCATATCGCTATCCTCGAGGAAATCTGAAAATGCAGTTCCGACGTTTGACACACAATATAGTCATCAGGGAAAGACGGGGAAGGTATGTTATTTTAACAATCTAACCTGTCTCTGCCCTTCTGTTTATTTTTCCTTTCTCCACATAAATATTGCATTTGGTCAGAATATTTAAAATCAGAATTATAATAGAAATACTTCGAGATTTAACTGCATACGAAAGTGAAGCAGATGTTCACTAAGAGTGTATAGGAACAAAGGCCATTGCAGGACTTTACAGTGAGGATACATTCTACAGCCTTGTAAGGAGAAACAGAATGTTAGATTCTCACCACAGATATGAAAAAGTATTAAATTGTAACATAAAATTACAAACAGATTGGTATATGATACCCTGACACCATATGATGCCCTGAGCTTATCTGTATGTCTATCATGATGTTTTCCTTAACTTGGCTGCAATAAGATGTATAGACTGCAGATTTAAAATGTCATTTTATTACAAATAACCTGTAGTAACCAACAGTAAATGAGCATAAACATTCAGTAATGAATGATCTGAATTATAAAGTCACATGTTTATATAAGGTGCGTTCCAAAAGAAACGAGCCGCAGGCATAATTACAGAAACCAGTTTCTGTATGTTAGAAGTATTGGCCCTGGCTGTTAAGACACTTGTCCCACTGTGACACAAGGCGGTGAATGGCTGTCTCATAAAAGTCCCGAGGCTGCGATGTGTGCCAGTTCCTGTATGTTAGAAGTATTGGCCCTGGCTGTTGAGACACTTGTCCCACTGTGACACAAGGCGGTGAATGGCTGTCTCATAAAAGTCCCGGGGCTGTGATGTGAGCCAGTTCCTGTATGTTAGAAGTATTGGTCCTGGCTGTTGAGACACTTGTCCCACTGTGACACAAGGCGGTGAATGGCTGTCTCATAAAAGTCCCGGGACTGCGATGTGAGCCAGTTGCTGTATGTTAGAAGTATTGGCCCTGGCTGTTGAGACACTTGTCCCACTGTGACACAAGGCGGTGAATGGCTGTCTCATAAAAGTCCCAGGGCTGTGATGTGAGCCGTTCCTGTATGTTAGAAGTATTGGCCCTGGCTGTTGAGACACTTGTCCCACTGTGACACAAGGCGGTGAATGGCTGTCTCATTAAAGTCCCAGGGTTGTGATGTGAGCCAGTTCCTGTATGTTAGAAGTATTGGCCCTGGCTGTAGAGACACTTGTCCCACTGTGACACAAGGCGGTGAATGGCTGTCTCATTAAAGTCCCAGGGCTGTGATGTGAGCCAGTTCCTGTATGTTAGAAGTATTGGCCGTGGCTGTTGAGACACTTGTCCCACTGTGACACAAGGCAGTGAATGGCTGTCTCATAAAAGTCCTGGTTTTGCGATGTCAGCCAGTACCTGTATGTTAGAAGTATTGGCCGTGGCTGTTGAGACACTTGTCCCACTGTGACACAAGGCAGTGAATGGCTGTCTCATAAAAGTCCTGGTGCTGCGATGTGAGCCAGTACCTGTATGTTAGAAGTATTGGCCCTGGTTGTTGGGACACTTGTTCCACTGTGACACAAGGCGGTGAATGGCTGTCTCATAAATGTCCCGGGGCTATGATGTGAGCCAGTTCCGCATATTCAGCTGGATGTCGTCCGAGATGAATTGTTTGCCCCTCAGAGCCTTTTTAAGGGTACAAAAATGATGTATTCACAGGGAGAGAGGTCTGGACTGTATGGAGGGTGGCAGACAACCTCCCATTTGAATTTCTGCAGGAGTGCTGTGACTGTGTTGGCCATATGAGGCTTTGCATTGTCATAGAGCAGAATGACTCCATGGGTGAGATTGCCTGGCTGTTGTGATTTGATCGCTTGGCAAAGGTTGGTCAAGGAATGTGAGTAACGCTGGGCATTCACTGTTGTCCCGTGCTGCAGGAAGTGTATCAGAAGGGGGCCATCTTGGCCAAAGAAGAACATCAGCATAACCTTTCCTTCACTTGTGTGGATGCCCTTGGCTTTTTTGGTAGTGGTGACGCTAGATGCTTCCACTGGAGACTTTATTGTTTTGATTCTGGTTCGAAATGATGACACCATGACTCATCTCCAGCCACCACTTGTGCCAGGAACTCATTACCGTTCGTAGCATAGCGCTGCTGATGACCAAGATAGTGGGCCATTCGACATGCTTCCTGGTGTGGTTGAAGACTGTGGGGTACCCTTTGGGCACACACTTTGCGCAAGAGCAGTTGTTCCTTCATGATGGTGTGAACACTTCCGACCCTCAGTCTGACCTCGGCAGCTATGGATTTTACTGTCACTCGGCAGTCCTGGGTAATGAGTGCATCAACCAGCTGGATGATGTCATCAGTAATGCAGTGTGGTGCTCCAGACCATACATCATCAGCTAATGACACTCGCCCTCCCCTGACCCTTGATTAGGAATACACATTGATCAATATTTAAAATGGAATATTCATATCGAACAGATAACCAAGAAACTGAATTCATAATGAATATAGAAACCAAAAAAATTGTTTACTATAGCTATTTTCATTCCATCTTGGCCTATGGTATAATATTGTGAGGAAATGCATCTGGATGGGAAACAGTATTAAAAATTCAAAAAAAAAAAAAAAAAAAAAAAAGATGGTACGCATAATGTTACATGCCAGCTTTAAAGATTCATGCAAACCATTATTTACAACATTAAATATTTTAGCAATGCCTTCTGTATATATTTTAGTTACTTATGTATATAAAAATTATGACAAATTTATGCAAAAACAAAACCGTCATCATTACAGCACTCATAAAGAATCCAGCATAAAATACCCTATGCCTAGACTAACACTATACACAAAAAAAAAAAAAACAAAAAAAAAAAACACCCTATTATATGGGTGCTCCAAAGATTCAAAGAAATAAACACTTCAAAATTGTGCAATGAAAGTATAAAAGAAATGTTATTAGATAAGACATATTAGTCCATACAAGAATTCATGGAAGACATAATATTATAATTACCGACAATTTATATTGCATAAATAATACCTTGTATACAATCTACACATTAGAATTAGTTTTCTCTTTTATGTTAATTCTTGTTTTATATATAACCTGAGGAGTCACCAGATTACCAGCTTGTGCTCACAATGTAATCGTTATGTGACAATAAAGATTCTATTCTATTCTTGCAAGGGATATGCAGTGTTTGCCGTACACTTGTGACATTCGTCCGTTGCCCCTACTCCTTCCGCTGTCAGAAAACGAACATCTCTTTGCTCTTCTTTTGACGCCTCCATTTCACTGTTTGCAATGCGACTGGCAGCGTTGGACGACTGATACATGCTGCTGCTAGCTTTGTATAGTCATGTGACATGCACACCTGCCCTCTAGCAATGGGCTGTGAACTTCCATGCTCTGATTGGTACAATACTTCGTTACACACGCCAGTTACCAGTCACCAAAGTATAAACTTGAAAGAAGCGTAGGGACAGTGAAGCACAAATTAGTACAAAAGTGAATCGAGAATATATTGACACATTGCTTCACTCACACTGTTTATTCACAGGACATGTTTCAAGAGCTCTTGCTCCTATCCTCAGCTGATACTCGATTCACTGTGAATAAACAGTGTGAGTGAAGCAATGTGTCAATATATTCTCGATTCACTTTTGTACTACCAGTCACCAGTTTGCACATACCAGACTCCGGCTTGTTTCTTTTTGAGTGCCCCTTATACAAATAACCTCTAGTAATCAGCAGTAAATGGGCATAAATATTCAGTAATGAACAATCTGAATTGTAAAGTCAACTCTTGCATGTAAATTGTTCAACTTGTTTATATTTTATGACTGCAAGATATAAATTTGCCATACTTGGTAACAAATTTGTTCACAGTTGATATTATGAACTGTAAGAAATGGACTAGAAAATCTGTATAGTCTAGGACGTCATCTTTGCTTTAGTACTTTTTTGTTGTGGTACCAGGAGAAATTTTAACACGTGTGTTAAAATCAAGCTGTACTACCAAGTCCTTAAGGGTCTTACAAAAGGAATTTCCATTTATTTTTAATGTAATTCTTGTACTTGTACTGCGCTGAACATTTTACATATTCTAAATTTTGTGTTATTATAAAATTATTGTGCTTTGCTGGACGACAGAAAGTTTTACTGGTTTCAGTTTCAGAAAGTTGTTGTCAAGTATGAAAATTGCAACAGTATTGTTTAAGGTTATATTTGGTAATTTCTAAAAAGATTGTAATTACTACTAATTTTTATTTTCTGTTTTCAGATCAAGAAGGAAAGCTATGGATGTCATAGAGCACTATGATATAAGAGTGTCTCAGCTACGTTATTTTAGCAATATAGCTGGTTACAATGGGGTAAGGCATAGATGTAATTGGTATTAGTTTTTAAAGTTTGTCTACACTCAGTTGGTGGTGTTAGAAGAATTAGTTATCATTGATTCCCCTTATAAATGGAAACTAACTTTGGTATTTTAGTTGTGAATCTCCCTAGCATTAGGCATAAAGATTTGCAAGAAAATCCCCCCTACCCATCTCGAACTACTGTTATATGAAAAAACTTTTATCTTCCTTTTTCTAAAAAAATGTTGCTAACAATTTTGACTGAAATACCACTTTTTCATGATAAATAAAATGTATATCTTGTCCTCAGAAGTGCTCTTCATTCTGAATGACTTTTGTATAAGTGGTAAACTCTAAGAGATACTAATAAATACATAAAATGTGAAGCTATTAACAGTGAAGTAAACAAATGTATACAAATATAACAATTTGTAACTTAAAACTTCACTTATCTTATAAGAAATGATGACACTTTGCTTATAAATTGTTTGGGATCACGATTTCATGGAAATGTTTCCACATCATCAGCCGGAACCAACAAAACTGTCATCATCATTACAAACGCTGGATGTTAATAAGTTCTTGTTAGTACTACCAAAATCTGAAAATAAAACAAATTTAAAAACAGAATCGACTGCCGATATTTCAAAATTCATTATGCGATGTTTGTTTTTTAAAATAAATATCTTTTCCCTAACCATTAAATCTAACACACCATTTAATTTTTTTAATAATTTAACTTCTGGATTTATTTCATGGTTAAATGACCAAAAATTATCTGCTACGGCTGATTTATCAGTATGTTTATAATTAATGTCAAGAAAATGTTCTTTCGCTCAGGTTCCCAAATTACAAATTATTTTCATAACATTAACTACAAACAGCTAAATTATTAAAACAATTAAATGGTCCGATAGATTTAATGGTTTGGGAAAAGATATTTATTTTAAAAAACAAACATCGCGTAATGAATTTTGAAATATCAGCAGTCGATTCTGTTTTTAAATTTGTTTTATTTTCAGATTTTGGTAGTACTAACAAGAACATATCAACATCTTTATTTCTTATAACATAAGTGATGTTTTAAATTACAGATTGTTACATTTGTATATATCTAAGAGATACATTAAATATTTCTATGATAAAAGAAACAATCTTATTACGAGGGCTATCCAGAAAGTAGATTACGTTTTCGTCTGTTTCTGCTAGGGGCGGGGCTAGCGCGGCCATCTTGGGGTCAGAGCGTTGCGCAGCTCAGTCGGCATCTAGCCGTGCTAGTGAGAGGTTCGTGCTGTGCTCCGTTCAGATACTGTGACGGTTTGAAATGTCTGCGTTAATTGAAAATCCCGCGAGCTGCGAGGTGCGTGCAGTAATAAGGTTTCTGACTGCAAAAAACTGTAAACCGATAGAAATCTATCGGCAGCTTTGTGAAGTGTATGGGGACAACATTATCACTGAAGGTGGAGTGCGTCAGTGGGTCATCAGATTTAAAAATGGCCGAACCAATGTTCACGATGAAGATCGAAGTGGGAGACCCAGCATAGTGACTGCCGAACTTGTCGAAAAAGTCGATGCTAAAGTCCGTGAAAATCGAAGGTTCACCGACCTGGCACCGAGCGACTTCCACTATTCCCAACAATGAAGAAGTGGCTGGCTATGCAGCGTTTTGATGACGACGCACAGCTGCAAGAAGAGGTAACGAAGTGGTTGAAGGCGCAGGCGGCCGAATTTTTCGACGAAGGAATTTCCAAGCTCGTACATCGCTACGATAAATGCCTTAATTTGAATGGTGACTATGTCGAAAAGTAGTATTTGAGTGTGGCTTTCATCTGTATATAATAAAATTTCTTTCCTATACTTTGTTTACTTTTTATTCCAAAATGTAATCTACTTTCTGGATAGCCCTCGTATAAAGCACAAGTTATATAAAATACAGGCTTTTTTTAACAATCAATTTATTTTTAAACTATACATATTTTTATCAATCTGAGATATTTGTTGATATTTGGTAACAACAGAAGGAAAGTCACCAAATGTAACGAAGAGCCTTGTAATAGTGGAAATATGTGACACTTGGCTTTTGTTAATTTCAGTATATTTCTCTCTCTAAATCTTATCCTTATTGGAAGTTCAACTTTTAATGCACATTTGTGGATTATAGGTTTTCATATGTGGACCATATCCGCACTGGTTGTTCTTAACTTCACGAGGTGAACTTCGAACTCATCCTATGGGTATAGATGGTACAGTGACTTGTTTCGCTGCATTTCATAATATTAACTGTCCTCAAGGATTCCTTTATTTTAATAAAAAGGTAAGTTCTATAAAACTACAGAGCTCTATGGAGCAAAATGTAAGATATAGTTGTAGATTAAAGTTGCTGTTTGCTTCCCAAATATTGGGCTGTACTATAAGAAGTTAGTATAGCCTCTCACCTTGTCTACAGGAAAAGCGTGACGCAGCAGTATAAATGTAACACTAATGCCCGATTTCACCAATAGATATTAAAATTGACATTAACAAATGTAACGTAACAATTGTCACAGCTGTTAAATTTCTTACATTTCACTAACCTGTTTTCCGAAAATGTTAACAAATACGTGTTAACTCCAAGAAACTTGTTAATATTACAGCTATAGAAGGCTATGGACGAGTTTTATTATTTTCTGAACGTACTGCGATGTGCTTTTGTTTTCAATTTCGTCTGCACACAGCTGAAAAAGTAGCAGGTGAACAAAATCATAAATAACAGCTGTGAGACAAATTTCTCATCCATGGAGAAAGAATTGTTAATTAAATTGGTGACGAAGTATAAGGATATCGTGGAAAATAAAAGGACAGATGCGGTGAATGTAAAAGAGAAAGATGTCACGTGGGAAACTATTGGAAACATATTTAATTTAAATGCGTGTGTCAGTACTAGAAGCACGAAACAACTTCGTCAGTATTACTAAATTTAAAACGAGGTACGAAGGACAAGTTGTTGAACGTTTCAAGACGGGGGGTGGACAGTGTATATCCTCATAATTCAGTGAATTATAAAATTGCAGTTATTATTACTTGTAGCAAAGGCGACATCGGCATATTCCTTTTGATGCATGTTCTAACATCACGTAAATTTAAAATGAGGAGCGAAGAAGGACAAGTGACGAGTGACTTGAACGTTTCAAGACGGGAGGTGGACAGTGTATTATCCACATAATTTAGTGAATTATAAAATCACAAAATTATTAATACTTGAAGCAAAGGCAAGATAGGCATATTCCTTTTGATGCATGTTCTAATTCAGTATTACGTAAATTTAAAACAATGTGCGAAGAAGGACAAGTGATGAGTGACTTGAATGTTTCAAGACGGGAGGTGGACAGTGTATTATCCACATAATTCAGTGCGTTATAAAATCGCGAAGTTATTAATAGTTGAAGTAAAGATGAGATCGGCATATCCCTTTCGATGCATGTTCTAACCTCTCTTGTACTTCCGCAGTAACCTTCACAGTAATTTGTTTCAACAGTCTATACCTCTTTAGAAAATGTTCTTCTGATAGATCCTCAAAATAATATCTCCTCATATTCCGTACTCTATTACGAATGTCATTTAGACGATCTTAAATATAGCAAATCAACATCAACAGTTGCGTTCACGCCTGCCTTCTTGACTGTTTACAATTGTTAAGGACTTAGCATCAGAAATATGACTTGTTAGTTTAATAAGAGATTTAAGACGAGTGTTAGGCTAACACTTGATGGTGAAATGCAATTTTTGGTATAACTATTGCTAAAGTTGTGTTAAGTCTTAACATCTGTTGGTGAAATCTGGCATAAGTATTAGGTAAAATACAACATTCAAAGCTCTTTTTATTATTTTCAAAGGGAACTAATACAAATATATATAAATATGGGGAAATAATAGATACAGGAAGTGCATGAATTATGAGTAATGGTGCTACTGGAAGAAAGAGGTCTGAGGAGAGTATACATGTCTCTTTGTTTCTCACATCAGCTTCAACAATCTATGGTATACATTTGTTGCTGGCCCTTGATGTACAATAATTTTTAGACAATAAAGAAATTGTAAGAGTTCTAATTCTTCTCGGGAAGCAAGCCAGGTGAAAAGATGATTAGAAATTGACATTTTGGGAGCATACATCTGTCCCATCATCAGGATATTTATTCAATGTTATAACTACAAATGAAAAAGACAAATATAAACAAAGACAAAATACTATCAATATTTGCATTACTGAACAAAAGACTGTTTTGAGTAAATTAAATGCCAGGTCAGGAGATGGCGTGAGTATAGAAAATTAATTGGGTCAAAGAAACGTAACTACTTGATTATCAAGCTGTATAGATTTGTGCTCCTTAAGTCGACAGATTTCCAATTTTTTCCAACTTGTCTCATGTATATGAGAACTCCTGGTGGTTTACTGGAAAAATGTAAGTTAGAGAAAATTTAAGTCTGGTTAAAACAAATTGGCCCCACTATTCTCTGTGCGGATATTGCACACCAAACTCCAATTTTAACCGGGTGCATAGGTGACATAGGTGACATGGATGACATGTGGATTTTCGATGGTCCAATTGTGACCAGATAAATGGAACCATGCTTCTTCTGTGAACCATGTGATGGACAATATGGCAGGATTTTGCACAGTGAACGTCTGAAGCCAACGACAATAATTCAATCTTTTACCTTATCTGGTTCCTGTAGCTGATGAACAACTGTAACCCTATATGGCTTTAGGCTTGTACTTGTTGCAGCTCTCTGACATATTGAGTAGGTGTACCCTGTTTCCTGCAACAATCGTCTTAAGAATTTTTTGCGTGGCTGCTCCAGTTCTGCTCTTATGTCAACAACAACCATGGGAAGCCTAGATATATGATGCTTGGCTTTTTCACTCACCAGAGATCCAGTTGTTTCCAATTTAATACAAAAGTGAATCGAGAAGATATTGACACATTGCTTCACTCACACTGTTTATTCACAGGACATGTTTCAAGAGCTCTTGCTCCTTTCCTCAGCTGATACTCGATTAGTGAAAGTTTTAGTGGTTTCTTCTTTCTCCGTATTGTCATCACGCCATCTATTGACAAAACGGAGAAAGAGGAAACCACTACAACTTTCACTAATCGAGTATCAGCTGAGGATAGGAGCAAGAGCTCTTGAAACATGTCCTGTGAATAAACAGTGTGAGTGAAGCAATGTGTCAATATATTCTCGATTCAATTTTGTATTAATTTGTGCTTCACTGTCCCTACGCTTCTTTCAAGTTTATACCTTGTTTCCAATTTGTTTACCAGTTCCAGTATTAGGTTTCTTTTGAGAGAATTGCAAACACCAAATTCTCAATTAATAGCAATAGCAATTAGGAATAAAACATAGACATCTGCGCATCTAGTGACAAGGAATCGAAACTCCAGAAGATTATGCTTAATTTGGTGCTAAAATTGGGTCATTGAATGAATTTCCAACAAAATAATTAAAGAAATGTGTCAGTTCTTTATAAACACTCTATAGAATGGGAAGCTGAGAACCACAGCAGTTAAACAGCATCAACAATCTGCTGTACGACATGAACTTTTTTCAGTTCAAAACTCCTCAAATTAATGAAACTATTTATAGTTGGTTTTTTATCATGCTATGTCATGTTTCAATTTTTGAGGGACTAGTTTTGGGAGCTGTTGCTTCCATTTTTAATGTCGAAGGTTATAATACTTTTTCTGTGTGTTTACATCTTCCAGTCTGAGCTGCGGATCTGTGTTCTGCCTACACATCTTTCTTATGATGCTCCTTGGCCAGTGAGGAAAGTACCATTGCGATGTACTCCACATTTTGCTACATACCATTTGGAAAGCAAGACATATTGTGTAGTCACTAGTCTTGCAGAACCCACAAATAAGTACTACAAATTTAATGGAGAGGACAAGGTAAACTAAAACTTAACAAATAATAGATAAGGATAAGAGCATATTTAATTCTTAGTGGCAATGCTTTGCTTATATATGGAGCAGTTATTTTTGTTTGGCATTATCTTTGATAATGCTAAATAGTCTAAAAAAAGGAAAGAAGAATGTTTAAAAATGTTACAATGTTTATATTAAGTATATGGAAGTGAAAAAGAGACAAACAAGATATATACAAGGGCGGTTCCATAAGTAATGCATCCATTTTTTTTTTTTTTTTTTTCTGAAAGAGCGGTTGTTTTATTCAGCATTCAAATACACCATGTTATTCCCCAATCTTTTAGCTATGGAACATTATTTTTCAACATAATCTCCGTTCAATGCTACGACTTTACACCACCTTGAAATGACAGCCTGTATGTCTACATCCACTTGTTGATGTCGGAGCCAAATAACTTCATCATCCACATAGTGTGTCCCATGGATTGCGTCCTTCATTGGGCCAAACATATGGTAACCCAACATTGCTGGATTGGGGCTGTAGGAAGGATGCAGAGAAATAGCCCACTGAAGTTTTGTGAGCTCATCTTGGTTGGGAAGACTTGTGTGAGATCTTGCGTTGTCATGGAGAAGAAGAAGTTTGTTTGGATTTTTGTGCCTATGAACATGCTGAAGTCATTTCTTGAATTTTAGGAAATAGATTCTAATCCACTCAACCGATGCATAAAAGATGTACAAAAAACCATCATTAATAGTAAAATTTTAACAACTACAGAACAAAAAACTATCAAACCGGACAACCCTACCCTTGCAAGACTATATGGTTTGCCTAAAATACACAAACCCAACATACCCATGAGACCCATTGTAAATAATATAAACACTCCTACTTACCTTCTGGCAAAATGGCTATCCAAAAAATTTCAGTCCTTTCCACAATTCCATACTCTGAGTATAAAAAAACTCTTTAGACCTGGTAGAAAAAATTCAAAATCTTAAACTAAAACCTCATGACACTTTAGTATCCTTTGATGTCTGCTCCCTCTTCCCTAGCATTCCATTAGACAAACTTTTGATTCAACTGAAAAAATGGCTAAATTCTATAAACCTAAATGCCAGTGCAATAGAAGAATATTTGGCAATGACTGAATTATGTATACATCAAAATTATTTTGTCTTCGATGGAAAATATTATAAACAAATTTCAGGACTAGCTATGGGAAGCCCGCTATCACCATTTTTGGCCAATCTATACTTGAGCTTTTTCGAAACACATATAACTAAAGCCTTCCCTCATATGTTTAAAACATGGTACAGATACGTAGACGACATCATTGCAATAGTGCCCTACAAACAAATAGATGATGCTTTGAAACTACTCAACCTGCAAGAACCCAGCATACAATTCACAGTGGAAACTGAAAAGGACTGTACTCTACCTTTTTTAGACCTTAAAATCAAAAAAAGCAATGAAAAACTAGAATTTGGCATCCATAGAAAAGCAACACACACAGATAATTACATCAAAGCAAATAGTTTCAACCCAATTCCACACAAACATGCAACCATCAACAGTCTCACACACAGATTAGTAAATCTACCTCTCAGCCAGCAAGAATATCAAAACGAATACCATCAAATCTTAAAAACCGCAATTAAAAATGGATATGGAAAAAACCTTGTAGATAAAAAACTAAAATTATTCAAACTTAAAAAGAGATTAAAACAGATCACAGCTCTCACACCAATAAAACAAGAAATTAGATTTACTAAATTTACTTACCACCCCTGGGCCACAAAAAAGTTCCAAAAAATATTCAAGAAATACAATATAACATTGGCACCAAAAAACAATTACAACATTAAAAACCTACTTCACAGTAATAATACTGATAAGATAAAACCAGAGGAAAAGTCAGGCATTTACAAGATTGAGTGTAAAGACTGTGAAAAAATTTACATAGGGAGGACAAAAAGAAACATAGGCACTAGAAAGAAAGAACACTTCAGGCACTTAAGATACAAAAATATTGATAAGTCCGCAATAGCAGCTCATTTCTGGTCTGAAAATCATGAAATTGAAGATAGCACAGAATTACTAAAATACGTACAAATACATAGTGAACTCGCAATATGGGAGAGGATATACATAGAAAAACATAAAAACCAACTAATGAACTTTGAAATCCCGCCAGAAGAGAATCCCACATTTAAGTTCATCACAAAATCAACAGATGGCAGCAGCAACCCCAGAATTACCCACACCGCTGGATCAAGCTTCAGTCGCATTAGAGTCGTAGATGCAAACGATGATTTGCGAAACATGTCCTCAAAATAGGTACGAAAGTGAAGCAGATGTGTAAAAAATATGACTCATCTAAAATTTAATAATTTTTCGCTTCACTGTGGTGTTCCAATACAGTTAAATCTCGATATATTGAAGTGACGTTAAGTCAAGAGGAACACGCGAAAGTTAGATCCAGCCAATTTTAAAAACCGGACAACATGGAGGTAAGATCGTTCACATTTGAAAATTTCAATGAACATTTCGGCAACAAGAAGGAAATAAAACTATATTTGAAACTAAAGACAGCGGACATAAAATTTATCAACAATTGCCTAAAACAAAACATTTCTCCGAAAATTGTAAGAAAAATAGTAAAATTTAACAACAACAGTATAGAACAATTAGCTGCTGAAAAAGCAAATCACTACAGAAAACTAACTAATATAGGCCTCTCTTTGTACAACCTACATTTGAAACTTGTAAAATTACTAGGAAACGCAGCATGGGACCACTTAGAAACCAAATCATTTGAACATATAAATTATAAAGTCAAAGAGAAAGTTTATCGTCAAAATAAGAAACTAAAACATAATCATAATCATTGGCAACCAAAACATAACAAAATTTCAGCAAAGAACACATCCCTAGACAATGTAATTAATCTCTCAAAGCAAAATTTTAACAATGAAGAAATAGATGTACTTAACCAAGGCCTAAAAACATGTATAACATACTCCAGCAACCCGGATGAATAAATTGCAGATATAGAATTAGCAGTAGAAGGCTCGGAAACCATGGACAAAAATATAATTAGGAAAAAATCAGCTCCTATATTGAAAAACTTAATAAATAAAAAGCCAAAAAAACATTTGAAACAAATTCAGATAATTAAATCTTTAAGGAAAAAGGATGTAATCTTCTCAAGGGCTGATAAAGGGAACAAAATAGTATTCTTAGATACAGCTACATACAAAGAAAAAATGTTAGAGTTACTACAACAAAAAGAATTCCAGGAAATGGATTCTAATCCACTCAACCGATGCATAAAAGATGTACAAAAAACCATCATTAATAGTAAAATTTTAACAACTACAGAACAAAAAACTATCAAACCGGACAACCCTACCCTTGCAAGACTATATGGTTTGCCTAAAATACACAAACCCAACATACCCATGAGACCCATTGTAAATAATATAAACACTCCTACTTACCTTCTGGCAAAATGGCTATCCAAAAAATTTCAGTCCTTTCCACAATTCCATACTCTGAGTATAAAAAACTCTTTAGACCTGGTAGAAAAAATTCAAAATCTTAAACTAAAACCTCATGACACTTTAGTATCCTTTGATGTCCGCTCCCTCTTCCCTAGCATTCCATTAGACAAACTTTTGATTCAATTGAAAAAATGGCTAAATTCTATAAACCTAAATGCCAATGCAATAGAAGAATATTTGGCAATGACTGAATTATGTATAAATCAAAATTATTTTGTCTTCGATGGAAAATATTATAAACAAATTTCAGGACTAGCTATGGGAAGTCCGCTATCACCATTTTTGGCCAATCTATACATGAGCTTTTTCGAAACACATATAACTAAAGCCTTCCCTCATATGTTTAAAACATGGTACAGATACGTAGACAACATCTTTGCAATAGTGCCCTACAAACAAATAGATGATGCTTTGAAACTACTAAACCTGCAAGAACCCAACATACAATTCACAGTGGAAACTGAAGAGGACTGTACTCTACCTTTTTTAGACCTTAAAATCAAAAAAAGCAATGAAAAACTAGAATTTGGCATCCATAGAAAAGCAACACACACAGATAATTACATCAAAGCAAATAGTTTCAACCCATTCCACACAAACATGCAACCATCAACAGTCTCACACACAGATTAGTAAATCTACCTCTCAGCCAGCAAGAATATCAAAACGAATACCATCCAATCTTAAAAACTGCAATTAAAAATGGATATGGAAAAAAACTTGTAGATAAAAAACTAAAATTATTCAAACTTCAAAAGAGATTAAAACAGATCACAGCTCTCACACCAATAAAACAAGAAATTAGATTTGTTAAATTTACTTTCCACCCCTGGGCCACAAAAAAGTTCCAAAAAATATTCAAGAAATACAATATAACATTGGCACCAAAAAACAATTACAACATTAAAAACCTACTTCACAGTAATAATACTGATAAGATAAAACCAGAGGAAAAGTCAGGCATTTACAAGATTAAGTGTAAAGACTGTGAAAAAATTTACATAGGGAGGACAAAAAGAAACATAGGCTCTAGAAAGAAAGAACACTTCAGGCACTTAAGATACAAAAATATTGATAAGTCCGCAATAGCAGCTCATTTCTGGTCTGAAAATCATGAAATTGAAGATAGCACAGAATTACTAAAATACGTACAAAAACATAGTGAACTCGTCATATGGGAGAGGATATACATAGAAAAACATAAAAACCAACTAATGAACTTTGAAATCCCGCCAGAAGAGAATCCCACATTTAAGTTCATCACTAAATCAACAGATGGCAGCAGCAACCCCAGAATTACCCACACCGCTGGATCAAGCTTCAGTCGCATTAGAGCCGTAGATGCAAACAATGATTTGCGAAACATGTCCTCAAAATAGGTACGAAAGTGAAGCAGATGTGTAAAAAATACGACTCATCTAAAATTTAATAATACTGAGGTGTTTGATTGAGATCCGGCGATCATGTTGAATGAGAGTGTTCACATACTCCAACATTGCAGGGGTCACAGCTGTGCACAGACATCAGACAGTTTTGCTTGACCTTGTGGCGATGATGACATAAGCTTTGCCCAATGACTCACTGAGCTTTCGTCCACTGCCAGATCACCGTAGTCATTCTGCAAGTGTCTATGAATATCTGAGATGCCCTGGTTTCCCGCCAAAAGAAACTCAATCAGTGCCCATTGTTTGGAATGTATCTCTGTTACAGATGCCATTTGAAAAGCTCTGTATAGCACTGTCACCTATCGGTAGTCAGTGAAACTTTACAAGACAAAGCAGGAATGTTTGAAAATGTTCCACAAGAAATGTCAGGTTTTTCCAACCAAAATTGGCAGAGAAGAAGCATGTGTTGCATTACTTAATGAACTCCCCTCGTATATAGGTGGCCATGAGAGACATGTGCATTAAGGAATGAACGGTTACTAGGGGGATGGAAGTCAACTTCCAAGAAGATGAGTATTTGTGGAAGTGAATTTGTAAGAAGAATTATTATGTAAATTGTATTGCTTTATTTTGTATTTAGTAATTATTAAACAAATTATTATAAACCAAGAAACTTCATAATCATTATTGTGGCAAATCAACAGTAAAATATTATGTCAATCTGAAACTATGACTTTGGGATGGGAGTTCTCATGTGCCGACTAGGAGAATGAAATTTAATACTTTCTAAACTTATTACATCTTTGGAATTTTCAAGTGTAATCAAGTTTTGTTTTTCAAATGTAAATAGTTTGTGATAAACTCCAACAAAATACAAACAGTATAACAAAGTGTGTATTTAAAAGAAAGCCTCTCCTATACCTGTACTCCCCTAATGTATAGTAAAGAGCCTCTAGAATTAGTTATAGTTATCTTAACTATATACAGGGTAATTTGAAAACTTTAAATTGGAATTAACACTGTGAAGTAATGTAATTGTTAAAATTATACAATGAGTTGACTGAGACAATCTGTACTTCACATACTACAAATTTTCTTTCAACACATTTGGCCTCCACTTGAAGGCATTATCAAGAAATTGTCAACTGTCAAATTGACACATCTGAAAAAAGAAGGGCGATACTGCGCACCAAATACTGACTTTTTCAGAATGAAGCAGCTCTTCATGAAAGACATGCAGATTTTCAGTTGTCAAAATTCTAGTGTTCTGGAATTTAATGTAGCCATTAACTGAAACCATGCCTCATCCTTAAAAGAAGTCTTATCCAGAATGGCTACTTGTTGTGCATGAAAGAACGAAACCACTGGCAGTAATGGCGATGTTTTCCTAGATCGGGTGGCCGCAGCTCCTGGACAACTTTAACACGATACAGATGTAGTTTGGCCTAGTCTAAGAGCTTTATGTGTGGAGGCAATTGATGATCCAATTTGTTGTGCCATACATCTTACTGATTTTTGTGGTGAGGTAACAAGTTGTTGCTTGATATTCCTGAACAAAATCTTCTGTGACACCTTGGCTCTACCACTTTGTCGTCTATCATACACAGAACCTGTATCACTAAATTGGTACTTTAACCTGGCAACACGTATAGCATACCATAGCAACACAATGTATGCACGTAAAAGTCACTGTTCCCAACTGTGATTCACATGTCACTTCGAGCAGTGCAAGAGCTAATCTAACCTAAAAATAGTGCAGAGCCATTCTTCAAGGCTACAGCTATCTGTTATGCAAAGCTTGCCAATTAATCAAGTCAAATACCCTAGAGACAATTTTTCAAAATTTGAGTCTGGTGACTTTTTGAACGCTCTGTACAAAAGAACCTTGTCTGGACCAGAGATAAACATGCATACAATGTGTGTTTGGAGGAATTTAGTAACAGTGACGTCAAAATTAAGTGTAAGTGATGAGTGTCAATAAACCAACCACAAATAATGCATACAATGTTTGATGTAAAATAGTGAAGTTTGCATCACTGCTAAGGCACAGGAGAACGTTGCACAGTCACAACTAGTCTGTCAGGAAAACTAATCTCACACACTTGTGACAGTGATCATAGTCTGTTAGCTTGGAGCATGTACCTACATTGCCAACATTACAACCATATTCATTGATATGTATTTGTCAAAGCAGAGATACGTCTGGATTGATGAGGACCAGATAAATGAGTTTCTTGTACATTTCTCAAACTCCTTCATTAAACTTCTCATCCACATATTTGTTATTGTTCCTAGAAAATCTCCCATATGTTTTCCATCTCTATGTCTGCCAACATTTCAAAAAGAGGGTGTTGCTAGGAGCCAATCAGCTGCTTCTGAATGATCAGAGCAAGAGTTCGTAGTAAGCAAGAGCTCTGCATGTAAGTGATGAAAGTGTTAAAATAATCTGACTCATATGTGTTTGGAGGAATTTAGTAACAGTGACGTGAAAGTTAATCTCAGAAACTATTTGTAGTTGGTTTATTAATACTCGTCACTTGTTTATATTTCTGAGAGACTAGCTTCAAAGGCATTCGCCTCCATTTTCAGTTGGACAGAGATTGAAAATGGAGGCGAATGCCTTTGAAACTAGTCTCTCATAAATATAAACAAGTAAGTGACGAGTATTAATAAACCAACTACAAATAGTTTCTGAGATTAATCTGACTCAATTTAACCATAAAAAATATTTATTTTCCACTGTAATAGTGATAGTGATGGCAGCAGTATTCAGCATTTAAAAAATTGCATTTTTATGGCTTCTTCAAAATGAAAACAAATACAAATAATAAGTTAGAGTATTATTTGTATTGATGTAGAAAGTATATAGAAGTAGCCTTGCTTTGTCTCCATGCTATCCTCAATGCTGCCTGCAAGTTGATGCTCATTGAGTTAAGGACAAGAATAAATAGCTAACGTCCAGAGGAAAGTGGTTACTTTACTAGTTTAAGTTCCCTTAATATTTAAATTATATTGAACATGTTACATGTTCGTAATCTATTTATGGATTAAAATAAGACCGGAAGATTTCCTGGTGATGAAAATGTTCACTATCTTCTCGGGCAACAAGCCAGGTGAAAAGACGATTAGAATTCGACGTTTCGGGAGTATGCATCGCTCCCATCGTCAGGATATTTATAAAATGTTAAAACCTTAAATGAATCACTGGATATAACACCAATATAAACAAAGATAAAACACTATCAAAATTCGCATTACTGAACAAAAGACTGTTTTCAGTAAATTAAATGCCAGGTCAGGAGATGGCATGAGTATAGAAAATTGTGTGAAAGAAATGTAACTAAACTTGATTATCAATCCTTTCATGGAAGTGTTGAAAACAGTGTTGTTGTCCGGCTGAAGATAGAGGGAAGGCCTCAGAAACCGGTTCCGGGAAAATTTAAAAGTGAGTGTTGTTTTGTGTTATTAATCGACTCCCAATTAACTTAATTGATTATCAAGCTGTATTGATCTTTGCTTCTTAAATCGACGGATTTCCATTTTTAAGGCCGGTTTCCAAGAGGAGCTGAACTGAAATCCAGCATCACGATTAAGCGTGCTCCTTTCAGAGGGAATTGCCAAAGCCTCCTTAATTCTCTGCTCCCAGTAACTGTTGTATTTTGCCAAGATGGTCATCTCCCAAAAATGGCTCTATGGTCATTATCAAAACAATGCTCTGCCAGCCCAGATGTCTCAGGTTGCATTAAACGAATGCTCCGTTCATGTTCATTTATTCTGGTAGCGATGGTCATTGCAGTTTGTCCTATATACAGTGTCCCACATTCACTGGTCTCAACAGATGTTTAATCTTTGGAGGTGGCTTGTGGATGGTCCTGATGTTGTATTTGACGAGAATTCTGCTGATTCTGCCGGATAGGTTGCCGGTAAATGGGATGTAGGCTGTAGCCGTAGGCTTATCTGACGTTTGCTGTATTACAGGTTTCCCTTTCTTAGCTCTGGTGATCGAGGTTTCAACGTCATATACGGAGTAGCTGTTTTGACGGAAAGTGAGTCTCAGGTGCTGTAATTCTTGTTTTAAGTGGCTGGGATCAGAGATAGACAAAGCTCTGTGGGCCAGTGTATTGAGAACTGACAGTCGCTGAGACTTATGATGGAAACTATGAGCGTTCAGATAGAGATCGGTACATGTAGGCTTGCGGTATACAGCGTGCCCCAGTGTATCGTTGCTGTTTTTTGAAACAAGAATGTCCAGGAATGGAAGAGTTCCATCCTTCTCCACTTCCATGGTAAACTGTATTTGAGGTCGAAGGCTGTTGAGATGCGCAAGAAAGCTAGGCAAAGTGTCTGATCCATGTGGCCAAATTACAAAAGTGTCATCCACGTATCTATAGAAATGAGATGGTTTAAGTGGAGCTGTGGCAAGTATTTCATGTTCTAGGTGTTCCATATAGAAATTAGCAATAGCTGGTGACAAAGGGGAGCCCATTGCTATTCTGTGTACTTGTTCATAGAAAGAACCACCAAACAGGAAGAAAGTGGACGTCAGGGTATGTCGGAAGAGCTCTGTGATATCAGCCGGAAATTGCTCCTTCAGAAGTTGGATGGCTTCTTGTAGTGGTACTCTTGTAAATAGAGAAACCACGTCGAAGCTGACAAGAAGATCAGAAGGGCCAAAGGTAATGTTCTTAAGTGTATGTACAATCTGTGTGGAGTTACTCACATGATGTGGGCAATCCCCTACCAGAGGTTGTAACAGATCAGCCAAGTGACCTCCCAGCTGATATGTAGGGCTGCTCCTAGCGTCCACAATGGGGCGTAAAGGAACGTCCGGTTTGTGATCTTTGGAAGTCCATACATTCTAGAAGGCCTGGAACCTGACAGTGATACTGCCTTCTTAATTTCTGAAGTAAGGCAGGATATTTTAATAAGTTGTATAGTCTGACGTTCAATGGAGGAGGTAGAATTCTTATCGAGGATCCTGTAGGCCGGATTATCGAAGAGCTGCTTCATTTTCTCTAAGTATTGGGCTGTGGAGAGGATCAGGATATTTTATAAATATCCTGATGATGGGAGTGATGCACACTCCCGAAATGTCGATACCTAATCGTCTTTTCACCTGGCTTGTTGCCCGAGAAAATAGTGAGCATATTTATGGATTAATTTCCAAGCAAAATAAGTTTTCTTTTTTAGTAGTTGTTTTCCATTTACTAACAAATACAATGCTTGTCAACAGGAGCTGACCATTGAGGAGAGGGATGATCGCTTCCTGTTTCCAGCGCAGGAGCGTTTTAGTGTTTTACTCTTCTCACCAGTATCTTGGGAGGTGAGTTCACAACACAGAAAATATTTGTTCATTTATAAGTGTGAAATGTCTCTTTTAACAGTTTTGAAAAGAGGAAATAAATGCTAAAGTAAGTCCATGGCTCACTGGCCTCACAGGATTTGCAGTGATTTGGAAAGTCAGGGAATTGCAAAACAGGGAAAGTCAGGGAAATTAATAGAAGTGCAAGAGTTATAGGCATATGGAAGCTGGCTGTACGAAAGACTCTTGTGAATCATATACTTGCTCCTTGTATCAGAGCTACAGATACATGCATCTTACAGACCTGAATTGAGAACATTACATTCATTTGAATAGTTATAAATAAAAGCGTTGTTAACAGTGAAGCTAATTTCATGTATAAAGACTAAAACTGAGTCATACCTTTTAAAACTTGTAACTTCACTAATCATTAATCAAATCAATGCTCCAACATACCATTTAGCTAAATGGATTGTCAAGAAATTAAACTCCTTCAATAAATTTGACAGCTTAAGTGTATCCAATTCTCAAAATTTAATAGATAAAATGAAACAAATTACAATAGAAAATGATGTTAAGTCATTATTCACAAGCATTCCGACAGATAAAATTCCAAACCTATTAAAAAAGTGGCTACAGTCCATCAAAATCAATGATATTGTGACTCTGTGGGTTCGTGAAATTAAAAGTCCAGGTTACAAACACCAGAAATTGCACTTTATTTCCATAGAAACACACTTTATCAACCTTTAGAGTCACAGCATTACGTCACATAGACATTACAAGGTCAACGACCACAACACACCTGCTCATGCACGTGAGTTCAATTACAGACTGACTCTGTGGCAGGCGGGCTCCCTTTTTTATAGATTATTCACATTCCAGAATGTTCTCCAACAATTGAGATGGCTAGAACAAGAACCAGAACTCTCGAGAAATCCGTCTCTTTCCCCCCCACCGTTTCGGCGAGCTTTTAGCTAAACACTGCACGCCTGTCTGTTTGAATGTCTCGCTGCACCGCCTTGATCAACAAATGGACTTGTGACATTCTGACAGATAAAATTCCAAACCTATTAAAAAAGTGGCTACAGTCCATCAAGATCAATGATATGGAGGTAGACCAAATCATACAATTAACACTGCTATGTATTGAACAAAACTACTTCAAATTCAACAACAAATATTACAAACAAAAGGCCTCGCCATGGGGAACCCACTTTCACCTTTCTTAGCCAATCTGTATATGAGCAATTTGGAGACACACATCACTAAAACTTTCTCATATATGTTTAAATTCTGGGCCAGATACATTGATGATATTTTTGCTGTAGTCCGTCAAAAGTTTTTAACTGACTTCTTAAAACTGCTGAATATACAAGATCATCATATAAAATTCGCAATGGAAGTTGAAGAAAACAATCAATTGCCTTTCTTAGATTTGATGATCATAAGACAAAATGACAGTGAAAAATTTGGAATTTACAGAAGACCTACTCACACAGATAATTACATAAAACACAACAGCTTCAATCCTCTGTCACTTAAATTAGCTGCTCTTAGAAGTTTGATCCATAGACTGAACAGCATACCTTTAGATCAAAAACAATATAATGAGGAATTTACATATATTTTAAATACAGCACAAAAAAGTGGTTTTAATCCAAACTCAACCAAAAAAATGATCAATCGGGACTACAAACAAAAGAAATTAAAACTGATCACTACTCTTCAAAACATAAATAAAAACTGGAAATACAAAAAATTCACTTACTACCCTTGGGCATTTCCGAAGTTTGAACGAATAGTTAAAGATTATGGCATCAACCTAGCACCACAAAACAGATTCTTACTCAAGAAATTGTTAAATTTTTACAATCTCACCAGAACAAAAATCAGGCATATGTAGGATAAATTGTGAAGACTGTGACAAATTTTATATTGGTTTGACAAAGAGAAATTTAAAAACTAGATTAACAGAACACCTAAGGAACATAAAATATAAACAGAAAAATCAGCAGTTGCTTTCCATTTCTGGAATGATAACCACCACATCGGAGAGGAGATCAAACTACTAAAACCATTGTCAACAAAACTTGAACTTACAACATGGGAAAAAATTTTTATTATTAAAAACATTCCACATATTCTAAATTTTGATGTGCCATCAGTGAGTGGTCTACTGAACTTATGTAAAGAGGGAGCCAATTACAAGAGATCCAGACAACAACCAACTGTGATGAGTCGCAAATCAGCTGATGATGAGACTGTAAAAGTCTCGAAAACAATACTGATTTTTTTAAATGGATGAGAGTGAAGTTACAAGTTTCAAAAGATCTTTATAGTCTTAATACATTGTTATTAATATATAATTGTAGATTTTATTTCCATAAAATATTGTGTTTGAAAATTAACGCGATCTTTGCGCCTCATGTTGTGACTTTATTGTTCCCATCTTAAACTTACGTGGGTTCGCTTGTGAGTCATTCTTGATGGTTAATGTGGCCCTAAGTATAAAAGATTTACCAACCCGTGCTCTTGGTTAACATCTTCTGTGGATTAAATTAATTGGGAGTCGATTAATGACACTAAAAACAACACTTACTTTTAAATTTTCCCGGAACTAGTTTCAGAGGCCTTCCCTCTATCTTCAGCCGGACATCGACTGGTTCTCATTGGTGTAGCTGGCAATATTTTGTCATCGGTCTCCTCTGGTGGCGGTTCGAGGAACTTGCTGAACAAATCTTTCTGGGGGATGTCGAAATTGAATACTTTGTTCCTATTTTTTGAAATAAAGATTTGTTCCCATGTGGACAGTTCTTGTTTTCCTGTTGTATGTTTTAGTAATTTTGGTTCTGGATTTATGTTGTGGTTTTTTTCCCAAAAATGCGTGGCAACTGCTGATTTTTCTAATTGTTTGTAATTTATGTTCTTAAAGTGTTCCTTTGCTCTTGTTTCTAAATTTCTTTTGGTTTTTCCAATATAAATTTGACTACAGTCACAGCATTCAATTTGATATATACCAGATTTTTTGTTAGATGGAATGGCATCTTTGATGTTTGAGCAAATTAGGTTTTTTAAGGAGTAATGGTTCACTGGAGCTAGTTGAATGTTTTGTTTTTTGAAGACTTTTTTGAATTTATCAAAGGCCCATGGATGGTAAGTGAATTTTTTGAAGATCATTTTAGTTTCTGTAGCTGAGAGGGTTGTGGTTTCCTTTAGTAGTTTCTTCTTATTTGCTAAGTTCACCACAACATAAATCCAGAACCAAAATTACTAAAACATACAACAGGAAAACAAGAACTGTCCACATGGGAACAAATCTTTATTTCAAAAAATAGGAACAAAGTATTCAATTTCGACATCCCCCAGAAAGATTTGTTCAGCAAGTTCCTCGAACCGCCACCAGAGGAGACCGATGACAAAATATTGCCAGCTACACCAATGAGAACCAGTCGATGTCCGGCTGAAGATATAGGGAAGGCCTCTGAAACTAGTTCCAGGAAAATTTAAAAGTAAGTGTTGTTTAGTGTCATTAATCGACTCCCAATTAATTTAATTTATACAACAACACTGTTTTCAACACTTCCATGAAAGGATCTTCTGTGGATCTTGCTTTGGCTTAAGTTAGGCTAGTAACATATGCCTTTTCTTTTCTATTTACAGGTCATTCCAAACACAAAGATGGAATTGGATGAATGGGAGCATGTAACATGTTTGAAGAATGTGAGTTTGGCTTATGAAGGTACCAGAAGTGGACTTAAAGGTTACATAGCGTTAGGCACAAATTACAATTATGGAGAGGACATTACTAGCAGAGGCAGGGTGAGTAGTCGTTTCAAAATGAAAAAGAATATGTTTTTCCTCTATATCCTGTTGACTGTCTTTTTATAGCAGATTAATTTTATTTATGTCAGTGTAACTCATGGTTGAGCTTCCATCAGCGTCTTGCTGATGGTCTAAGACTTTGGTCAGTGTTGCGGACACAATTTACTTATTCATAATATAAAAATGTAAATGATGAAACACTCTTGTGGTGGGCATACACTACATAGAGTACATATGTGTTAAGAGTATGTTTAAGTTGAAGTTATTCAATGAAATAAAATTTGCATTAACATCAATGTTACATTAGTTTAACATTTTGTTAAACTTTAGCATCAATAGATAAAACCTTCCATAGAAGGAGAAAGTGATTTTGCTGCTGTTTCACTTTCAGATACTCATATTTGACATTATAGAGGTGGTGCCAGAACCTGGACAACCTCTCACCAAGAATCGCTTCAAAATGGTATACTCCAAGGAGCAGAAGGGTCCTGTAACAGCTATTACACATGTTTTAGGATTTTTGGTTTCTGCAGTTGGGCAGAAAGTAAGTATTTGTATCAGGTGGAGTATTTAAAACAGTGTATTATTTTATAATGGTCTACAAGGAATGGGGTGCTCATAGTCAGAAAATAAAAGCAAAAGAAAGTGGTGCAATGTCAGGAGCAGAAATAAGTAAATACAAACTACAAGGGGCAATCAAATATAAACAGGTCTTTCGTTCCAGAAAAAATTATTCACGAAGAATTGAAATTAACATTTTTCTTACTTTTCTACATATTCACCCATCTTTTCTATACATTTGTTCCAACGGACAGGCAGTTTTTTAATGCCAGTTTCAAAGAAAGTACGAGGATGTGTGTAGAGCCAGTTGCACATGAAGTCTTTCACCTCCTCATTGGCTGTGAAACGATGTCCTCCAAGAGCTTCTTTAAGTGGACCAAACATGAAAAGTCACATGGTGAGAGGTCTGGGCTGTAGGGTGCATGTGGAAGGACAGTCCAGTGCATTTTGGCCAATTTTTGCTGTGTTGCTGCTGCAATGTGCAGTCTGTCATTATCCTGCAGAATCAACACGTTTCTGATAGGGCTACTGCAACGTTTTGACCGGAAAGCAACTCGAACTTGACTGAGAAGGTCCATCAGTATGGAAAGATACTTTGATACTTTGAAAGATACTTTGATGTCGGCATGTTGGCCATGGTAGCTCAAGGATTAGAGCAGCTGGACAGCAACCAGAAGATCCGTAGTTCAAATCCCGGCTATGGCACTGAATTTTTCAGTCTGACTATCTTTCCATGCTTTAGCCTACACACGGCCAGTGTGAAAGAACAATTAATTTCCATTAATTGACCTAATAGTGGTTAACTATAAAGCCTGGGCCTTAAGGTACTTACAGCATAGTAAGTTGCCATTAAGGTAGTTGTCTCATGTGTTTATGAGAACTCCTAGTGGTTTACCGGGAAAAACACGAGTCAGTTGGAGAATTTAGTGTCGTGTCGGCATGTTGGCCATAGTAGCTCAATGGTTAGAGCGGCTGGACGGCAACCAGAATATCTGTGGTTCAAATCCCGGCTATGGCACTGAATTTTTCAGTCTGACTCTATCATTCCATACTTTAGTCTACACACGGCCAGTGTGAAAGAAGAATTAATTTCCATTAATTGACCGAAAAGTGTGAAGGACTTAGAAAAAAATGGCCACGTCGCATATTAGAAAGAAGAGCCAGTTTTTCAAATATGTATTTACAAATTACACAGAAAATAAAGCTATTTACAGTGGAGTAACAAACACTACACAAATAAAAATATTTAGTAAATATTCTCCACTTAACTTCAGCAGCCGATGACAATACTTCTATTATGTTTTTGCAAAATTAATTTCGTGGACATTTGCCCACATCTTCAGTCAAACACAATTCGTTGTAAAACACTGTTTTAAGTGGAGAATATTTACTAAATACTTTTATTTGTGTAATGTATTTACAAGCCAATATTCAGATAAACAAATTTATTGGATATATTCTAACAGGATTACAGAAGAATATTGCAAAGAAGAGAATACATGAATATTTTTTAAAACAGTGGAAATTAAAACGTAATATCTAGCAATTTTTGACATGTTTAAATTTTGGAGAGTAGTACCACCCACTAATGGAAATTTGAATTTTTGCTCTAAATTGTGTTTTACGAGACAAGGATGAACGTCACAACTGTTTACATTTATCACAGGTGTAATTAACTGCTTGAGTTTCCAAATTGGTGCACCTTTCATGTGCCCAAGTCATGCATTGTTCACACTGGATTCAGCCCTCATCAAAACTTACACCACAGAAAATGCAAAAGGTTTCACTGTTTTCATATTGTTTATCCACTGACATCTGTGACGTAGATGGTGTGTTGAAGCTCAACTTCTTTGAAGTTTTTCGACCTTCTCTTTCCTCTGATGCAACCTTTGCTTTTTTCTTCTCCACAAGGATCTTTTTCTATGGAAACTTGGTAAGAATTTCTCTTCTCACTGAGTTTCTTTTCCTTGTAGCCAGTCTCCTTTTACTAGCATCAGGGATCGGAGAGAGTTTCTTCAAAGCCTTTGAAATTGTTGGAGTCCCATTTATTTCTAAGCTGGCTGTTGAACTCCTTGGTACACCAAGTAGCCTTGCAGCTTCCCTGGCACTTGTTTTCCCTGCTGTCAGTGAGGTATGCAAAGCAAGTTTCATGTTCTGTTCTGACTATGTGACCTTAACAGTCACTTTTACTTTACTGGAAGCCATATTAACTTAAACTAATGAGATCTATAACAGAAAATCTGCATCAGTTACCTGACTGACATTATAGTGACCGGTCATAGCCGAAACGCCAAACTTTAGAAAATTTCCCGCCATTACTTAAGTATCCAGTATTTATTGGTTAACCTACTGTAATTATAAACTTAATATTATGATAATAACAGAATAAATAAATAAATAAATGCATGTACCTGTCAAAAAGCTGAGATTCTGTTGAAAGAGTACAAGGGATAAACTCGTGCAGAGACAAAAACATTATATAAGCTACATTATGCTCTTCCAACAATGTACACTCACACACTGAGGCCAGCGCACAGCCAAGGAGGACTTCAGGATGCACTCAAGCAAGTGCTTCCATCTGCTGTGTTTTTCCAAAACTAGATGTGGGTGGAGCTAGCTGCCAGGCAGATAAACCCGACTCTCCCTTATGGGGATCCTGCCCTCTGCAGTGTTGTGGCTCCTTGGGATGGCCATCCTCTGTCTCCTCTCACCTCATCCTTACTGGGAGTGCCCCTCTTGGGAGCATAGGTACAATAGATCAAGTTTGGACCTCTGTGCCGAATCCCCTTCGCAGTATAGTCCAGTAATAGTCTTGTTAAACCATGTATCTGTTCCTTTCTTGGAAGTATTGAAAACAGTGTTGCTATAATAAATTAAATTTAAAGGGAGTCGATTAATGATACTAAACAACACTTTTAAATTTTCCTGGAACATGTTTCAGAGACTTTGCCTCCATGGCCAGTTGAGGATGGAGGCAAAGTCTCTGAAACATGTTCCGGGAAAATTTAAAAGTAAGTTAACTTTATGATGTTTAAAGTTAATTTATCATAACAACACTGTTTTCAACACTTCCAAGAAAGGAATTTAAAAGTAAGTGTTGTTTAGTGTCATTAATCGACTCCCTTTAAATTTAACTTGTATCTGTGTTCCTTTTTGTCTTACCTGTCCTACTTTTAGCAGTATTTACATCCAATTCCATAAATACCAGAAGTTTATCCTTCCAAAATAATTGTGCTTTCATTGTTCATTTTATTTGCAGATTTATATATGGCAGTTGAAGGATAATGATTTGGTGGGTGTAGCATTTATTGACACTAATATCTACATTCATCAGTTGTTAAGCATAAAGAGCCTAATATTAGTTGCAGATGTTTACAAATCCATTAGCCTGTTGCGGTTCCAGGAAGAATATCGCACACTGTCTCTGGTTAGCAGGGTAAGTGCATTATATTTTCTTATACCTCATGTAGTGAAATATTCTCTGTGTGAAATTTTGTAAGTTAACTTCTAAAGTAGTAATTTTGCTGGGTTTTTAAGAAATTCTGGATTAAATGTAGTAATCATCATTATTGTCATCATTTTGGTGGATGATAATGTAATTGCCAAAATTTACTTCTTCGGGAACAAAAAGAGCTTTAAGGGGAGATGTCAATTAAAATGTAAGACACGACAAGAAAATTCATAACTTCCTTACTTTTGGTCATATCTTTAAGACAGCTGGAAGTTTCACACACTGTCAAAATACAAATGTTTTTGACAATGCTATATAAGTATTGTTTTCAAATTTGAAGTGCAGTGGCTTCTGGCCTTGTAGACTGTGCTTGAAGTGTAGGAATTGCTCCTGACGTTTCGCTCAGAGCTGTGTTGAGCATCCTCAGAGGACTCTAAGCATATGTATTGTTTTCAAAATTACAATTTCCTTTATATAACATTTTAAAAATAAATCTACTTCTGGTCAAAAAATCACAACATTTCCAAAGACATAAAACTTTTGGTACCGGCAAAAAAGTATTGGGAATTAACAGTTTGGGAAAATATACACATTTTGAAGAACAAAAAGAGAACCATGAACTTCGAAATTCCAATAGTAGATGACATCATTCAACTCATTGAACAGCGCCAGGAGAGGGAGGCGGTCACCTGAACATCAGCTGAGGATGGGGACGCGGTGTCCTTGAAACTTGTCCTAATTTAAAAAGTAAGTGGAGCTTAAGTGTTTATACAGTTCGAGAATTGGTTTAAAAAGTGTTTTTGATTGATGAAGCTCCACTGTTTATAAATACTTCTATTATAGTTTTATTAGAATAATATCTTGTCCAGATTTTCTTCTCTAGCTGTTTATTATATATTTTTAAAAACAATATTCCAGAATTGATACTTCTTTCCAACTTTATGTATTGCTGCCTGGACACTCCTCATGAAAAACTATTACAAGTTAAACCAAGGTTTTGAGCTAATATCAAATGTTATAGATGACAAAAGCTTCTCATAAATATTATCCAATTTCATTTTAATCTCCTCATAAGTTGTCATCCAAAAATAAAACTTGAATCACAGAAGAAATCTGCACTTTTTCTACTGTAGCAAAAACACTCTAGTTACTGTAGGCAATCATTCAAGTATAATAACTAGTAATTAGAGTGTAGTGCATTAAAGACACTAATTCAGTAATGTTTCTATTCCTGTCTCGTAAGTTTTATAGGTTTTAAATTGTGTGCATTACTTGTAAAAAATAAAAACAAGGTTATTTGAATATTAACAGATTCTTATAAATTAGAGCATTATAAGCCACTACTGGTGGGGCTTCAAAGTTCATTACTCTATCCTCATTTTTCCATATGAATATACACATAGTAGATAATTTGACAAAGAAGTTCATAGTTCCACCACCAGAGAGAAGAGAGCAGACAACAGATGCTAGTTGGAGAGAGATTGAAAATGGAGGCAAAGGCTTCTGAAACTAGTCCCTCAATAATATAAAAATGTGACAAAGTGTCAATAAACTGACTACATATAGTTTCTCCGATGTATTTTGATGTTGAAATGGACTTTGTTTTTGGAAATATTATTTATATATAGTGTTTTTACTAGATTTTAATGTAGTTGTTACATGTGACAAAGCCGGTAGTAATTACTGAATGGTGAATAAAGTGTTGTCATCATCATAATATTTTAAAAGGATATATTATATTCTTTATATAAAAATCATATACTTGCAAACTTAATGCATAACATTTGTTTTGTGCAGGATTTTCGACCATCCGAAGTTTACACATGTGAGTTCTTGATTGATAACGCACAAATGGGTTTTCTGGTAGCTGATGGAGAGAGGAATTTGGTGCTATACATGTACCAGCCAGAGTCAAGAGAAAGTTACGGAGGTGAGATTCTTTGTTATATATAACAGAAAACTTTCATAAGAAATGGTATTAAGTAAATTTCGAAATTGATTATGTACAAATAAAATTTTTTAAATGCATATTTTACAGTTGTTGCCACTTTTATGTGTTCCAATGAACAATTTTTTTTTTCAAACAAAATTCAACTTTCTCTAAATTTTCATGTGATAATTTATATGAAAAAGCTGTTGAATTTATATTGCCACATGCAGGTCCTTCAGATAGTGAATCTTTAGAACCATTTTTGAAACAAAAAAATCGAAAAATGTTGTATGAAGATGCTCAAAAAGTAATAAAAAGTTAATTCAGGTATATATGTACTAAAACAAACAATGCACATAATAGATAAAAAATGTATTAAACATATACATTCATTCTCTCTCACATGAGCTATAGAGTTGTATTATGGGGCACAGTACAAAAAACATAAGCTTTAAGATTATTTAGGCTGCAAAAAAGTGCAATATGTTTAATATCAGGAATACAGAACAGAGATACATGTAGAAATGCATTTAAAAAACTAAGTATCATAACATTATATTCATTATATATGTATGAATGCATCAAACTCACATTAAAAAGTTTTGTAAAAAAAAAAAAAAAAAAAAAAAAAAAAAAAAAAAAAAAAAAAAAAAAAAAAAAAAGATTTACCAGTACCCTAAACAACAAATACATAGAAAATGGTATCAAAGATTTGTATAACCATTTACTGACAGGAATTAAACAGATAAACGAAAAAACTAAACTAAAGACTGTTAAATCTAATCTGTTACAAAACATATTATACTCCATAGAAGAGTATAAAACATGTTAGGTAACATATGCTATTTATGCACTTCTCATCATTTTTGTAAATATTACTGTATTAATTTTAGTTAATTGATGGAAATTAATAATTTTTTCACACTAGTTGTATATAGGTTAAGGTTTTTGATAGATAGAATCAACATGAAAAATTCAATGCCATGGCCGGGATTTGAACCACGGATCTCCTGGTTTCCAACCTGTCGCTCTAACCCATTGAGCTACCATGGCCAACGTGCCGTCCTGACATTAAATTCTCCATTTGACTTGTATATTTCCCCAGTAGACCACTAGGGGCTCTCGCATTTGCGATACACTGTTTGTGGCGACTTACTATCGTAAGTACTTGAGAAACCTTAGCCTATATATGGCTAGTGTGAAGAAATGATCAATTTCGATCAATTAACTAAAATAATAAGAGTTAAATGATGAAGCTGGGACTCAAGAACTTAAGATAGTAAGTTGCCACAAATGGTGTATCTTGTATGCGAGAGCCCCTAGTGATTTACCGGGGAAATATACGAGTCAAATGGCTATGGTAGTTCAATGGGTTGGAATGACTGGATGGAAACCGGGAGATCCGTGGTTCAAGTCCTGGCCGTGGCATTGAGTTTTTCATGTTGACTATCTATTACTGTATTAATTTTATAAGGGTCATTCAAGTCAATCCGGGACATTTTTTTCATGTTTAAATGGATGCCTAGGCAGGAGGTTTTGTATGCAGTAGACAGTGGCACCTGTGTCCTTTTACTGGTAGATGGTGCTCATTTCCCATATTTCTAGATAGACTGTTATTCAAGATTGTGGCAACAGTGTGAACGTCCACTTGGAATAGCATGTTGTGATGAAGTTTTTGGTGAATGAGGGCATAAACCAGCTGAAATTTACAGAAGACCTCAGGCTCATTCCCATGATGAGATAGTCAGTCGCAGTAAGACATTTGAATGTGCAAGCGTTTCAAAGATGGCTGCATCTCAATCACTGACGATACTCGTTGTGGTGGATCATAGCTTTGGGACCCAGCATGCACTCACTTTTCAGAACAACAAAAGATCATGAATTATTGTGTTCACTGTTCCCATGACACATTAGACACTTGCAATTTTACGACAGGTTAAGCAACGATTGTCTAGGAGCAGCTGCTCCATGCACTGAATGTTCTCAGGAATGATTAACGTGGGCTGTGATCCATCATGACCAGGATCATCAGTGATCGAGATACGGCCAACTTTGAAGCGCTTACACCATTCACATGTCTTACTGCAACTGACTATCTCATCACCATACTGAGCTCTAAGTCTTCTTTAAATTTCAGCAGGTTTTATGCATTCATTCACTAAAATCTTCATCACAATACACTGTTCCATGTGGATGTTCACACTGTTGTCTGCCATCTTGAATAATGATCTATTCAGAAGCATTGGAAATAAGTGCCATCTACCAGTAAAATGATATAGGCAGCACTGTTTACTACATACAAAACTTCAGCATAGGCATCCATTTAAACCTGAAAAAAAGTAATGTCCCGATTGACTTGAATGACCCTCGTATGTACATATAAATTGACAATCCATGTAAACGTCTTACAGTTGGAGATAATAAAGTATTAAGTATCACCAATTATAATTTTGTTTAATTGTGACTTACTCATCTCTCAGATAACTCTTGTTATTGGTTTAAGTTTTCAAATATTTATACTTTTCTAAAATTAGAAGTCATTATTCACTCTTTTAATAATGGTCATACAAGAAAATGGAATTTCAGAGATATTACATGGTGACCAGCACTTGAAACATTTAATTTACTTAAACCTAATATTGCCCTACTGCCGTAACAAAAAGATTTCACAATTCACATGAAGTAGGCAGAAAAATAAGAGTTTCAAGAATAGTAGAAAACATCATGTGAGTGCAACACATGAGATTTTTAAAATGTTTTTCTCTGCAAAACATGTTTCAATTAATTTTTAAACGGTAGTGGAGGTAATAGAAAGTGTGTGCCACATTGAAATAATTCACTGTTTTTCCACTTATATTATATTTTAAACAATTATACATTTGTCAGTGGCTTTTTACACTGAAATAATACTCAACCATTTCCACTCATCTGTTTATAAATAACCAGCTAATGGTAACAACTTATAAAATGTGCTTTGTATTGCAGGACAGCGCTTGCTTCGAAAGGCAGACTTTCATCTTGGTCAGCATGTAAACACTTTCTTTAGAATAAGATGTAAGGTTACAGAAAGTATGGCAGACAGAAAACATCTGCAAGGCGCTGAGCTTAGACACATAACCATGTTTGGTAAGTTTACATGCAGTTCATTATTTCATTAAGCTATGTATATGAAATGTAAGATAAGCAAAAAGTAAGACAAGTATTGTGAAATATAGGAGAATATTTTCAGTTCATTCTGATATTGGATCTTCAGTATAAATCCTATGTGTTTTCATGTGTTTAGCATCAGAGCCAATGTCTGCTGTCTTCCCCAACCTCCCACACCCTGCGCACAAGACAGCCTTTTCTGCTCTTCAGTTATCACCTATAGGCTGTGCAATGGTTCTTGAACACTGAAATTTTTAAATGAAAGCTTTGATGTGAGTGTCTTAACTGTTTTCTGCGGCCTTCAGTGGCTGTGAATTTTGCCTTTAATCATATTTTAATTCTTCTACGCCTGTCATAACTTCGTCTGTTGTGTCATTATCACGTCATCCTTGTCACTGTTTCCATCCCATTGTTTTCACTTTTAATTCTTTCAATTTTTTCTTCTGTTAGTGCATATTTTTCCAAATAATCCTATTTTATTTGATCCATATGGTGACATACCTTTTCCCATTCCGTTTGTCCAATTTGCTCAAATGATTGTCGCTACAACATTTCATCTTTCATTTTAAAGGTTACATATCTGTAAGCAACCCATTGTTTGGCATTTGTCCATATGAATTCTATATGATTCAGATCCAGATGGTACAGAGGAAGCCTTAAGGTTGCATGGTTAAATTCTGACATTATTTGGTCAATCAAAAAGTTCTGACTTGGCTTTATTGGCTAGAATTAAATCATACAGTTTTGTTTTGGTGCTATTTTCATCAAATACGATATTGTGATTTTGTAAACAAGAAAGCATGTATCTTCTTAAAGAACTTTTGTGTATTATGGTAAGAGACATTATCTATTGCTTGCACTGAGTTAAGGGGTAAACTTGGAATTAATATTATGCATAACCATTTAACATAATTTTCATTATTAATTTCTTTATGAATACTTAATATGTGTATGACTGTCACAGTACTTTACGGTTAACTGTACTCAGGGGGGGGGGGGATGTGGTGTGGCAGACAATTCACATGGCATGTTGCATCAAGTAACAGGAGTGGTAAGTTTGCTAAGTATAGGAGTTGGAAGGAGACAGAAGAGAAAGAAGGTTAGACCTGGGCATTCTGACTGTTCTGTAGGTGAAGATCAGTGTTCTAGAACCATTGTGTGACTTAGTCAATAACCATGATAGTACATCTTGATTTGCAAAGATGGGAAGGCTGTTATCTTTAGAACAGGTGCTTTCTATGCTTGAATCTATTGTTGTATTTTTGTTTTCAGCTACTTTGGATGGAGGACTGGGCTATCTGTTACCTGTACCAGAGAAATCATACCGTCGTCTTCTCATGTTGCAAAACGTACTAGTCAGCCATATACCTCATATAGCTGGATTAAATCCCAAATCATTTAGGTAGGATATAAAATACAAGCAGTGTGTTACATTCATAACTTATGTAAATTCCTGGCTTTTATATATACTACAGAGATGTGAAAATTATAGACTGAAAGTAAAGTTTTGGTTATAAGAAATATTGAAGCATTAGAGTGATAGATGCCTGTAGAAAGTTCCATCAATCAAAATTAAATGCCTGTAGGTGTGTAAAAGTAGATCACCTTCAAATGAAAGGTGAAGAAGTGATGAAGATCTTTATTCAATTTTAGCAAAAATGGATCTTAAAAGAATGTTTTCAGTCATTGTTACCTTCAGATTATCCATGAAAATAATGTCTGAAAATTAAATACCAGAGATTTGTTCTGTGATATGAGGGCTATTTTTTTTTCAAGGTCCGATCACTCATGAAATTAATACCATAGTGAAATTATTTCTAGTATCGAAATTTTAACTGTATTGGAACACCATAGTGAAGCGAAACAGTTATTAAATTATAGATGACTTTTATTTACTTCACATCGGCTTCACTTACGTATCTATATTGAGGACATGTTTCGTGAACTATTGTTCGCATCATCAGCTCTAATGCAACTACAGCGTGATCAAGTGCTGTGGGTAGTTCTGGAGTTGCTGCTGCCATCTGTTGATTTCGTGATGAATTTAAATTTGGGGTTGTCTTCTGATGGGATTTTGAAGTTCATTAGTTGGTATTTATGTTTTTCTATGTATGTTTTCTCTCAGATGACGAGTTCACTATGTTTTTGTTTCTGGGAGAAACTCTTTGAAATCCCACCAAAAGACAACCCCACATTTAAATTCATTACAACATTAACAGATGATAGCAGCAACTCCAGAACTATCCACACCATGGGATTAAGCTTTAGTCGCAATAGAGCTGATGATGCGAACGATGGTTTGCAAAACATGTAATCAATATAGGTACGTAAGTAAAGCTGATGTGTAATAAATACGACTCATCGAAATTTAATAATTCTAGTCTATGTTCTCTGTTAAATTGCTCTTTATTTACTATTTTGTTTCCTCTCCTGGTAAATTGTCTAAACATGTTCTAGTGACATTGAGTAAGCTTTCCTTTAGCTAAATCCTTTTCTTTGTCTTGCTCCATCCTGCCCTCTCCATATGCTCATTTCATCACATTGTTACATGTATAATTTAAAGCATTATTTCTCCCCCCCCCCCTCCTCTCCATGTAAAGGCCATCGTTTTAAGTTCATTCTCAGTGGCAAGGCGGGACTTTCAAAGTGAGGGAAGCTCCAAATAATAATTCTCATTAAAAGAAGAGAGAATAATGACTCAAAGTACTAAGGCTACTCTTCAGCACTCTTTCTATTGATACTTAAAGTTGTATTTAAAGTTACAACATAAAACAAAAAAAAGTAAAATTTTCTTCACATGCTACAGAGACTTCACGTGATAAAATCTGTCAGTGCTTCCTAACCATCAAAGAGTTGTGATTGCTTCCGGAAACCTACAAAGTATGGTATTCAAGGTTACGAGTGTTAAGTACAGTATTGAATGAGCTCGGGAAACTGATTACTCTGTCAACTGTCAAATTGTCACCATGGATATTCAGGAATAAATTTTTAAAATATATCCAGAGCAAATTAAATATAAAATATTGTTTCTTGTTTCTCTCCTGAAATTTTCGGGGAAGCGATGTTTCCAGCGCTTCATTGCATCCTTCGCCACTGTTTACTCCCTTTCTGTCTTTTCTTAGCCTGTGCAACTTTAATTTTATCCGTGCCTAACCCCTATTGAAATTAAGTTTTTATTTACGGACACTTTTTAATTGCACTATCCTTCATAAGGTTGCAAATGTCCAATCCATAGACCATTAAATATGAAGCAAAAAAAATATTTAAATATGTTTTAGCTGCCAATAGTAAGCTTGTCACTTAAGAATGTCTTATTTTTTTGTTTCAGAACATACAAAAGTGCAACAAAACTGTTGAGCAATCCTGCACGTGGCATCATAGATGGAGAATTGGTTTGGCTCTTTCTGAGCCTTCCACATTCAGAGAAGCAAGAGGTTGCTAAAAAAATAGGAACCAAAGTTGATGAAATATCAGACGATTTAGCAGACATAGAGAGACTCACAGCACATTTTTAAGTACCAAGTGTATAAAAGTGATCTCGTAATTGCTTTCTACTTCACAGCAAGCATTTTTGAATTAGTATTTCATTTCCATGTACATAATAAAATAAAAGAATTTTCCACAACTTCAAATAAATTATAGATTATGTATAACTTTTCACATTTACTGCTTTGTACTTAAAGTAGAAGTCTTGTATTCCACCCAAAACTTTGATACCAAGATCTCTGCAGAAATACATGTTTCACGACTCCCTGAATAGAGGAGATATGAGCAAATGTGATGAAACAATATATAATTGGGGGACAGGAGAAGTGGTGAATGAAAAGAGGAAAGCATAAGTGAGAACATAAAAAAAGTGAGGTTGAGTGAAGTGATAGTAGTAAAAATTTGAAATAAGAGGTAAATAATGTTATATATTTTGCAAAAATTAATGTGGCTGTAAAAAATAGCAGAAAAGGAAGAGAAATTAAAATGGGATTGTGAAAAGTAGAGATGATTTCAGAAAGTGTTATGAAATAACAGGCATTATTAATATAATTATAGGCATTAATAGTTGTGATAATAGTAAGTCGCCACAAATGGTGTATCTCGAATACGAGAGCCCCTAGTGATTTACCGGGAAAATATATGAGTCAATTGGAGAATTTAATGTCATGACGGCACGTTTGCCATGTTAACTCAATGGGTAAGACCAACTGGACGGAAACCAGGAGATCTGTGGTTCAAATTCCAGTCATGGCATTGAATTTTTCATGTTGACTCTATCTACCAGAGTGTGGAAGTTCACAGTCCACTAGAGGGCATGTGAGCATGTCACATGACTATACAAAGCTATCAGCAGCATGTATCAATCGCCGACTTTATCATTTTGATTCTGGTTCAAAGTGATGACACCATGACTCATCTCTAGCCACCACTTGTGCCAGGAACTCATTCCCTTCCCTAGCATAACGCTGCAGATGACCAAGACAGTGGGCCATTCGACATGCTTCCTGGTGTGGTTAAAGACAGTAGGGCACCCATTGGGCACACACTTTGTGCAAGAGCAGTCATTTCTTCATGATGGTGTGAACACTTCTACGCTCAATCCAACATCAACGGCTATGGCTCTCACTGTCACTTGGCGGTTCTGTGTAATGAGTGCATCAACCAGCTGGATGATGTCATTGGTAATGCAGTGTGGTACTCCAGACCATGCATCATCGGCTAACAACACCCGTCCTCCTCTAAAGCGCTTGTGCCACGTCTTGACCCTTGCAAAGGACATGCAGTGTTCACCGTACACTGGAGACATTCATTGATGAATGTCCGTTCTCCCTACTCCTTTTGCTGTCAGAAAACAAACACCTCTTTGCTCTTCTTTTGACACCTCCATTTCACTGTTTTGCGACTGGCAGCATTGGACAATTGAAGCATGCTGCTGCTAGCTTTGTATAATCATGTGCCCTCTAGCAATGGGCCGTGAACTTCCACACTCAGGTCAGAACAACACTTTGTTACACACACCACAATATTACCATCCTGTCACTAGTTTGCACATACCAGACTCGATCGTTTCTTTTTGAATGCCCCTTATATAAAAGGTTAGTACTTGTAGATTGCATTACACTAAGAAGGGGAATCAGCACAGAGGTTCAAACTTGCTCTATTGTATCTATGTGGCCAAATGAGGTAACCCTGGGAGGATGAGGCGAGAGGAGACAGAGGGCAGCTGTTCCAAGAAGTCACGACACTGTAAAGGGTCGGATCCCTACAATTGACCATTGGAAACTCCCCGGCAGGCTAGTACAAGCGTCATCTCACCCACCATGCTCGTGAAACGGCTCATCAGACCAGTTTCAGAGACAGAAGGAAGTGTTTATCAGTAGCATATGCTGCCATGCAATGCCAAGACATCCAATGTCACTTCTACCCTGAAAGAGATCACCAGATGAAAGATGATATGAAATGATAATAGAGATGAAATGGAGGTACAGGAAAATCAGGGAATGTAATTAATCTACCCAGTATTCGCTTGGCGATCCGAAAAAATCCCATGGATCAGGTAGGCCAGCCACAGGAATCGAACCTGGACCTCCCAAGTGCAGGTTACAGTCAAAACCACCTGAGCCATCCCTCTTGATTTCTACTCATATTGAACATTACCATTATTTGAGGCGCCTAGACGCAAAACCTGCCAAGTCCATTTTTTGGACTTTTAGAGCTGTATACATCATTTTGTATGCAGTGAAGAGGTCTTTAGTTATAGATGGACAGAAACTAGAAAAGCCTGACATTTTACACTAAAATCCAATGTTAAAGTTCGCTGTAAAAAGCAAAAACCGCCAAGTCTACCATACCATGGCATGCAGAAACTGCCAAGACCAAAGGAGTCTATCATAACTCATCGTGTTTTCACATCATATTCTGCATAGCGTCACAGCTGTGGGTATTAGTGGCACATGTAACATTAACTGATGCTGACTTCGCTGTAAGAAGATAAGCCAACATTCAAAAATAGATGAGTATTCATTCTAGTCCATGCAATCCAGGGTAAAGTAGAAAGTGAAAGAGAAACCCTAGAGGACACAAACACGAGGAAGAAAAGAGAATAAGGTTTAATATAACTTTGAGTTGAACTAATACACAATGCTCCACTAGTATTTATCTAGAACGTGTTTTGTTAGGATCTTCCTAACATCATCAGCTGTTTGATGGATAGTCAACATGAAAAATTCAATGCCATGGCCGGGATTTGAACCACGGATCTCCTGGTTTCCGTCCAGTCGCTCTTAACCTTTGAGCTACCATGGCCAACGTGCCGTCCTGACATTAAATGCTCCAGTTGACTCGTATATTTCCCTGGTAGACCACTAGGGGCTCTTGCATCCGAGATACACCGTTTGTGGCGACTTACTATTGTAAGTACTTAAATCCCAGGCTTCATCATTTAACTCTTATTATTTTAGTTAATTGATGGAAATTAATCATTTCTCCACACTAGCCGTATATAGGCTAAGATATTTGATGGATAGAGTCAACATGAAAAATTCAATGCCATGGTCGGTATTTGGCATTGTGGAGAAATGATTAATTTCCATCAATTAACTAAAATAATAAGAGTTAAATGATGAAGCCTGGGATTTAAGTACTTATGATAGTAAGTCGCCACAAATGGTGTATCTCGGATACGAGAGCCCCTAGTGGTCTACAGGGGAAATATATGAGTCAACTGGAGAATTCAATGTCAGGACGGCATGTTGGCCATGATAGCTCAAAGGTTAAGAGCGACTGGACGGAAACCAGGACATCCGTGGTTCAAATCCCAGCCATGGCATTGAATTTTTCATGTTAGCTCTATCCATCAAATATCTTAGCCTATATACGGCTAGTGTGGAGAAATGATTAATTTCCATCAATTAACTAAAATCATCGGCTGTTGTCGACTAATGGACGTTGGTTTGGTGAACTCATTGGAGGCGACAGGTGCCACCAACCAACGTCCATTAGTCAACAACAGCCAATGTTTGGAAGATCCTAACGAAATGCGTTCTAGGTAAATACTAGTGAAGCATTGAGTATTAGTTTGACTCAAAATTATATTAATTTTGTGCTTCAATGTATCATAGACCTTACAGTTTGGAATAAGGTTTGTTGAGTTTATCTTTTTCTGTTGCTTTGAAACTTCAGTCTCTAATGCTATACAAAAATAGGTATTGTTTACTTTTTAATAGATGAATATACATATATAATAAATCCTTTAAACCATAACTTAAAAGTTCCTGAATTTACAAACATCCTTGTATTGCAACCAAAACTTGCCAAGTCCAAAATTAAATCCTTATTTGCTGTAAAAATAACAGTATTAAGTTTATTTTCTTTTCAGTTATTATATTTATATATTTTTAACTTATATATGTGTTAAATAAGCACTGTTACTGTAAATTGAAATGCAGAGATACAGTTTCCTCTTTTCTAAACATTTTGTTAATTTGGACTTGGCAGGTTTTGCATTCAGGCACCTCATTTGTGAGTAAGACTTTTAAAATGGAAAACTATTCCATGTATAGGCAGTGTACGGAGTATGCATATGCAGAGCTCACAGCCCAACAATGTAGCAAACACACTGTAGTATTGAGTTTAGAGTTGGTAATATTTCTCATTTGGGGATAAGGAAAAAACCCTGTAAGAAATCATATAGGTAGTTCAACTTGAATATCTCTTGAGGAAAGCATGTTTTCCTTTCTTTAATGAATTTGGCATTACTCCAATTTAATAAGTTTCTCTTAAAACTTTTTACAATGTGGAAATTTAAAATGCTCTGCAGTCAAGAAAAGTTTAAAATGAAACATTAGTTTTTTATTTGTTTATTTTATTATAAGAATAAAGTACATAATTTAGGAGTTACAAAACTGTGGAGATTCTGTGGTTACCAGCAGTGTTCATCAGGTCACGTATCATCTGTAGAGTGGAGCTGAAAACAAGAACAGTAAATTGCATCAGCATCAGTATCAGTAAGTTACTTATTTGCATACATTAATCAAATCATTGGCCTCTGAGTTATGTACCATGAAAAAATAAAATGTGTTACATTCATCTACCAATTCATGTACAAACTACGTCACAGAAGTTTATTTTTTTGTTAGCTTCATATTGAGATATACATTTTTAGAAATTGGTTGTTACACATTTCCTTGAGGAGGGCAGATCAAATATAAACAGAAATTTCAATGTAACATGCTGTTAAGGTAGCTACAAAATAGGAATGAACATAAGGTGGGGCTAGGCGTGGCCGGTCCATTGCTATTAACCACTGCAGTGCTTGCAATGTTTTACAATTAAGCATGCATACTGGCTCGCTTTGCCGAACCATATGGCTAATTTCTTTGTGCGCTCTAAAGATATTAATTACAGAATTAGGCTCTTCGTTCTAATATGCGATGTGGCAATTTTTTTCTAAGTCCTTCACACTTTTTTATGTTTTTATATACAACCATGATTTTTTATGTAATTTCTTTACTTTTTAGTGCAATTTTGTGTTGGAGGGCATTCTTTTAACGTTATTGTTTGTTTATTTACTTACTGCGTAATGTAGCCATATTGAAGAATTCAGTGCAGTCAAACTATGCTTGTTTCTCCACTAAACACAATGCCACCAACAGTCTTACTTGTCCCGAAATTAAACTATCTAGCAGACTATTGCCCGGTCAAATTTTGTTACTATGTACTGATTTGCACATAAACAATCCTACGACATAACGATAATGGAGTGCTCTGTAGGAAATACATGTATGAGCTCACGGACTGGTTCAGCTACTGCCACGAAGTGTGCATGATGTCAAGTATACTGCAAGGGGGGAAATTGGCGGTCCCAGCCATGTCGTTCAAATAGACGAATGCAAAATAGGACGATGCAAGTTTCATCGTGGGCGCGTAGTAGAGAGCAACTGGATCTTGGGAATGATCGACGTGGAAATGAATGAGGTGCAGATGACGATATGCCCCAACAGGAGGGATGCAAATATGCTCTACAGTCTAAATGCAGCGCCCACTTGGTGTCTGACATCATGAACACTTCGCAGCAACAGCTGAACAAGTCCGATACAGTCCGTGAGCTCATACATTTCCTACAGAGCACCATTATCGTCGTGTCAGGATTGTTTATGTGCAAAGCAGTGCATGAGTATAAAGTTTGATCGGACGATAACTTACCCTGCTCAAACCATGTTCCTTTGCACATGGACTGAGTCACCTGTGTCTGGGGCATTTTTGCAGAGGTTGGCTACAAGTTTTACATATCTTTCTCATGTTGGCTGCAACGCGAGAACTGATATGGTCATCTGCTTGCGCATGCGTATACGTGCACCTTTGGACTTAGAAAATATTCTTGCATCGCACAAAAGAAAGTTTCTCCCTAAATTATTTTGTTTTCCCCATGTTACAGAGCTATCATTTTCTGAGGATTACTGTCCAAATCCCATGTTTGTACCACATCTGGTTTCGGAGATATGGAAAGATAAGGAGTCTGACTAGAAAGAAAAGAATCATTGTCAGTGAAGGAAAGCACACACATGCTATGCTGCAGTTGCATTTTGTACCCTGCATTCAGTAAAGTAGTTATTTTTTAAGAGTGCACACATGCTTTTCAAAGTTAATATCGCTTAGCAAGCCTAGTACTGGTGCGCCTAGTAGTAACTGCAAAAGAACTCATAAGAACCAAAGTAAACTGCCACAAATAGGATGCAAAGGAACTCATTAATACACAATCTCTAACTGTTCTAACAAGAGCAACAACAAACGCGAAGGTATTGTATTTACTACAGTGTTAACAGAAGATAAGACCTGCATATAGACTTGCCACTCGCTTACCCGCATGTCATGCTAAACACATACTATATCATGTTTCACGTAAGCTTGCCCAGTATCTCTTAACGGTCACGTGACCTAGTCACCTCTCATTGGTTGCTGTTGTGGTAATGACTGTCGTGCGGTAAAAATTAGTTCGTTATTTAACATGGTGATATATCATTATATGCTGGAAGAGAATTGTCAAATTTATATTTTCGTAACTGTTTTAATTAAATATATTACGCAACAGAGTTGATTTATCTGAAATGCATTTTAATTCTTAAACAAAGTAAAGAGGAGGTTCCTTTGCTCTCAAGCACATGGCACGATAGCATGTGATTTAGCGGTAGTGGTGACACTTGTTTATATGACTTTTATCACTGACCTTGTTTTGAACTGGATTAGTCATGCATCGCCATTCAAGAGTGCGGGAGCTAAATTATTTTATTGATCGTTTATTGCGCATGTACTTATTATATGTATAATGGCAGAGTCTTCCGCCAGTTTTTCACTGAAGTATCGCAAGGATAATTATTTACAAACAGGCGAAAAAAGAATTGTGTTGCATGTGTTTAATGCACTCACAGAGAAGAATCCGTCTTTGTCAGTGAGAGAAGTCGAACAGCTGTGCTCTGAATTTACAGGTGTGAGTATTAGATCCGTAGGAACATCGCGACTTGAAATTGAGGAAACAGGAAAACTTACCACTCCAGGCAAAAGCAGGAATAAACAAAAGTGTGTGCTCGGAGAAAATACATGAAAAGTGTTGTGCATCGTCATGTGTGTAGTTTTTCTTTAGAAACGAACTCCCTAACATAAGTAACATTTCGTCTGCTGTAAATGAGGATGCAGATTTACCAAATTTCAGCAGATTGCTTATACAGCTGGTATTTGTGAATTAAAAAAGAGGCAACGATATTGCTGTGGCGAAGACGCTATTTAAGGACAACCACACTACACCGAGATAAAAATCGCTAAATATACACGAAGAACACACGAAAAGTAACGTATGGCGTGACACGACTTTTAAGACTGAAAGACAAGCATTTTTGAAAGGTATGTGTGCTGGTTTAAAAAATCCCAGTGGAAAAGGCCAAAGGCCTTTCATTATAAACTCTTTCAGTTTCATTGCTCAGTCATTCTGTTTCAATTTGCTCAGTTCATTATAAACTTGTATTTTTGCATGCCTTCATATCCTTATTTGTATGATTTTTTATGATTTTATCTATCTACCCGGCAATTATTACGACATTTACTGCAGGTTTAAATGTGACGGGAAGGCACTGCCTATGACGCGAAAGCATTAGCCAATTAGGGCGAGGGGGAGGTTGTTGAATGCGGAGTGATACATTTCAGCGGGGCAAGGTTATATGAAACAGAGATTAGAACATCAGCAACTAGGATTTAGTGTATAATGTCATGGAAACGTCTCAACTCTAAATGGTCCTTCTAATCATTGCTATGACGACTTATGACATACCCATCCGCTCCCATTTAAACATTCTTCCATGTGGTTAGTAAACGTCAAATCACTTTCTAGATTGGCGACCAGTATAGTAACACTAACATAACCTTTTTTAATCTCTGAAACATCCAAGAAGAAAATTAATGAAATTAATTATTCACATATCATCTAAGAACATTTTACAAATTTAGCATAGAAAAATTACTTTGTAAAGACAAGACAAACAAGTTGGAATTTACAAATGAATTGCTATGATTGTAATGAAGTATATATAGGAAAAAAAAAAATAAAATAAAAGTCTAGAAACCAGACTAAATTAACATGATATGCTTAAAATACAAATAAATGTACAAATCTGAAGTTTCACACTGTTTCTGGACAACTAACCATAACATCAAACTAATCAAAATCAACCAGTCATGCAGCAGAATTGGATACATGAAACCAAACGACAGTTAATGAATTTTTGCCTTACTGCCGCCTAATATCCTCTGGAAGTACATTTCACCACCACATGATGCCATCGTTATAGACAACCACCACAACAGAAACAACATGGGTCAGTCAGACACGTTCTGAAGATAGGAACACATGTTCCTGAAAGATACTAACAGAGATTAAGAAAAGTGATGTTAGTGTTACTAGTACCAACTCATCTTAAGTAAATACATCTTAACACAACACTATTTCTAGCTTCTACATATAAAAGAGTAATAACATTTTGTTACTGGTGTCTCCTGAAGACTGTGACGTCCAGCTGCCATTCAATGGTGTGTTACTGATTCAGCCAATTCTAAAACATTAACGCATAATAAAAACTAATACTTGCCATGCATTAATCCTAATTAACAAAAGCACCATTGCTTACCGCATGTGAAATGTCAATCCAATCAAGCGCAGCAAGTAATGAGTCATTTTTTGATGGTGGTTTATCCCAATTCCAATAAGTAAATGACTTAAAACAGTGTGATATGTGCATATTGCGCTCTCCTCCAGCAACTGAAGCCTTGGTAGTTTCTTGTAAAACAATACCTCGATATCCCTCTGGTAACTGCACCACCTTTCCTTCTAAAGGATGTCCTCGGAATGAGGCATGAAGATCTACAAAAACAGAATTTACAAAACAATATGTCACTTATCTATAGAGTGGCTCAGAAGTGGGCATATGCCTCTTTTATTTTCAACATTATGTTAAACATGGTTGAATGCATATAAAATAAGACAAATGCTACAACATTTTTCCCTTAGGAATATGTATAAGTAAACAGACATAATTTAGCAATTAAAACACAAAACAAAAGAGAATCAAATCTGTTTATAATGCTACTACACCCATATGATAATAACAAAATGTTTTAAAAACTCTTGTCAAGTAAAAGTTTAGCCTTATTTGTTTTGTACTTACGTTGTGATCAAGTTTATGTTAATGCATAAAGAAAAATGAATCAATATGCATTAGTGAGAACTATTTTTCTCTGTGGTCTGAGGTCATAATTCTAAATTAGCCCAATTGGAAATAGTTCATTTATATTTATAGAGGATTTGTATGTTAATGGTGTTAATTTGTTTGAATTGGGAAGTTTGTTATTTTTAAAATAAGAAAACAAAAAGTGTAGGAGTTAATAAGTGTAACATAATACAATGTTCATAAAACGTTAGATTGCTATGGTGATGAGAGCAGACTTCTGAAACACTTGGGAGAAAAAAGTGGATAGATTGGTCTGAAAAATTAAATGCTATAGCCAGGATTTGAACCATGGATCTTCCTGTCTATGTCCGGTTGCTCTTAACCATTGAGCTGCCATGGTAGCATGGCAATAAGAACTCGTAGTGGTTTGCCGGGAAAAGTGGGAGTTAGTCTGAGAATTCGTCATGCTGACACATTGCATTAATAGCTCAATGCGACCTATCCTGAAATTGCTAACGTCAGCCTTTTTCAAGATTAGTAATTTGGAAGATATCCACTGTCAATATTTTAAACCAAGCATTTTATGTGATAAATGCAGAAATGCATGAATAATACAAATACCAAATTTAGGCATATGTGCATAGAGCCTTTTCAGTCAATGAAGTTTCACAAATTTCTGAAAAACTAGTGCAGCATAAATGGAGATCAAATTTTAATGAAACTTCTTTGTATTCCAAGAGTCACCTTAAACCAAAGGACCAACTTGGTAAGTTAAACTTAAGCTACATGAAGTAATCCCCACACCTAATAAAAAAACCAACAATCGAAAATGAAAATGACTACAAAACCAGAGATGGGACGAATGACTAATTTTTTATTACAGAAAAAAAAAACAGTTGAATGAACCCTGAGTCCAAAGACTAAGTTATCTGAACAAGATAAAAAAAGAAAAGCCACATAAGACCTTATATGGGCAGCTCACCTCAACAGAAAGCCCAGACAGTATTTATCCATCGCTGTATATACTAATTCTTCTAATAAGGTTGGCCAATTGAAGCATCCAAATTATTAGTAATTACTATTTTAGGTTTACAGAATGCTATTAAACACAATCAATACACTTATATTTACAATGATGCCTTTAACAAACTGCCCAAGTGTTTATACTCAAAGTGTGACCAGTTGCCATTAAACTGTGACGTAGCCAAAGTTTGAAAGCTAGAACACGGTACAGATGAGTTTTCAAATGTTCGGTAGTTCTTACATGCAATCGTGCGTGCTACTTACTTAGCGTCACGAAATATCAGTTATCTTGAAAATGGTCGGTACACTTAACCTCAATAAGTGAAAGTATTACAGTTACTACCAAAATCCTATAAGCTATGCTTTCATAAAAAGGTAATCACGTTTAAGAAGTTAACTTACTCTCGTCAGCATCGGTGTTCTTCTTTATGTATGGTTTAAAATATTTCGAGATTTTTGCTTCGCCTTCCGCATTAATTTGACAAGGCATATAATGAATAACGCTTGTTAAATTACCGGAATTTATTTCACTATTTGCACTACGTTTTATATGCACTGTCATGTTAACATACAACAGGTTCTTCTGTGGTGTTGGTTTTAGGGTTTGCGTGCCCGCGTTTATAACACCGGCCACCTCACAGCTCTATCGCAATGTCGCCAAATTTCGTTAAATAATTTCTCTCCAGCAAACAATATGTGTAACATAAATACTGAGAATTTATCTGGTTTTGAGAGTAATTAGTGTCATTACATAGCTAACTGTTAACATCAGTTAAGTTCAAAACTTGGATAAAGGTTGCTTTAACGAGATTTTTCCCGAATGTCCAAGCTTTATGGGCCTCATCATATACACTTTTTTCCACTTTGTTTCATCATAAATTTACGTTTGTAGCATCGTTTCAATCATTTCGTTTTTTAACCTCCGATATGCGTTTGTTTCACCCAAAACGACTAGTACATACAATTCCGACAACTCCATAAATGAGACAAACTGTTAATTTTTATTTACAATTTTATGTATCACTAACATTAACTTCACTTTAATGGCAGTCAAAAGATTGCAGAATTATCAAATTAAAATGCTGTTTCATGTACGCAACAACTATAACATTTTATTGGCATACCGTATTGACATAATTTCAGGCTACAATCATATTTCAAATATTTAACTATATGGCGGTGGTATTGCAACAGCAATAAATCAATCTCGAAACTGAACAATCTCAAGTCATAACGATCGATTATTATCGAAAAGAACTAATACTGTAGTGTACGAGGTGAAGGTGCGCGGTACTTTCGTTTACGCAGCAAATAGCATAACGCAAAATGTCGACCAACATTGATAAAGTTACACTAACAAACTTCGTTAGGGATTTTTGGAGTTCAACCAGCAAGATAGGAGCTTGGACACAACTTCCTGATTTACCAAAGACAATCGGAGAGGATTTTCAAGAATTAGAAATACCTGAGAACAACAAATGCAAAACGCGCAAAAGAACTATTGTAAATACAAACTTCGTTAGGGATTTTTGGAGTTCAGCCAAGAAGATAGGAGCTTGGACACAACTTCCTTATTTACCAAAGACA